>CAXKVI010000084.1:62500-206168 GCA_964058755.1 Campiglossa producta | reverse complement strand
TTTCTGTTTCACTCGGGTTAAACAGCCAGCCCCACACGATTCAGACCACCCTGTCATAATACCCATGTACCCTTTGCACACCATCGCTAACGGTACTAATAAACTTTCCCCTGGTCAGGGTTGCTAGGTCGTCAGCATAGCCAATGTCCATCCCTGAAAGATTTCTAGTGCGTGTTTCAAATTTGGTTAGGAGCAAAGTCTAATTAAACATACATAATTTGAATTTTATATATAAAACATAAAAGCGATTGGAAGCCAGTTTTGAACCAAAACAAAAATTTTTGCTTCGCCGAAAAAAGTAATCAAATATTTTTGAATCACATTTATATACATATTCACTTACAAATACTTGTCATTGCCTGCTTAGCTAATTAAATATTTTTTTGTACACTTCACACTTCACACCCTTTTGATGGGATTAATTACAATTAGCACGAGACGGCTGATTGCAAATTTTGTTTAGCGCTGTTGTTGTTTTTTTGTTATCAATTTCCGCCAAACACTCATTAAAAGTAGTAGCGCTGATTTTCCTTTTCATTCATACGAAAAAAAAGAGATGTGTTCACTTCCTCAAACACATTCGTTCATTCAATTACATTCATTGCTTTTCACTTTCATAACACTTACTAAATTACATACATATATACATAGAAATCGTCGTTGATTCTGCAAAACGACCTAATGGACATTTTCAAAACGGCGTATGTGATATTTCAATTTGGCAGTTTCGCAGCTACAAATAATTGAATTTTAAGTCAACTTCGAACAAGATCTATTCTTTAAATTAATTTCCCACGCAAAGCAGTTTTTTTAAGAATGAAGAGACAAGTCTTAATTGCAGGGCTATAAGAGTGTCTGTTACAAGTTTCGCTTACGTTGTATATTAAATGTCCCTTACGTTGTTTTGCATAGTCACCGACGAAATATATGTAATTCTACTTTTGTGTACTTACCCGATCGTCCGACGGATATTGTTTGCACAGCAACAGTGGCTGATAATGATTTGTCCGTTGGCAATGCTGCTGGCGGCAACGGCAAAGGGCCAACTGTCGAAGTGGTCGTTTGGTCACAACATTCGCGCTCGGGAAATTCACTGCAACGCACCAAATGCAAAACACCGAACAGAGTAACCCAAGTGCTGAAGCAACAGCAGGTGAGAATTTTTAGGTTTTTAATTTTAAAACGCGTCATCTCACCGCCACTGGGATTTTTCGAGAGTGTGAGTAGGGCAAAGCTGTCTTGTTCGAGTTGCAGTTGTGGCTGTTGAAGTGTGTAGTAGTAGTTGTATCTAGTTAGTCGTAGCAATAGTACTCACGCTCAATACAAACTTTTCAAAGTGATTATTATCATTTGGCTTGTTGTTGTTGTTGTTGTTGTTGTTGTTGTCAATTTTGTCTATTTTGCGCTATTTCTGTATTACAGCGAAGGTCTTTGTTTGCCTTCAAACGAACACTTTTCCCTTTAATTTTGACAGCAATTTGACTGCGGATAGCGAAACTCATTTGCTAATGTATTTTGAATGTTTCATTCAAATTTTCATTTTTATATTTTTTAACACTTTGACTTTGAGAAATGAGTTTAATGCTGAAAATAAATTTTTATTATTATTGTTTTTGTCTTGTACTCCTACTTTAGTAACGACGACCATTCAAAAGCGAATTCGACCAAATTTAATCACTCAGGTGTTGTTGTAGTTTTTGCGCAGTGTACTTGACTATGCGAAGTTAGGTTGAAGAAAATGAAATGAAAATGCAATTCATTTTATTGCCGTCGAAAAATCAAAAATGCAAAGTTATTGAAATAACTAAAACAAAAGTAAAAGGTGTTCACGAAACTTATCTCTTTCGTGCACAACAGTTGCAATCTATTTCATTTCTAACTGTATCTACATATATAGCCTGTATTCCGTGGACTACGTATTTGTAGATACAGCAGCGTAAAAAAAAATAGGAGCTAGGGGGTTGGGTGGATCATTTGGTTGGGTGGGTTAAAAACATTTTTTTTTCTGATTTTGCATTTTGGATTTTCTCCAAAAAAAAAACGTTAATTTATTTTACATACGTTTCTTTATTTTATTTTATTTTTATTTATTTTTTATTTTATTTTATTTTTTTTTTCATTTAGTTTTATTTTATTTTAATTTATGTTATTTTATTTTGAAAATTTTGTGGACTTTTGATCAAATTATCCTTTTGATTTTTGGTTTGGAAAACAAGTTAAAAACTGCTACATGATTGCAATTTCGATCTTGTTGAAGGATCTTGTCAAACCGCTTTGTATTGTTGATTAGAAATTTTTTCATCACATTTACTGGTCATCGAACCAGGGAGAGGAGATTGATTTCTAAATAATATTATTGTATTTTACTTTATTTTATTTTATTTTATTTTATTTTATTTTATTTTATTTTATTTTATTTTATTTTATTTTTATTTTATTTTATTTTATTTTATTTTATTTTATTTTATTTTATTTTATTTTATTTTATTTTATTCTATTTTATTTTATTTTATTTTATTTTATTTTATTTTATTTTATTTTATTTTATTTTATTTTATTTTATTTTATTTTATTTAATTTTATTTTATTTTATTTTATTTTATTTTATTTTATTTTATTTTATTTTATTTTATTTTATTTTATTTTATTTTATTTTATTTTATTTTATTTTATTTTATTTTATTTTATTTTATTTTATTTTATTTTATTTTATTTTATTTTATTTTATTTTATTTTATTTTATTTTATTTTATTTTACTTGATTCTTTTATTTTTTTTATGAAGTTGGAAACATGTGCACAATAACTTTAATTCCTTCTCATTTATTGCTTCTAAAGAATCATATCACAAAATTCTTTTTAAAATCTAATCCTTGGTCTGTGCGTTTTACTATACCCATTTAGTTTTAACACCCATAAAATTTAAATGTTATCAGTTAACAGATTTCAACTGTTTTCAAAACCAATCTATTCTAGACGCTGATAAAACCCTGTAGAGGCTAGGCCATATGTATTGAGTCCTACTTCCATACATGCGGCGGCACACACATTAGAATATTCTATTTTATTTACTAGCCCACATTCAATACAATAACAATAACGCTACAAAAAAACAATAAAAATAGCAACAAACCAAACAAAAAACAATACCATTAGAAAAGCATAGCAATTCAAATGCCAACTACAGCTACAATAGCGGCAGTAAAATTACTTGGCAAAGTCAAGCCACAAAGCTCAAACGACCATACCAACACTCACACATGCATAAATACATCTAATACGGACTTGTGAGAGTGTTTTTGTGTGTACCTAGCTGAGTTTCTGTACACCAAAAAAAAAAACTCGTACATTTTGCAATTTATTTGTTAAACAAGCGGAGGCGGGAGAATGAGTAAGCTAAAGCCAAGGCAGCAACACAATGAGACCCACTTTAGTGTTCAAGTTGAGCTGGTGCCATGGCGTATGAGTAACTTTTTGTTTTGTTAGCACAAGTGCAAACGAACACTTACTTATTACTCGTATATGTCTTTATGCATTGCACACAAACCTACTTATAGTTATATATTGTAAATATGTACATAGCACTACATATTAATAGTAAAAAGTTTCGTTTGCGGTTTTCATTATTACAATTGCTTTTAGTTGCTCTCTTATTGCTGCTGTTATTCATGTTGTCGCTCGAATTTTTATTACCCTACTTTTTTCTTCTTCTTAATTTCTTCGTTCGTCTTCTTGTTGCTGTGCATTTATATGTATGTTATTTGTGGGAGATGTTTGTGTTATTTTTGTTGTAAAAATTACTTTGTTGTTTGCTAGTCATTCGTGGTATTGTCGTTTGGTATTTTTGGTTTTTGAATTTGTTGATTTCTTATTTTTATTGTTTTTGTTTTAGTTTGGCTTTGGCATTTGTCATAGCTTGTCGCTTTGGTGATGTCGCTCAGTTTACTTTTATATTGAAGAAAACAGTTAAATCGGAGTTGCCAGATTAATTGAAATTATAATATTGCCCTCTAAAACCGACTACCGCGAAAAATTATCTTTTTTTCTCTACAAATTGATAAAGCGTTTTGTATCAAGTTTTAAAAAATATTGTGTTTTTACTTTTTTCCTCACGAAACAGACAAATATGAGTTCCATAATGAAAAAGGTAAATACGAAATAACGAGTGCTATTTTTTCAGAGCATTGTCCTTAAGATAATTACAGTTTTTATAATAGACGAAAAAATGAGTTTCTATCACAGCTGGGTAATAATCATTATTTTACCTATTTTTGGGGAATAGTTTAATTAATAAGTCCACTTAAAAACCATAGGTAAGGCATAGCTAAGGCATAGCGAAGGCATGATAACTCTTGCCAAAAAGTCCTACTTCTGAGTGAGCAGGAAATTAAAAAGTCAAGCCCTCTAAACCGAAAACAATTCCCGAAGAAGTTCTAAATGATCCCGAAAACAATTCCGCGAAAATCCCAAAGAGACCCAAAACGATCCCGAAAACAATTCCCAAGTTATCTTAAAACAATGGCGAAAAAGTACCGAAATGATCCCGAAAAAGTTTCGAAATGATTCAAAAACTACCCTGAACAAGTTCCTAATTGATGCCAAAAACAATCCCGGAAAAGTTCCAGAATGATCCCGAAATGATATAAAAACAGTAACCGAAACAGTACCGAAATTATCCGGAAGAGCTTCAAAGAGATCCCTAACTGGACCAGAGAAAATCCCAAATTGAATTTTCTGAAGTGGTACCCAAAAAGTTCCCTACATATTTCCGAATCAAGCCGAACACAACAAGTTCCAAATGATTCCGAAAACAATTCCTAGAAAGCCCCAAAATTATATTGAAATAATACCGAAATGATCCAAAACCTATCCCCGAAAAGTAAAAAAATTAGTGCCAAAATTATCTTTAAAAATTTCCGAAAAATACCGAAATGATCCTAAAAAACTTTTGATGTGATCCAGAAAAAGTCCCAAAATAATTCAAAATAATTACAAAACAAACCAGAAAAAGTCTCGAAATGATCCCGAAAACAGGAGCGAAATGATCCGAAA
The DNA here is from genome assembly GCA_964058755.1 of Campiglossa producta. Lineage (NCBI taxonomy): Eukaryota > Metazoa > Arthropoda > Insecta > Diptera > Tephritidae > Campiglossa > Campiglossa producta. Next base: position 201,117 of record CAXKVI010000084.1, on the reverse strand, counting down.
GCCATTCCGAAATAGTTCTTAAATGATCCGTATGTAATATAAAACATCCCCGAAACAGTAGGTACCGAAATTATTCCGAAAATATCCTGCAGTGGTCGCAACATATTCCCGAATCTAACCGAAAAAAGTTCAGACCAAGTTCCAAAATAGTCCGAAATCGATCCCGAAATTGCATGAAAACAATCCCGAAAAGTGCAGAGATGGTCTAATAAAAGTTTCGAAATGATCCCGAAAAATTACCAAAATAATCCGAGAAGAATCCCGAAAAAAATCTGAAAAGATACCGAAAACTATATCGAAATTATGCAAAAACAGTTCCAAAGAAGTCTGAAAATGATAACGATATGATGTGAAAACAATCCCGCAACAGTACGGAAAGATCACAAAAAAGTCTCAAAATGATTTCGAAAAAATTCCCCAAGCGATCCCCAAAAAAACGGACCTGCTTATTCAGGAATAAAACCAAAAACTCCCTTCAAAGGATTTTTTGGCTCACCATTTAAGCACAACAATAGTGTGTACCCAAATTATTCGGAAAATACTATTCGAATAGTTATCTTGAATTTCCGGTCCGGGGTCCCTAGAACGCCAAATAAAAATATGCCATTTCATAGAATTTCGAGAAATATTTTTTCCGCCGACTTTTTTAATTTTTTTTTTTTTCTTAAAATTAATAACACTCATAGAAAACTACAATATTGTCAAATCTGGCAACTACCTCCATTACATAGGAATTGGTTTGATGACAGAAACTTATTTTTTGATTTCAGATTGTTGGGCACGTTCATGATGTGCTAAAGAGCTAAGCATTTCAAGTTAAATTCTTCCACCACACTTGTTTCCTAATTCAAAAAAAGAGTACTTATTTTTATTTTTGTGGCTAACCAGTTGAAATGAGGTTTAGTATATAATGAAATTGGTGATTAGATTTGAAATTTCTAGAAAATGTCATAAACGACTGTTAATAAAGTTATTTTGTTAAGAAATGAACTTAAAAGTTTTTGAATTCGATTTGTTTGAAAAAAAGCAGAAAAGTGGTTAAATATAAGTGTCAGTTTTTGTGATTTGAAGTTTTTTTAACTTCATAGACTCTCAAAACCTTTTTTGTAGAGTAAAATATATTTACAATCATTTAATGAAGTGCTTATGACAACTCAAAGCACATTTATTAATAATAAACTAGAAATTCAATTTAAATGACTTAACAAACAACACCCTGAACTTCCTTCCCGAGCAGCAGCAAACAAATTTAGCCTTTTGACTGATTGCAATAAATTAGACAGAACAATATTTGCTTGCCTTGGTAAATATTTGCATCGCACATAAAAATTATTTCACACTAACCGGCTGACTATGAAAAAATAAATGGCACAAACTGGAAAAGTAATGCAAATATTTGAGACGCTTGAACTAACATCAAACACACACACACTCGCACAAATATAAACATGTAAAGATTGAGCTACAAATGCAGAGATAAACGCTGAACTATTGGAGCAAGTAAAGCAGTCAAGCCCAGTAGAGAATTGGCAATCGTCACATCTGCTCCCTGAGATCACCGGTCTACCCAACGGAACATATTAGCAGTAGGAAGTTATCATAGGGGTACTACTAACAGCTGTTGTTGTAAACTTTCTATAACTTAGACCTCTTTTTAAAGTAATTTGTTTATAAATATTGCTAGAAATAGTTAAATACTCATTTCTTATTACTACTTAATTCCGGGTTCCAATGTGATAAATAAGAAGGAATGTCGAAAAGAGTTTTAAATGACATAGGACACACGCTGCCCTATGCCCACTAAGTGTCATTAGAATGAGTGAGGAAATTTGCTCTGTGACAGCGTACAAAAGCAAACAATGGAGTTTAAATCAACAGATGCACTCAATCAATATGAAGGATACCAGCATTTGAAAAAGAGGTAGAATTCCATACATGGTAAATATACTAACTACGTATATGATATGCAGCAAACACTCCGACTGGAAAACGAATGAACTACAAAACGGACATAGAAAACAATTCGGCTAGCCTCTATAAACCTGTATTTAATGATTTGTTATTTATTTATTTTGTTGTTTTTATGTTTTGTAGTTTCACCCCGAAGACGATTACCGTGTGTAATCGAAATATATTGGTAATAAAAACAACACTTTTGTCTTTTATTAAAATTCGGACCTCAAGCCACCTACATAATTCTTTAGTAACAAAAAGGTCGCCAAAATCAAAATTTAAAATAAAATAAAATAAAATAAAATAAAATAAAATAAAATAAAATAAAATAAAATAAAATAAAATAAAATAAAATAAAATAAAATAAAATAAAATAAAATAAAATAAAATAAAATAAAATAAAATAAAATAAAATAAAATAAAATAAAATAAAATAAAATAAAATAAAATAAAATAAAATAAAATAAAATAAAATAAAATAAAATAAAATAAAATAAAATAAAATAAAATAAAATAAAATAAAATAAAATAAAATAAAATAAAATAAAATAAAATAAAAAAATAAAATAAAATAAAATAAAATAAAATAAAATAAAATAAAACAATTGAGTGAATTATTGCCTTATAAAAATATATATCAGTTTTAATTTTCTTGAGCTTAAGGCCTGTTTTTATAAATAAAATACTTAGTTTTTGTGTTTAATTAAATTATTTAATCGATATTTCGACCTTAGTCTAAGTACATCATCAGGAATTTTAAGCAATGCTTTAAATACAACCAAGTGTTTTATTTATAAAAACAGGACTTAAACTTAAGAAAATTAAAACTAAATAAAAAAATAAAAAAAATAAAAATATAAGCTAGCAATAATCCCAACGCAGCTTGGTGTAAGAGGTACACACTGCGGGCTTAGAAATTCCTAATCCCCTTGGTTCTTGGTTCGATGACCAACAAAAGGTGATGAAAAATTTCTAAACACAAAAGCCATTTGATAAGTGCCCTTGAGCAAGGCCGAAATTACGTAATCATGGTAGCTTGTAATTGTTGTTACTTTTCCATCTTGTTCACTAATAATAAAAACATAGAATAATTTAAGAAAAATTATTCACAAACGGTCAAAAGTCCACCAAAGTTTCAAAAAAATAAAAAAATATAAAAAAAAATTAAAAAAAATAAAAAACTTAAAAAAAAATAAAAAAAATTAAATAAAAAAAATAATAAAAATAAAATATAAGCCAGCAAAAATTATACTTCATATTTCCTACATTGTAAAGACAATAGTTTCTGTGCTACAGTGTGCTACACTTTTTAACTATAATAAAATGAAAGTTTGGAATATTTTTTCTGGGTTCCGGAAAAAAAGTTTTGCCCATATTTCCCTCCTTTGCGCAAACTTGATATGACGCAGAAAAGTCACATCAAGTTTTATCCTATACATAACTTTTTTTTTAACGGAATAATAATTAATAATAATTACAGATAGTACAGTTGAAATTGATAATTGTAGTAAAGCTTTTTTGTATAGCACCAAGGGGGGTAACCATAGGGATTGGCCTATTTCAACTATTTTTTTACAGTGAATATTTTTCCCAGTAGCTTATGTACAAAACTTCATTAAGATATCTTGCTATGTTTAACTGAAATTAAAAATTGTATTAAAATTATACACCTAAGAGTTTATAGATTTCAACCATTTTTCAAATATTTCTTAACTGGATCAGAAATAAGATGTGTGCGAGCCGAACCACTGTACCTCGCCTCAATTTGCTCTAATTTTAATCAAATTTTCTATACTAACTAAAAACCGACATTTTGAAGGTCGTGGAAGTGCATATACCATTATCTCTTAATTAATTAAGCCAGTCTTTTGAAAAATAATTTTACCAAGTGTTTATTCAATTTGCTTACAACCTCAATAGCGCTCGATATCCTAGCATATGCATGTATGTTTTTACCAGATCCACATACATATTTATTTTAATGTCTACATCTGAACTCACACATATGCAGTTCTTAACTGAGTTCAAGTGTAAAATGCTGTGCCAGCACTGCGGATCTGCCTGCAAATTTTTTTTTTTACTGGTGCAAGTATAAAAGCAGCGGAAGCATTTGTTTGCACACCGTTAAAAGCGTCAAAGCAAATATGGAGACCTTACAGTACGGACAGCGAGGTGCTAAAGTAAAAAACACACACGACCCACAGCCGTAAACAGGCAACACAACGCGCGCTATGCAGTGGTGGGTACGTACAGTCAGTGAAGCGTATAAATGCATATATGCACACAATTTACTCAAGCAATGGCAAAGCTGAAATCTTTAGTTCGAATATATGGTTTAGCAGAATGAGTGGAAAGTAGGTGCACTCTCACCTTCGTCTGCTTGTCAAAGTATCTGTCTGTTTGCCGTCGTCACGTTACTGCTTCGCGCGCTGTTTGTATGCGCTTAACGAGGCAGTGAGCAACGTAATTACTTTTGCTTTTCTCTTTTAGTTAGCACTTTTTTCCATTTTTTCTCTTTTATTGTTCTTGTTTTTGTAATGCATTATTCTCTTTTTAACATTTTCATTCTTTACTTTCACCTTTGCCTTACTCGGCAGGAATCCGGCGCCACACGTTGCAAATGAAATAAAGTGTTGTCATGATGCAAGTCGGATATGTTTCTGTACGTATAATGAAGGATCTTGCAAAACATTTATGCAGATATAGAAAGGTGCACAAGAAATTGTTTGAATATAAGAAGCGGAGTATGTTTTTCGCAGCAAGGTGAACGCATCAAGTTGAATGCTGCTCGTTGTCAGCGCATCGTATACGCTTTAAATTTTCGTTGCCGTGCTCCTTTACCCACATTAGCTCTGCAGGAAAGACGCGCGAATGGGATCTTTACCTGTTCAATAGTAATGAGTTGTGTACCGGATCTTAGAAACTTGGTACATTAAACATAGCTAACCAAAGTCAGAGTCCCAAGTATAATGATCTTGCCTACACATTCGTTAACAAACAAAAATATTACGTACACGTAAGGTATATCAATTTTATGAAAATTTAAGTCACTTTTCGTGATAAAATCAAGTTTACAGAAACGGTGGCAAAGACGAGCAAATTTTTTTTTCACAAATCGATAGAAAATAATACAAGCTTTCATTTTATAATACGTAGAAGGTGTATAACGCTATATCATACAAACTGTTTATATCCAAAGTTGTAAAGGTAGCATTTATGAATTATACCATGCGCTGTCTTATATTTGTCTCAATACTAGATGGATTGCACTGATTTTTCCAGGAAGTAGGTATCATATTTTCGAGCAAATTCGAAAGTAAGACTACGGATTCAAGTCGCTACACCACGGCGGCCGCCAATTTCACATATAAACATTTCGTTAAAATAACGTCCGAGTCGGGAGTCCTTTTCCCGGAATTTTTCTAGCTGGGATATTATTTTGGCTGAACTAGTCGTTTGGTTTTCGCTCAATAATAGTTCCCTGCACTGCATGGTATGACAAAATTTTCCAACAAATTCTGACACACAAAGGCGGAATTTTTCGTAAAAAAATGTGTCATGATATTGAATTTATTTTTTCACTCGCCTTTCTTTGTCAGCTATTTGAGCTTTTTTAATAATAATTGCACAAAATGTTAACATTTTCGTTTTCGTAGTTTTACTTTTTGCATTGGGCTACGTTGCGTATGAGTAACTTTTTTTTTAAGATCTACAAGTGTAATTGAATTGAAATTCCATGGAGCCTCAGTTATGCATACAATTCCATTGAAATGTGTCTAGCTGTTGGTTTCAACATCGACATGGATAGTTACTACATAAATTGATATAATAAAATTTTATAAATGTGAATACCAGTAGATAGATACCCTGTGGGAAATATCAAGGGGAAAAACTTTTACAAAACAGCAGTACCTCCATTGGTCAATGAGAGGAATGATGTTATCGCTTAGCACTCTGAGTTGGGTGGCATTCTAACTAACGACACCTTAAAAGGTTGAGGAGGGCCACTGAGGCTACTTTAGTCTTCTAGCGATAATGTATGGCTCATTGTGGAAGGGCGAATTTTTTGGAAAAACTTTTGAAAAAAGTAGACCAGCACACTACAATCACATCACGGAACCTACCACGAAAATTTAAAAAAAATTTCAGCTTACCCTCGCCTTAGAGCCGAAACCTTCTCGAAAAAAAAAAAAAATAAATGCGTTCACACTGAACTCTACAAAATTCAAAAAGGTTTTTTACCTAAGTGTGGTAACCTCACCTACTTCACCATAAAAGTAATATAAATTCCTTGTGATAGAGGTTACCCGCAAAATGACAGAAACATAGAAATAAATATCGAAAACACATGCCATTTATTCGAATGTCATTTGTAGTCATTTATGTGTGTAAGAGCACACGAACTAATGTACATATATAAGACTGGAGGGGGAGTTATTTTCAAGCTACTTCATTGTACAGTCTATGGTATAAAGTCCTTAAATCCATTAGTAAATTTTGTCCATTATAAAATTTTGAAATGTTTTGTCTTAATTGTGATTTTTCAAAGCTGCGGGAACAGAAATACCCAGAGATGTTCAGTTTTTTATGTTTTTCTTCTTTCGCAAAATTTGGCTCGTCCGATATAATAAAGCATGTAGTACATACATAAGTAAGCCCTATTTAGCTACCCAGCACAAGTATCTAGGCGCTACGGGCTAGGAGTTCCCTCCACTAGGTGGCATTGCAGCATAAATTATTTGATTCTCTTTGTATATATGTAGGTAAATTCGTTAACAAAAAAAAAAAAAAGGCGTGAGTACCAAGTACTCGCGTAGCTTGATGTGTAAACATATGTATTCTGCTCTTATATTAAATTAAACTAGTGTTTGAGAAGTCATTGAACTTTAATCACAAAACTTCATTTTATTATATTTCTAGGTGTTTTTTCAATGTCCTTGATTTTATTTACTTCTTTTGATATCTTTTTCCTAAAATACTCCTATAAGCCAAATATGCCTCATAGAGCCGTGGTATATGACACAAAGACGTGTCATAAATGACTGATAGACGAGTCATAAATAACTCATAGACGAGTCATAAATGACACATAGACGAGTCATAAATGACTCATAGACGAGTCATAAATGACACATAGACGAGTCATAAATGACTCATAGACGAGTCATAAATGTGTCATAGACGAGTCATAAATGACCCATAGACGAGTCATGAATGACTCATAGACGAGTCATGAATGACTCATAGACGAGTCATAAATGACTCATAAACGAGTAATAAATGACTAGTAGGCAAGTCATAAATTACTTATAGCCAAGTGCTCGCCTTTGTGTTGTTGCGCGTTTGTTCGCGTACTTAAACAAGATTAACAAAGCGCAAGCAAAGCACTTGGATACACGCACACACTTAACCACATTTGATTTTTCGTGTTAAATCAAGGGGTGCGGCAAATTTGATCAAACATATTTTTCAGAAATATAAAATATTCAAAATATATTAATCAAATGAAAACAAAAACACAGTATAAGAAAATAAGTGTAAAATAACTAATAATGCTTGACAAATACATACTTTATCTTTTGTCTAGAATTGTTACCGAACTATACATTATTTTTCATACACTTGGAATATTGAGCTTCTGACGTCCATATTTAGACAGCAATTACATACTTATTAGGCAGTTACCGTGACATCCAGTGATTTTGAGTGTACGCGGGGCGTGCATGAGCAGTAGGCCTTAATTGTATTTCTCTGAACCTGAAAATTTGCATACATGTTTTTTCGATTTTTCTTGTAATAACCTAATAAAAAGTACACTTAGCGGAAATAAATTCAGTTCACATTCTATTACCTCCATAAATCAGGAATTCTAACGAAAATGAGTTTTTTGTGTTACCCATGACAATTACGTCAAGTATACAATTTAGCTTTAATGACACTGAGTATATATTTTAAGTTTGAATCAGCAATACAAATTTGTTTCGTCTGCATCTTCTTTAAATTTCGAATGTCCTTTTTCATTTCAGTTATCTACATCTTTAACTTTTCCCTTTAATTTTTGTTTTTATTCGTCTTATTCTTTTTCTTTTTCTTTTTCTTTTTCTTTTTCTTTTTCTTTTTCTTTTTCTTTTTCTTTTTCTTTTTCTTTTTCTTTTTCTTTTTCTTTTTCTTTTTCTTTTTCTTTTTCTTTTTCTTTTTCTTTTTCTTTTTCTTTTTCTTTTTCTTTTTCTTTTTCTTTTTCTTTTTCTTTTTCTTTTTCTTTTTCTTTTTCTTTTTCGTTTTCTTTTTCTTTTTCTTTTTCTTTTTTTTTTTCTTTTTCTTTTTCTTTTTCTTTTTCTTTTTCTTTTTCTTTTTCTTTGTCTTTTTCTTTTCTTATTTCTTTTTCTTTGTTCTTTTCATTGTTCTTTTCTCTTTTCTTTTAATTTAAACAGAACATTTTTGTTTCTCTTTTTGTAAGTTTCTGTTTTTTTTTTTTTAAATTTTCCGTTTCCCTTTCTTTTTCGTTCCCTTTTTTCCTTTTCCTTTTTCTTTTTTTCTTTTTTCCTTTTCCTTTCTCCTTGTTTTCCTTTTCCTTTTACTTATCCGTTCCATCTCCCTTTTTCTTTCCCCTTCCTTTAACCTTTCCCTTTTCCTTTCCTTTCCCCTCTCTCTTTTCCCACTCCCTGTCTCGCTTTTTTTCATGTTCCATGTCCTTTCCTTTCCTCTTTCTTTTACCTTTTGTTTTCATTTTCTTTCTTTTTTCACTCCCCTCTCCATTACCTTAGCCCTTGCCTTTTCCACTTCTCCTGCTAGTTTTACTTTATCTTTCTCTCTCGCTTTTCATTCTCCTTTCTTTCTTTACTTTCCTCTCCTTTTTTCCCTTTGACTTCCCCTTTTCTTTTTCTTTCAACCCATCCTTTATTATTAGCGCCGTGAAACCCTGTAACTATCCTTACCATCCTTACCATAACTGGCTTAAACTAGAAAAACCAAAGGAGCTCAGGTCATTCTCCTTCTGATTTTTCGACTTTCTTCCTAACCTTACCAAGTCGGATGTCGATATAAAAAGGTTCTGAGCCGAAGAGCATGAGCCAACGGTCCTGGCTAAACTTCCTTTAAAAGGCGCTATTGGACCTTGCTTCTCATGTGCATTTTCAGTCCAAGGTAGCACTTCTTGCCTTATTGTAGTTTCAAATTTCCGCGTGCCTCCAGTGAATTATCCGCCAAGAAGCAAGTGCATTCTTTTGCCATGTCTACTTTAATTTATTCCAAAGAAGAAAGATTTTTAGTATTGTTGTAAAGTAAGAAGGGCCCAAATCAAAGCAGGTCTGTTGAAAAGTTCAACCAGCTTACTATTTATTTCAACCAATGGGAAGACAAATCGAAAGAATTTAAGGTTAAAAATTGAGCTATTGAGGAGTTAAATTGAGGTATTTTGGTCTTAAGGCAACATATAAAAAACTACAAAGAAGACCAAAGAGCTTCCTTTCAATTACTTAAGTATCGACTTTTTTAAACATTCGGCTAATAATCAGCCTCACTTGCGGCCAATCAAATAAAATTGTAATCCACTTCTGAGAGACATAATTTTCGGTCATTCAAAAGCAATCAATTTAATTTGGCACAACTTTTTACGATAACACAAAAAACATTCATACCTACATACAAAAGCCCAAGAGAGAAAAGCTAATAAAATATGAGAACTACACTTAAATTTTGCCGGTGCCATGTTCATATAAAAGCAGAGCCTGCTGTGCAAACACACAAAAATGTCATAATAAAAAAGTGTCGGAGCAACCACAACAAACACAGCTCAAATAGCAGCTGACCAGAACATATACATATGTATATGTACATAAATAGATATGTACTGTGTGCCAGCAGCAAATCATCTGCTCTTAAACTTTATCAAGCGTTTGATTACTTTCCGACAATTTCCTTCTACTTTTTTCCTTGAGTGCGTTAGTAAACATTAAGCATCTTTAAGTACTTAAAAGTCTGATGCGATGGCAAAAGTGTAATAGTGGCTGCGGAGAGAGTTAGCAGGAAGGAAGCAGATAGAAGAAAGACATTTGCTGGACGATCAAATAGTGCACAGATTGAAAATTGAATTTGCTATTTGAAATAAGTGGCAATTCAAAATAAGACAAACAACAAGAAAAGCTTAGGTCATATATTTTTATTTCGTCTGCTTTTTGACAAAATTTTTTGTTGATTTTAGTTAGAAAATGTTGCTGAAGGTTTTCTAATACCAGAGCTTATCTATGGGGGTCCGGATCCCTCCCGAAATGTACAAGGCAGTGCAATTTTTTTGTCTGTGTCTATGTAAAAAAATAAAATTTTGATTTCGGGTGACAATAAAAATCGCGCGATTTTATATTCAAATAGATCCTAAACTCAGAAAAAGGATCGGGAAGGGTATTTCAAATAGAACATGAAAACGGAAAAGTATACAGTTTTTACCAGATTTTTGTCCATTTTCAGATGCGTTTACGGAAATTTTGCTGGCTGTGATGTTTTATTTCAAGCAAGGACTGAAACCGAAACCGAAACCGTAACCATAACCGATTAAAACCGATTCATTTTTCAAAACCGAAACCGCAACCGTTATTTTTTTCTGAAAAATAACGAAAGCGAAACCGTTTCAAAAGCCGGAACCGGAACTATAGGCGAATGAAGCCATCGAAAAAAATTTACATCATCCGAAAAAAAGGTTTAGTGGCCGTCTTAGAAACCACTCATATTAACGTTCCATTTTAACATTTTTCTAATAGAAAAAGTAGAGTTAATTTTTTTGAACTTAATTTGAAGACATTTTTTTCTCCATAAATAGCGTAAGTAATACTTATTACTATATATTGGAGAAAATTCATCATGACCGCCGGAGTAAAGTTATAAAAATTCAGACTTATTTTGCGTTTAGGTACATATTTGAGTTTTGTAGTAGCACAATTTTTTTGTGTTGGGGTTTTTATTTGGAAACCGAAGCCGGAATGAAACCGTAACCGAAACCGAAATAAATGCTGAAGATCGAAACCGGTTTCATACCTTGATTTCAAATTATAGTCCGGTCAAAAAAGGTGTTTGAAATAACAAAAATTCCGACAGAGAAATTTGTGTAGAGAGCTTAGGTTCGCCATCAAAAATCCCTATCGATGCAATGAGTGCTATAGAAGGTATTCGGGGTCAAAGATCAACATTTTAGAACTTTTTCTAAGAGTCACCAGATATCGCGTTTCTAAAACTTTTGCTAAGTCAAAAGGGTCATTATGAGAAAAAAAAATGTGTATCTCCACCCCCCTCCCCCCCGAAAATATTTTCTGGATACGCGCCTGACCAAAAGCCTCCTTTAAAAAAAATCTTTTTTTTTTTATCATATTTGCTCTAAATCATCCTTTTTTCATAATTCTGTGGTTGGACGGAGGATCCGAAAAACTTCAAAAAAACGCATCTCATGCTCACTAACTCCTTGTGGGAACACAAATTTTTTGTGTTAAATTTACTATTTAATGAGAAATTAATTAACTACAGGTAGTTAAAAGGTATTCGTGCAAGCGGATCTGATAATCGACAATTCGCCTCCACAATAAGTTAGGGTGGACCAAAAACCACTACATAGCTCCAAAAATATGTAAGAGATGGTCACCAGTGCCTTTAAAACTTTATTTACTTATATTGGTTTCAAATGTGATCAGAAAGTGTAGAGTAAACATAAACCCACCAATTAGAAATCTATAGATATATATATAATAGGGTGTATGTATATTGCTCGATTTGCTTGAAACTTGGTGTGCTTAGATCAAAATATAGGATAACTTTTCTTCGGGAAAGTGGACTGACTTATTCTAAACTATCGTATAAATGGCTGGATTCACTTGAAATTTGGTATGTAGGTATCGTTTTGCTTAGGTTAAAGTATGGTATGATTTTTCCTCCGGGAAGGGGACGAGGGCTCGATATATTGTAAACAATCATATTTATGAATCGATGAGCTTGATACTTGGCGTGTAGCTAGCGCGTCACCTTGATAAAATATGAGATAATGTATCTTCCGAGAAATAGAGAATCTTATTCAGGTGTTTTCCTTTGGCGTAGCAACGCACGCCGGGTATTACTAGTAATATATATATATGATCGTGAAATTTCATGTTGCAAGTTTTAAATCTCATATTAATAAACTCAAGTGAAACCTAAAATCATTGTGATTTGAGTAGTATTGGAAACCAACTAATATTTGTTAATAGATATGTGTTTTTGTCAAATCATTGGAGCTTTAAACGTCAATATACTGCACTTTTACAGTTTTCACGCTCATTAAGCGCTACAAGCTAAACCGCAAATATTAGCGAATGGAAGCAACCTTGAATCAAACGCTGTGGCTTGTATGACACTTTTAATTAGGAGGCCAACACATAACCCGATCATAAATTAAAGTGGGTTAAAATAAGTGGGGAATTGACATTGTACAAGCTGATTTGTAAATTTTTTGAGATTTTGAAGGAGATAAAAGCAATTAGTTAGTTCAAAATAAGTTAACTTAAATTAAGTTACCGGGTAAAGTATCGCATCCAGGTATATTAGGTAAGGTTTTGTTGATTTAATTAAAATTTAGTGAAGTGAGTTTGAATTAATTCACTATCATTTAATTTTACTTAATCGGATTTAAATTAAGTTAAGAATTGTCAAGTTAGGTTAAATAAATTTTAGTTCAAATAAAAAAAAAAATAAAAATGAATCTGGGTTAATTTGAATTAATTCAGTGACTTAATTTAAAATGCCTAGTTTGTTTTTTATTGAACAATTTTTTAAAACCAGCTAACTACTTAGTTCTTTTTTCACTTATTTTAAAATAGTCCCATACACCGCACTATATGTACTACGACGTTATGAACGACAAATAGACAATACAAATACATTCATATGCCAATGCAAATTTCTAATTAATTAAAACAGTCGTCACATTCATGCAGACCGCATTAAATTGAGATTACCACTAAAGGAGGTGATAGGGAAAGTTTGGCTTGACGTATTTATGTAAGTTATATGATGAATGTATATACTAATATAATAATATTTACAAACAAATATGCGGACTCCGTGATGTTGAGGCATAGCGCTCGGTCTATCATACCGAAGATTCCGGGTCCACATCCTGGTAAAAGTAATATCAGAATTCTTTATAAAAAAAATGGTTCTAAACTTAGCCTCCCCATGGCAGTGGTTTGGTATACTTCAAGCGTGTATTTTTGCCATGGAAAGCTTATCAGAAAAAAAAAGACGAGAGTACTCGTGACGTTTGATGTGTAAACATGTGTATCCGCACATAAGTATATTTAAATTATTATTTCTGGGCGTATTTCCTTCATAGCAAATGCGAAAATAACGCTGCTTATTCATAGAATCACCTTCAAAACAACAACACAAATGACTCATTTTTAAGTCATTTATGACTCATCCATTAATCATTTACGATTCATCCATGAGTCATTCATGATTAATCCATGAGTAATTTACGATTCATCCTTGAGTCATTCATGGGTCATCCATGAGTCATTTACGACTTATCCACGAGTCATTTACGACTTACCTACAAATCAGTTATGAATCATCCATGAGTCATTTGAAACCCGTCAATGAGTCATGTATGCCTACAGACTATAGCTACAGCGTGACTTTCTGGAAAGACCCCCAGCGCATAGATGTTTACACATCAATATTGCCTTACAGATGCCAGTCGGGGAAAAAATTCAAAGCAGCACACCGAAAATTGAAATAGAGGCTTGACTTAAATTTTCTTCGAAGGTTTATAATGATATACCTGTACATAATACCACATACATAAAGTGCATAGATGTAATTTTGTGCTTTAAACAAAATTTAGCTAGTTCTCTTTGTAGATCGAAACTGATGGAGGAACTGCTTCCAAATATGAAAAAGTATAAATAATTGATATCCAGATCAAAAAAATAAAGCTGAACGCTTTAAAGGGTTGACTGCCATTCAAATACTGCGATAGTGATCGACGTTTATCATTTAGAATGGTGATGGTGATACGACCAACAAATGAATTCAACTTTTCCAAATTGAATTTCAAAGTAAATTTTTTAAAATGGCCCAACGAAAATTTTTAAAAATTGATTTTCTAAATTCTTAAAAATTTTCGTTTTGCCAGAAACTTGAATGTGTTGTACTAAAAAACAGACACCATTGCGTATACGTAAAAAAATGCGTAGAAATTCCGTCTTTAAACATTTTCGTTGCGCGAGAAACATTAATATGTATCACATTCGTTTTTCTGCTTTCAAGTTTCAAAGAAAGCCAGGATTTTCGTGAATCGTAGGAAAACGAGAGGTTAATCACGTGAGCGTTTTAACTCAAATTTGAAAAATTGGCACATTCATTCCTCTGGCAAGCGAGCGACGATATTTATTTCGAAATGAGGGTATGCTCGTTCCGAATAGACATCTGCCAAAAAAATGTAATTTCGGCACCAAGAGAAAAGTTTTACCCGTCAATCGTGTATTTTACTCCTAAATTTTTTTTCTAAATCTTGGAAAATTTCGAGAAAAAAAATTGGAAAAGTTATCTGGAAAGAAGTCTGTCCATGTGGTGTATAACAATAACAGCATCAAGACAGCATAAAAAAACACGAATACATAAACTTCAATGTGCCCTCATATATATATTTTGTGACATTGTAGCATTGACACGAACTTTGGAAAGTAGGCAATTTCTTGTTGTCCATATATTATATGGGCAGTTCCACCAAATACTTACTTGGCAAAAAATATAAAAGCCGGAGTTAAAGATGGCAAGAAACGGGCTTAAATAAGCTGACTTCAAGGCTGACTGCGCTACACAACTTCTCGCAAAACTTTATTGATTTCACAAATTAGTAAATTTTCAACCTCGGAAAATGAAATGAAATGGTCACATTAATGAAAAATGTTTTATGACCTTTTTGTACATTTCAATCCCTTAAAAGTACTGGGATGAAAGTTCACTGTACGTTTCTTGACTACTTTTGACTAGGAATTCGGGTTCTGTATGCCGTTCGAAAAAAAATGAAAATGGATTGTTTTGGCTGGGTTTATCGTGTCGGTATCCATACAAGAGCGTGCAGTTGCTGGCGTATGCCGATGATACTGATATCATTGGCCTTAAAAGCCGCGCCGTAAGCGCTGCTTTCTCTGGGTTGGACAAGGAAGCGAAAAAAATGGGTGTAGCGGTGAACGAGGACAAGACGAAGTATCTGCTGTCATCAAAGAAAGAATCGGCGCACCTGCGCCTTGGCAGCCAAGTCACGGTTGATAGCTACAAGTTTGAAACGGTGAGAGACTTCGTCTATTTAGGAACCAGCATTAACACCGAAAAAATATCAGTCTAGAAATCCAACGGAGAATCACCCTTGCCAACAAGTGTTACTTTGGACTAAGTAGGAAATTGAGAAGTAAAGTCCTCTCTCGACAAACAAAGATAACGCTCTATAAGTCTGTCATCATACCTGTCCTGATGTACGGGTCGGAATAATGGACAGTGTCAAGAGAAGATGAGATGGCCCTTGGAGTATTTGAGAGAAAAGTTTTCCGGAAGATTTATGGTCCTTCCCGTGATGCCAACGGCGAGTATCGAAAGAAATTTAATGATGAGCTGTACGAGTTTTACGCAGACCTGACCATAGTTCAGCGGATTAAAGCCCAAAGGCTCCGCTGGCTGGGTCATGTTATGGGAATGGACAAAGAAGCACCAGCACAGAAAGTTTTCCTATCGACACCCGAATTCGGCAGCAGAGGAAGGGGGAGACCTCGACTGAGATGGAAACAACAGGTGTAGGATGACTTGAACTCCCTTGGGGTTTCCAATTGGCGTCAGTTATCGCTAAAAAGGAATGACTGGCGTGCTTTGATACGAAACGGCCAAAATCGCCTAGGCGGTTAAGCGTCATTATGACGCAAGCCCAAATTAGGTTAGATCCATACGAAATGGAGAAGATAGCACAGGGCCACCAATTATTAAATATGTTGATTTTACATAAATCTTCCTTACTAAATTTGAGGAATGTGTGGTGATCCGAGTTGATAAATGAACTATCAATTTCCACTTCGATAATGCAAAACCTACATTGTTGTTGTTGTTGTTGTGAAGGCAGAAATACTCACCGAAGGTTTTGGGGAGTGATGTCGAAGTTAACAGTCCTTGGCCGGATATGAACCCGTACGCTCCAGTACTCCCTTGCGGTACTGCCCGACTGTCTCGGGAGTGATTTGATATGACCATTGGAACCTTCTAGGTCATGTCATCCCTCCATCCGTAAGGAAGGAGAAGATGGGTAATCAGAGGTGAGAGGCATCATTTCCGTAGATCAACCATCGAGTTAGCGCATCATTACCTATGTGCATATTAGTCGCATCTTAGGATCGGTATGCCTACCTCGGGCATATTCTAAACCTCTAAGCCGCAGGAAGTGTATTGCAAAGAATCTTAGAGATGGAAGTATTGCAGGTATTATATTCTTGGTACAAGTTTTGTGGACTTAACCATATAAATCCATATACATATTCATATACAAATTAAAACAAGCATCGGGATCTCTTACACATACTGCGAGTATGTCTGCGCGCATATTCACAAGCAAATTAAAGTTGTTGTTAGCTGCCCCAACATTGTTATAACTTTCATTAAGTATTATTGATGCTATTGTTGTTGTCACCGTGTACTGTTGTCATCATTATTCGATGTCAAAAGTGTACTTCTGTTGTCTCTCAACAGTTGCCATTGTCAGCGTTGTGAAAACGTGCATTTGCATATGTGTCCGTGTTATGTATTGTACAATATACATATATTGCCTATTCGAATGTATGTATGTATGGCTTGTGGGAGTCGCGTATCGGTGTATCGGTTTAATAGGCAGCATACACAGAGAATGCCTAACTAATATGCATATTGAGTGAGTTTCGCGTGGTGTGCTTATTTTGTGTATCATTGACACGGAAATAGTAAACCTTGTTCATTTAGTATGCCGATAAAAATTTAATTTTCGTTGTGCCCAAAGGATATATGACGTTTTGGTAAAAATTGAATACACTGTCAATTCGTGATGAATACTTAGTATGCAAAAATTAAGCGAGAGTAGCCTACATATCTCCTAAAATAATTATTCTCTGGATTGAGAATAGAATTAAAACAGTTTTAAATAATACCTATCTTGATGTATGGCTCGGTATCATGGAAAGTATGATAGGGTCATTCCTAAAATACTTTAAATTGCAAATCTCCAAAAAATACGGGTGATTTCCGTGATGTACAGAGGGGGGTGGGGGGTGTTAAGTTTCAAACTCCCCCTTCGGGATCCAAAAAGTCATTTTTTTCACAGTAATTTTTTCATACGCATTTATCCTTGGAACCTGACAAGTACAATTCAGTTCAAGAATTAAAAAATACAGTGAAAATACAGTAAAGATTAAACAAAAACCACGGTAAAGTAAGGCAAAAAATAAAATAAAAATTGCACAAAAAATATAGTAAAAATTACTCAAAAACCACGGTTTACGCTAGTATAGAAAAAATTACAATTACGCAAAAAAACATAGTAAAAAATGACACAAAAAAATATAGTAATAGCTACACAAAAAATATAGTAAAAACTACACAAAAAAGACAGGAAAAATTACACAAAGAAATACTAAAACTGTCAGAAAACTGCCAACTCATATTTTTGCGCGTACGTAATACACATTCGGTAACTTTTTAAACTACTTACATAAGTGATATCTTGAATCTGACATCTCCCATACTAACAAATGTAGATATATATTTTTTTTTTTAAACAAACATAAAAGGCCAGCTTTGAAAAAACTGTGAGTGAAAAATGTTCCCGAAATTAAAAGAAAAAAATTTGAAATCCTGGATCCGCCACTGATATGTGTAAACGAATACATATACATATAAATGGAACGAAGCTAACATAGAAATATGGATTTATAATGCCTAATGTATCTATGTTATTTTATAAGTGTGCATATGCAAATATGCGCCATTCATATTTTTGTGAATATTTAAATGCCCTCAAGTATTTCACAATGCGAGTAAATATTTTTTTTTATTGGACTTGACTTATGCCTGCTAACATTCACCTATCGATCTAGCAATATATTTTTATCTAACTATGCATAAATTATTATACTCATGACCAACAAAAAATGAAGTTCCAATAATGATTTAGTTTATGTTTTCATAAACCTTATTCTTAGTTGTAAGTGCTAGTTCTATGCAACACTTCTTGTACTAAATATGGTATCACCTTTATTTTATCATCAGTTAAAAGGTTTAACTTTTTACGTAATACCAAGCAAAGCTTAATTGAGCTTCATATTAGGGGGATTCATCAAACCTTATAACTTTACGAAATGCTTAAATTTATATATTTATGAGCTCAGTTAGATGAACGCCCTAGATAAATTTATGTGTACTTGATGACAAAAAAAGAAACATTTTATTTCGATATTCTCATTAAAGAAGTAAATTTCAGCCCATTTCCAGCATATTCTTCTATTTTTGTAAAGTGCGCATTGAATGCATTTGATTTGGATAAATTTACGAACTCTTTTACACGCCAAAATCGAAGCGGGAGCTTATCAAATTTGTGCAAACTTCGTTCCAAACAAATTTTTACAGTTATTTACACACTTGATAAATTTATACATTTACACGCTTTATAAGGTGTTTATAAGGTTTGATGAATACCCCTATTATTATTACTTCATAAAATAGATTATTACATAAAGCTAAACCACATTTTTTCCACTTTGAAAACTATGGCCCGTAGTCATAGTCGAATTAGAATAGAATTTAATCTACTTTAAATGTTTCTTACATAAACATCGTTCTATGTCTGTCATAGTCAACATAAAATACATTTTATGTCTAATATGGAGTTTTAAAATTAAAATTAAGAAAATGCCATTTTACAGTTTTAATAAATCGGTGTGTGTCTATGGTTGTGTACAAATAAGCAATGGTTTGTGATACAGATATGCTATGTGGCACAGGGTGAGCCAAAGTTAAAAAAAATTCTTCATACCACCAACCAACTTAATTTCTTTTCATGAGGAGTTCCTGTTTAATTTCTTCCTTTATGAGGGGTCCTCTGTTCTTTTCAGCTAATTTGTTTGTTTAGCATGACTATGATTGACCAAGATTTTAAATTTCTTTTTAAGTTTAGTGAAGATATTAACTAATACTCGTGTTAAGCAACGACTATGATTACGCGCCTATGTATTTAGAAGAGGTTTCCTTATGGTCATATTTTTGTGGTAGGTTTTGTCACAAAATACGTACGTATATTTGTCTGCGTCTACATTTATTTTATATGTATTTCATGCAGTCATATAAATATTTTTTATAAATATCATAAGCAAATGAATACATTTCCGAGCATTGGAAATAACTCAATAAATATTTATGAAGTTAACTTTTGTTTGGTTGTATACGTCTAGATGACTTCATATGTGTGCTGATATAAGCAGACGGGTCGGACGAGTTCGAAGTTCTGAGCTTTGGCAAATAAATATTACATATTGTTGAATTTAAAAATAAATATCTGTGTGCGTGCTAAGCTATCATTAGTCGATAAATCAAGCAAACAATATGTGTGATTTTTTTTAGATGGTACCTGATGGTAAAGTGGGTGGTATGCTGGCCTCTCATATCGAAGGTAACAAGCATTGTTAATACCTACAAGTAGCGTTATGTGCGGCAAAAGCATTCAAACAAGATATTAGCCGTGATCATCTGTTAAAAGCACTGTTCGACAATTCCAATTCTTTGTCTCAATTTTAATTAATCAAACAATTTTTGAACTCCGGGTATCCCGCATTATTTTACCCAACGTACTAGTACTAGCACAAGGATATTATTGTCCACATAACCGTACTACGTAACGGCACAAAATAATCGAGATAGATATATAGTTCCATATATGAAAGTCCGAAGGTTGAAAAAAAAGTTTAATAAGGCATGTTCGTCCGTCTGCCCGTCTGTCCGTCCGTCTGTGCGTGTACACGATAACTTGAGTAAAAACTCAGATATTTGCATGAAATTTTGTATACAGGTTACTTTCCGGCCAAGGTCATTCTATTGAGATTTTTTGATAAAATTTTAAAAGTAGGCGTGGCACCGCCCACTTTTCAGGGAGGCATATTTGTAAATTTCACGGGTCATAACTTTTAAACTGTTTACGGTAGATCGATGAAATATGGTACAAGGTATACTAACATAATAGGAAGTATACCCGATGTAATTTGACAAAATCGCTTCCCATCCACGCCCAATTCCGCAATGGAATATTTCGAAAATCATATGAAAATTACCGCTGGGTATTAAGTGTTCGCTTTACCCGGACTAAGACTTCCTTACTTGTTATTCTTGACATTCACACAGCTTGTCACAGTTTAAAAAATCAGGTTGCAATATTTGCAAAATCGCATTCTCTAAGCTTTCGCATTCGATTTTGAACTAAATTCCCGTTGACTTTGGGTCTGGCAATTTTCACCATCGTTTAGGTTTTATGTATATATATTACTGCCTGTTAGGGAATTTTTCTAACGTTTGTTTTTCCCGCTAAAATTTAATTATCCTCAAAAATATAATACTTAAAACCAAAATGAATAAATTGATTAAATTATAGTTGAAATATGTCCTTGAGCTCCTTCACTATCCTTGAGTCCTTCACTAAAACCGTAGTTACTTTCTTAGTTTATATGAAAGCATTTAAAATTTATAAGTTAGTAGTAACTAATAGTTTTAGGAGAAAACTTTGACTTATTCCCCTTAGTGGCTAAGTGATTCTTGGTGTGTTTGAAATATTCAAGAACGTGTGAATTATTTAATTGCCAACTTGTACGAAATGCTTAATAACTCTTTTTGAAAACGAATTAACAAACATGCTTATATAAGATTGTATGTTTAAAACCATTTGTTCATACATACTTTTTACTTCTTCAACTAAAGTTAGTGATGCATTAATAAATGCTCAACATCCAACTTCCTGTTTATAGAGTCTAACGGAAATGAGAAAGTTTTCCTAGCTTAGCATATCTACTACATTTATACTAACAAGTTGATACATTTATTTGCAAAACACATATTGTGCTGGAAACGTAATGATTCATAAATAAGTATTTTCCAATGAAGTTTTCAAATGACTAAATACTTACTTGATAAATTATTAATGCAGAAACTATGCTCGTCATGTTGGCACGAGCTTTGTTACATATAACTATATGCTAATAATAAATATGCTACGGTTTATATATCGTCGCCTAAGAGTGTAAACCTGCTAACGACCAAAAAACATATTTTACAGTAGAGGCAAAAAACTAAATATATCCTTAAATGTTAGCCTAAGGGTCGAATCCTGCATATAGTTTGTTAATCGCCTGACGTTGTATAGCCCCAATCCAAAAAGAAAGAAAGAAATAACGTTTTTATGGTTTTATTGGCAAATTTATAACTTAACAGGTTTTAGTTTTTTGATTTTCAAAACTAAAAAGGGATTTAGCAGTTTTTCTGTATTACAAAAAAAAAAATTCCTCTTTTATTTTTTGATAGTTACGATAATTGTACGCGGTTTTTTTTTGTTGGAAAGTTGGAAGCTTCAACTTTAAGACTATGTAAAAGTTGCTTGAAAAAACTTCCAAAAAATATACGAAAATTTACCTTAAAAAAATGTAATGGCTAAGAAGATCCATCAGCAGACACCCTTAGTATGAAAATAACAAAACGAAATGTTCAGTATTAAAAGCTAAAAGTAATAACTAAAGTTCATGAGAAATTTGTTTTTATATCTCTTGAGAAAACCTGAAAACCTGAAAACACGATATGATATATATGATTTAATTATTTATATGAGTCTGTGTCACTTTCGTCTGGTATGGGGTCGGCTACCTCATTAAATGTATTTGAAATTGTTGGTGGAATGGGCATTTCTGGATCACTATTTCCATTGATGATACTTATGTATATTCACTTCAGCTGCAACGTCATTCATCTGTTAAATAACAAATTATTTGAATCATTTCTAATACCAATAAAAATGGCTATTACCTTGGAATAAAATAATTCACTAAAATTAAACAATAACCGAACGTAAAAGCACAATATATTGGATTTAGCAGTTGAGTTTGATCGCGTTGTACTTAGCAGCTTTTCTCATCAAACAATATTTTACATTTATATATTTATATTGACAGATTTTTTTTGCTTGGCAAGTGCGGAATCGGCTACTCTTTCAAACTGCATCAAAAGGTCAATTTTGGTTTGGGACGGATTTGGCAGGTTTACACTCTTAGGCGACGATATATATACATGTAATGGGAAAAACGTTGAAAAAGTAGATTGATGCCATTTCATGAGAACTTTTTGTTTCTGTCAACAAGTTTAAGTATATATGAGATAATTTCAAATCACTGTTAACCAGTTTTAGTAAAAAATTTAGAAATTTGCAGATTAGTAGCAAAATAATTTCAAAATTAAAATAAACAAGTAAGGAAGTCTAAATTCGGGTAAACCGACCAGCTGTAGTTTTCATATGATTTTCGAAATGTTCCATTTCGGAAGTGGGCGTGGTTGGGAAGCGATTTCGTTCAATTTCATTAGCTATACTCCCAACGATACTAGTATGCTTTGTGCAAAATTTCATCGTTCTACCCTAATCAGTTTAAAAATTACGACCAGTCGAATTTTCAAAAATGCCTCGCTTAAAAGTGGGCGGTGCCACGCCCACTTTAAAAAATTGATAAAAAAAAAACATTATATAATGACCAGAAGGATTCACCTACAAAATTATATCATTTAAGCCATTTCCGTTACAGAATTATGTCTATTTAGGTGATTTTAGAAATTTTCGATATCGAAAGTGGGCACGGTTGGAGGGCGATTTTATTCAATTTCATCAGGTATACTCCCATCGATACTATATGCTTTGTGCAAAATTCCATCGTTCTATCGTAATCAGTTAAAAGTTACGACCAGTCAAAATGCCTCCCTTAAAAGTGGGCGGTACCAAGCCCACTATAAAAAATTTTGAGAAAAATCATAAGAGAATGACATAGGGGGACTCACCTATAAAATTATATCATTTTAGCCAATTCAGCTACCGCGATATGTCAATTTATATGATTTTCGAAATTTTCGATATCGAAAAAGAAGCGTGGTTATTAGCAGATTTCGGCCATTTTCAATAGCAACCAGGCCAGAAAGTAACCTGTATACAAAATTTCAGGCAAATATCTCAATTTTTTCTCAAGTTATCTTGTACACGGACAGACATAGAGACGGACGGACATGCCTTAATGAACTCCTCTTTTCAACCTAAGAGCTTTCATATATCGAACTCTATATCTATCTCGATTATTTTGTGCCGTTACGTAGCACCGTTATGTTGACAAAATTATAATACCCTTATACTGTATAAAAGGATTTTCTAAAGCTATAGTAAAAGGCAAACGTAGTAATGATAAATAAGAGATAAAGTATCTATCTATACTATACATTAGGGTGATTAAAAAAAAAAATGTCGACTTGGTCTTACCTCCTAAAAAGTTAGGCATTGATGAGAAAATAAGCCTTGCAAAAAATTAGCGCTCTAACTTAACCCTTTGGGGTGGCTATTTTTTTCGCCCTTTCCCATACATTTTATATGGAGAAAAATGGCATCTTTTTCAAAGTGAATTTTCTTTCAATTTTTGAAACTTTTTTAAAAATATTTTTGCATACTCTTAAAGTGGAAGCTTTAAGGCTTCCGAAATGCCATGTGCGATTATCTTAACTATTAAAATAATTACAGCCATTTAAAATTTACTAGATTTTATACGTGTTACTGTGTATGTGTGTGCAATAGTACAAAACTCAGTCATTTTTAAATGGCTGTAATTATTTTAAAAGTTGAGATATTCGCACATGGCTCACCATTTTGGAAGCTTCAAAGCTTCAACTTTAAGAGTATTTAAAAATATTTTGAAAAAAATTTCAAAAATTGAATGTAAATTCACTTTGAAAAAAAAAATGCCATTTTTTCCCATACAAAATGTATGTCTTGAACACTCAGTCCAGCTGTCTACCATGATGTCATCGTATACTTATGCTTGCCAGCGTCTAATTGCAGCTTTGTTCTAAACGACACTACAATTTCTTACGTTGCTTTGTTGCCTTCACCGAGAATCGAGCTCCACTATTTGTTTACATGATGCCATCGTGTACTTGTCGGCGTATAATTACAGCTTTGTTCTATAACAGTAATGAAAGTATCTTCGCTCGTGAAGGGTGGATACCTTGCCGCGGTACGAGGGCTTAAGTCGATAGCCACAGGGCTACGCTGCCCTTGTGATCATAGCTCCGTACGGCACTTCATCACGAGAGCAGCCTAGCCTCTCTGGCGCGACGACAAAGATCTTCCCCCTCCCAATCCAGGGTGTTATGCGAAACCGTGCCCATTGGACGTTTGCAGCCGGGAGGCAAATCGTGGCTGTATTTGAACGGAGCCTCTCTGACACCGGGTCGCCTCAGAGAGTAAGCATGGCCTTACCGCGGTACGGGGCTCTGCCGCGGCGGACGACACATTTTCCCCTATTCTTCCCTTGACCCTAAGCTGGCCTTGTCCGGCGATGGGTCGTACGAACAAGATGAACTCGAATAACCTGAATAAAAACGAAAAATCTGAAAAACAAACAACGCCAAATTTCACTCCTAAGCAAAGGAGAGCTATGGAGGAGCAGGCGAGGAGGCAACAACAACGCCGGAGGACAACCTCCGTTCCACAATCAAGGGGGGGATCGACAGCGATGGCAACTACGAGTCGGTCAACCAACCCTCTATCGAATAAGATTGACTTGATGGGAGCTAGCACCAGTGCGGTTGCCAACGCAGCTAAGCGGACAACGGCGGATGCTAAACTCCCATCAACCGCTGATATGAAAACCAGTATCTTTACGTCTGTGGCAGCGGTCTCACGACCTGGCCTCGGAGTTTCGAAGGAGAAGGAAGCTGCAACTGAGATGTCGGCAAGGAGAGCGACCGCGATGGCAACTACGGGTCCGCACTCCAGGGAGACATCTCCACGCCGCTTCACATACCACGAGAAAAGATTGGCTGCAAAGATCCTGAAGAGGTATGAAGGGGTACCGCAGGAATCGCTGTCGCCGAATTCCAGTAAATCTGTAGAGCTAGCGAAAGCTGTGATACCGGATTTCCAAAATTCTTACATGCCAAAGAGGTTAAAAGTTAACCCTTTCAAGCGCCAGAGATCGGATCTGGAGTTAATTCCCCCTTCCAAGCGGCATCAGAATACCTCTGGAGCGGGCAAACTAAGCTTTGCTGAGGTAACCAAGGACAGGATCCTTATAGGCGTCCTTGACCGAGGCAATGACCGTCTGGCCATCCCCAAGGACCGGTGGCGTTACGTGCGAAATGAACTCGGCAACATTCTTCTCAACGTTGCTCCGGAGTTTCCGGGTAGTTCGGCACGAGTAACGGATGCGGGTTGGCACCAGGGTCAAATTAAATTACTCGCATGCGAGGATGCAAAAACCGTAGCACTGTACAAGGCAGCAGCTGCTAAACTGGGTGAAGTCTACAAGGGCGCAAAGATAGAGGTCGTCGACTGGAAGGACATTCCAGCTCGTCCAAGGGCAAGGGCGTGGATTCCGGCCATCCCTGACGAACCCGAGAGAATACTCGGGATGCTACGGCTAATGAATCCGTCCCTCCCAACGCATGACTGGAGTGTCAATCTGGTCGGGGATGCGGTAGGGCCCGACAGACAGGTGGTGTTCACCATGAATAAAGAGTCAATCGAGCCCCTCAAAAGGTGCAATGGCCTAGTACACTACAGCGTAGGCCAGATCGTTATCCACGTATATCGTGGTGATGCTCAGCGCGCTGCCTTCTCGGCTGCTCCGGGCGAACCGGAAAACTTATTACCAGAAGAGGAAGCGGAGATGGAGGACAGCCTACAGGACGAGGAAGTCCTCGACGTCACGGTGGTAGCAGCCAACGCTGAGCGACTAACATCTAACGCTACAGGCAGCAGGACTCCTGCAACGCCACATCGGGCAGTTAATCGGAACAACTCGTCGTTGATAGGCAACCTCCGGGATGGAGCAAACCTCGACGATATGGGGACGGCAGGGAAGTCTGTGCGCTCTCATGTTGGTGGTGCTTCAGATTAATTTGCACAAATCTAAAGTGGCTTCGGCTGCTTTAAGTAGTCGTCTTTCTAAAGGCGACGTGGATGTGGTCCTCATCCAAGAACCCTGGGTCAATAGCTCGAGAATCTGCGGATTGGGGACTAAGGGCTTCAAGCTCATTCGAGCCAGCGAGGAGAGCAAAGTCAGAACGTGTATTTTGGTCAAGTCTGAGTTGAACTCCTTTCTCCTACCTAACTACACCAATGGTGATATTACCGCTATCAGTCTAACGGTCGACAGCACCCGCCTGACGGTGGCGTCGGTCTATATGCCCTACGACGCCGAAGAACCCCCACCACAAACGGAGGTGAAAGACCTGGTGTCAAATTTCTGCACAGGTAATCTTATTATTGGAGCGGACGCTAATGCTCACCATGTCCAATGGGGGAGCTCCGATATCAATGCCAGGGGCGAGTCTCTGTTTGATTACCTCTTAACAACTAACCTGGTAATTTGCAACGTGGGTAATGAGCCTACTTTTATCACTAAGACCCGCAGGGAGGTCATAGACCTCACTATCTGTAGTGAAGGCGCTTATGAGTGGGTCAGAAAATGGCGGGTTCTGGAAGAACATTCACTCTCCGACCACAGTTACATAGAAATGGTTCTAGACTTTATTGTAGAACAACCTATTATGAAGCGCAATCCACGTAACACTAATTGGCAGTTACACAATGAAATATTAGACAGAGACCTGCCAGTACTGCCCTCACAGGCCCCCTCATCAGTAGAGGAGCTGGAGGATCTTGTTACTACATTTACATCGGCGCTCTCAAATGCTCTAGGACAGGCTTGTCCAGTGCCAAAACCACGCGGTAAACACAGGCCACATTGGTGGTCCTACGATTTGGACTCGCTCCGCAAATCATGCCGGAAACAATTTAACAAGGCCAAGACCCTCGGCTCTGAGCCTCACTGGCACGAATATAAAGCTAAACTAAGGGCCTATAAAAAAGCTCTGAGACAGGCGAAGAGGACCTCGTGGAGAAATTTTTGCACTGGCGTCGAAAAGGTCGACGATACAGCGAGACTTAGACGAGTCCTCTCGAAAAGTCAAACAGCCATCAGCTATTTGCGAAAACCTGACGGATCCTGGACCAGCACGGAAGAGGAAACCCTTGAGCTGCTCTTGAATACACATTTTCCGGGGAATCTGCATGACGCGCCACTAGCATCTGCAACAAACCTGGCAGTAAATATACCCATCACTGAGGAAAGGGTAAGGTGGGCAGTTAAGAGCTTTGAACCGTATAAGGCTGCCGGGCCGGACGGGATTATCCCCGCGCAACTTATAAACACGTTGGAGACATCAGCTAAATGGCTGGTATTTCTCTTCACAGCCTGCCTGGCTCTCAACCACATTCCGGGCTCCTGGAGAAGCGCCACGGTAGTGTTTATCCCTAAGGCTGGGAAGGCATCCCACTACGAGCCAAAAGATTACAGACCGATCAGTCTCTCGTCCTTTGTACTCAAAACCTTTGAGAGGATACTAAGCGACTACCTTTCAACGACTATTGATAGCAACCTTATCTCTAGCTATCAGCATGCATACACCAAGAGTAAATCAACAGAAACTGCTCTGCACAGCCTAGTATCTGTCATTGAGAAATCGCTGTGTGAAAAGGACTACTGTCTCGTGGCCTTCTTAGACATTGAGGGGGCTTTCAACAATATAAGCCCGGAGGCGATCAACTCCGCTCTAACTAATCTGGGCGTAGATAGACCTCTAACTGGTTTAATTGACCAACTTCTAAGAGGAAGGAAAATAGCTTCTTCACTTGGTACGGTCGAGTTATCACGCTATGTCACAAGGGGAACGCCCCAGGGTGGTGTTCTTTCCCCGCTTTTATGGAACCTCACAGTCAACTCGTTGCTACGTGACACAAGCTGGGGGGCGGGAAGATAGTGGCATACGCAGACGATTTAGCTATTGCATTCAGAGGCAAGTTCCCACAAACTCTGTGTGACCTGATGCAAGTAGCACTGCGAGAGGTTTCGAGGTGGTCCTCTCGCTGCGGACTTAGTATCAACCCGGGGAAAGTGGAACTTGTCCTCTTCACCAACCGGTACAAAATACCGCCACTAAGCCTACCAGAACTAGATGGCACGCGCCTGGGCTTGTCGGATAAGGCCAAGTTTCTAGGCATAGTTCTGGACAGGAAATTGAATTGGAAGGAGAATGTTCTTCAGCGCCAGAAGAAAGCTTGCATCGTTCTTTACACATGCAAAAGAGCCATTGGCAAAAAATGGGGGCTCAGCCCTAGAGTATGCTGTTGGATCTACACGGCCATCATTCGCCCAATCATGCTGTATGGAGTCGTCGTATGGTGGCCGGCACTGAGCAAGACAACATACCTGAATCTGTTGCGGAAAGTCCATAGATCCAATATGATCTGTATAAGCGGTGCGCTAAGGACAACGCCCAACGAAGCCCTCCAGGCCATTCTGGGCATTTTGCCACTTGATCTGGAAGGGTTTCGGTCAGCGGCGGCATCAGCTCTGCGCCTAAGAGAAACCTCCAGTTGGGGTGCGGGTACTATTGGACACTCCAGTATTCTGGAATCTTACAGCTTTCTCCCTCTAAGCACAGATCGTTGTGCGACGACTACAGTCGGGGATAGCTGCTTCAAAATAAACATTCCCAGCAGAGAAGACTGGGAGAGGACGGATTGGTGTCCCGAAACAAATGGTGGCACTTCCATATACACCGACGGCTCGAAGTTGGACGGCAGAGTTGGAGGAGGGGTTTATTCAAGGGATTTGGACCTTGAACTCTCCTTCAGACTACCTGATCATTGTAGCGTCTTCCAGGCGGAAGTCTCGGCAATCCGGGACGCCGCGGCCTGGTTAAGCAATCGTGTTATCGGAGGAGATATCACTATTTTCAGCGATAGCCAGGCGGCAATCAAATCCCTTGGCTCATACACGTTCAACTCTGAACTGACGCTCAGCTGTCGTCGATCTCTTCAGGAGATGGCCCAACAGAACCGCGTAAACCTCATATGGGTCCCGGGACATAGGGACATTGAGGGAAACTGTAAGGCAGACGAGCTTGCCAGGCAGGGCACGACCAAGCAGGTTCTTCGGGATAAAGAGCGCTTAGGTATGCCGTTTGCCACATGCAAACTAATGCTGAAGGAGTACACACTCCGTCAAGCCAACGAAAGATGGCTGCAATCCCCAGGGTGTCGGATATCGAAACAAACCTGGCCAAAATGGGATCTTAAAAGGTCTAGACGCATTTATGCCCTAACTAGGAGGGAAATCTGCATATTGATAGGGGTATTAACCGGTCACTGCCTCATTGGTAGGCATGCAGAAAGGCTAAGTGTGCCCTACCGACGATGCTGCAGGAGTTGCAAAGATGATGAGGAGGAGGAAACGGTGGAGCACCTCATCTGCAACTGTCCGGCTTTAAGCGGCGTGAGAACGCGCTTTTTGGGAGTTCCGTTCCTAGATAGTCTAAGCCAGATCGCGGAACTGGACATAAAGGACTTGATGGGCTTCATAAAGTCATCTAAGTGGTTCGAGGAGGAATAACGGTGTCGGTTTAGGAGTGTCAGTCCCGGGATTCTGCTATGTGGAAAATCCCAACAACTCAGGGATTTTCCATATGGCTGGGTCCCGGGGCTGACTTTCCTTGTGTTGGTGGTATCACAACGGGCCTTTCAAAACTGGCCTAAGTGTGCCTCTGCGGCAGCCACTTGAACCTACCTACCATCTTCGCTGTGCGATTAACTGCAGGAGTCTGTTGTTTCAACACACATTTTTATTTAATCAACAAGAACTCTGGCAGTTCAACTAAATTTAATTGGATGATGCAATAAATTTAAAACGACAGTTCGTTCGCCGTTGAATTAACTAGAGAGAGAGTTGTTGTTTTAACACAAAATTTAGTTTGATCAACACAAGAGGGAAAGTTGTCCACAAATTTTGTTGAACGTATAGGAAAACACAGATTCAAAATTATAAACTATAAGCCTCATATTCATAAAAAGTATAACATACATATATCTCTTTGTATGAAACTGTCGTTTAGAAAAAACTTTATAAAACGTTTTTATTTTTGGTAAATATGACAGTATTCCGCTATATATAATATAAACAAAAAAATCTAACGGTAGATAGATTTATGATTTAATTAATTTTTAATGAAACCACTTAAAACACGTGCAATAATCGCTTAAGTGTGAGCATTTTAATATTAATCACCTAAAACCAAACTAATTAAAAATTATTATTTTTGCCACAAAGTACACTTTTTTTGTGTATTTGTTTTTAGTAAAATAAATAATTACAATTAACTACATTTAATTAGCTTTCACTGTAAAGTTTGCCATAATGGTGTGACATAAGGCGCATGTGAACTCGTTTTTCATGGAACAACATTTGCAATAATTTATAAAATTTTATCGTTTGGGCATTACTCGGGGAGTTTTGTGTATCATTAAAAAGAAGCCGCGTGTAGCCAGTACACGTGAAAGAAGTTAACTTCTTAAATTCAGAAATAAGGAAATGTGATAAGGTGTATTCGAGAATTGTTTAGATTCACAATTTCTTACTTACGGGAAGTGGACCAGGGAACCGATCAATTCGAAAATATCTTATACATGGTGCGTTTTCCTTCAATGCGAATGGGATATAGAGGAAGAGGGGCGTGAGAGCAGGAAAGAGGGGAATGGAGAGAAAAAGGGAGGGAGTTAGTGTGATGGTGAAGAAAGATAAGAAGAAGAGTTCTAAAAGGGCCAAAAATACCTTTAGTTTGATACCCATTTTGGCATATCTAGCTCCATATTAAAAAAAAAAACAATTGGGATAGGTGGCAACCCTGTAAACCACCCTAAGTGACAACAGCCATTTATATAATCTTAAATTGAATCAAATTGTCTATATGCCAAATTTTATCCAAATCGCTCAAGCAGTTCCCGAGATATACGAAAAACCCTACGTGACAACCCTGCTAGAAATTTTCATATTTGGAATACGGCCGAAAATACCCGTCACTTGATACCCATATTGGTATATGGGCGATAGGTGGCAACCCTGTAAACCGCCCTAAGTGGCAACACCAATGTATATAATCTTGGAATGAATCAAACTGTCTATATGCCAATTTTAACCAAATCATTCGAGCAGTTCCCGAGATATACGAAAAAAGAAATAAATTGCTGTTAGGTGGCAACCCTAAGTGGCAACCCGGCTTCAAATTATTTTATTTGGAATACGGTCGAAAATACCTTTCATTTGATACCGCCCTAAGTGGCAACGCCCATGAATTCTGCTCGGCCTATCTATTAAAATTTGTGCAATGTTTGCTAGATCCTAGAATTTCACCTCCTATTTGATCTAAACACCGTGGTGAAAATCGCCTACGCGAAAGTCTGCAACATACGCCTTAAAGTCGGTTACAATTTCTATTTTTTTTGCATATTTTCCGTAGCATCATCAGCCATTTTCTCAAATTTTACTTTCAATCAAAACTTCTTATCGCCGCCTAAGAAGTTAACTTCAAAAACCTAATTATATTCAAAGTCCTAAAAAAATTTTAATTGAATTGGAAAAAACCATTTGTCTACCTTTTATTAAACATTTTTAAATTTCCCTTTTACTTACATGAAAAATGCGTTTCCTTATAACTCCTGTCCTTCATAAATTAATTAACTATGTACATTCCTTTAGGCCTTTCGATTTTTCGACTACTTAAAAACCTAATAAATACCTAACTATTTATAATTTCATCCCCAAAAACGTTAGAAACTATAAACATTTATTATTAACCTATTTTAATTATTAAATGTGGATGGCATATTGTTAATTAAAATATTCATGACGATCTATTACATGCTTCTAGGTTGTACATAAATAAACCTATATATTAGGGTGGGCCAAAATGCTACACAGCTTTTTACAAAGCCGTATGGGTTTCCGAAATTAGTAAATCTTCCAACTTTTAAAACTTGTCTGCAGAGCGTTCAATCCCCTGTAAATACTGGGGCAAAGGTTAGCTGTACGATTTTTGGGTCAGAAGATATGTTAATACATACTTTCAAGCTTTTCAAAAAAAAAAAAAAAAAAAAAAAAACGGCGATGAGGCACGCTCCATTTATGGTCAGCAATTCGAATTTCTGTATGCCCTTCGAAAAAAAAAAAAAAATCGATTTTTTTTGGACCACCGTAGTATATTTATCTACATACATGTTTATCGTTGATAAAATGTGTTTATACGTCGTAAAAAGATTATCGTATGCAAATTTTAAATATGTGTTAACATATTTGTTTTATTCGCTTAAGTATGTTTGTATGCAAATAATGGCATGTTGTTGAGGATTATAGCTTTATGCGGTCAACATTTTGATTCGAAAATTATAGCTTTAATTATGCATGAGAATACTAATTATTGACGCGTATGTTTGCGTGCTTAAAAACAAAAACGGATTTATAATAATAATTTGTGCACAGCCACAAAACTGGGAGGATGTGAACTTTTCTCTCATAGCCTGTAGCAATAATATTTATGTATATGAACGCACCTGATTGGACTACTTGCTTTTACTGAGATAGTTAAAATAATGGTTACCTATGAATTTTAGTACGAGCATGCTGAGTAAGTTGACTGCAGTTGTCTGGAGTTCGTTTTGTTTTTGTGTTTTTCTAAAACCAAGTATCCTAAGTTCGTTTTCAAATGTTAAAAACAAAAATAAGACATACAAACTGTTCAATATTTGAGGGATTACGAACTAATACAAAAAAAAAACAGATATTTGTTTCTTTTTTATCACTGGACATGTCAATTATATAGGAGCACAAAATGGAACTGTGCTATAGTCGATATCCATTCTGATTCAGATGATATCTCATATTTAGAATACTGTCAAAAATACCTTTAATTTGTTACCCATAATGGCATATCTTGCTCAAAATTAAAAAAATAACCGAGATAGGTGGCAACCCCGTAAACCGCCCTAAGTGCAAACACCCATGTATATAGTCTTTGAATGAATCAAATCGTCTATATGCCAAAATATATCCAAATCGGTCAAGCAGCTCCCGAGATATACGAAAAAATAAATAAATTGCGGTTAGATGGCAACCCTAAGTGGCAACTCTGCTTAAAATTATCTTATTTGGAATACGGTTCAAAATACCTTTCATTTGATACCCATAATGTCATATCTAGGTCTATATTAAGAAAAAAAAGGATAGGTGGCAACCCTGTAAACCACCCTTAGTGGCAACACCCATGTATACAATCTTAGAATGAATCAAATTGACTATATTCCAAATTTGAAATCGGTCAAGCAGTTCCCCAGATATACGAAAAACTAAATAAATTGCGGTTAGGTGGCAACCCTAAGTGGCAACGCTGCTTGGAATTATAATATTTAGAATACTGTCTAAAATACCTTTCATTTGATACCCATATTGGCATATCTATGTAAACCGCCATAAGTGGCAACACCCATGTAATCTGCTCGGTCTAACTATTAAAATCTGTTCAATGTTAGCTAGATCCTACAATTTCACCTCCTATTTGATTTATACAGCTAAACATAGTGGTGAAAATCGCCTACACCTGAAAGTCTGCAACATTAGCCTGAAAAACTACAATTTCTATTTCCGTTGCATCATCATCCATTTTCTCAAATTTTACTCTCAATCAAAACTTCATATCGCCGCCTAAGAAGTTAACTACAAATATAACTAAAGGGTTGTTGCTCATGTTGGGTTACACCGAATTTGGACTGACTTGCTCTTTTATTAATTTTTTCCAGCTGGTCAAACAAAAACTTTTTCAAGATATAAAAAAAAAATTTTAGAACATATTTTGTAAACAACCGCGATCGTTTTTAGAAAAAATAGACAAAAAATTTGTCTTTAATTCGAAAAATTTTGCTGCACTCAAAAATTGGGAGATAAAATTATTTGTATAACCATCAACTAGCTACTACATCGTCTAGCACAGTTGGGTACAAAAATGTTAAAACCAGCATGATAACATTCGTGACAGCATTGAAAGCAACGGGATATCTGAAGATGGAAGAATATATAAACGCAGTGAAAGAGAATCAGTCAAACAAAATAGACATCCAAATGCATACCAAGTAGATGAAGGGGTTTTGTGCAACAAATTCAATTTTCATATGCAGATGCAGCGTAAATGTTAAATGACAATGCAAACAGGATAAATGGCGCATGACAAAGGTAACTCACAACAAATACGATATTTAGAAACAAAAGCAAAATATTTGTAGAAACAAAGCGACAAGAAAGATGGAAAAAACTAAAGAATAAATACGCAAACACATGTAAGTGCAGATATACAAATATAGGTATGTATATCTAGCTGCTGAAAACGGCAACACTCAGACACTAAGCTAGTTAGAAGGTGAATCATATGTGGCACACCTGCTAACTTTTTAAGCGATTTGTATACAGTCGTATGTGCATACATACTTATAAGTATAGTGGAGTTATTGTTAGTAGTCGCTCCTCTGCGTTTCCTTGTTGTGAGTAAGTATTTGCAAACTGTCTTTTTTATTTGTTTAAGCTGTTTTCTTTCTTGTTTTACATGATTGTTTATTTGTTGGTCTCCTTTTCCAGCTTACTCCTTTTATTGTTTTATAGACTGACGTATGTAGATATGTGTAAATAAATAAAACTTCTCTTGCTCTCTTTCAATTTGCAAACTTAGCAAAAAGACAAGTAAAGATTTATCCATTGTATATTAAGTTAGGTTGCAAGGGCGGGACAGAGCACCTGGACTCTGCCCGACACTTAGGCCAATTAAGAAGGCCCGTTGTGCTATCCTAAAAATTGAATATTAAGCATTCCATGATACCTAACAATATTTGGTTATGTAAACGAAATGCAAAACATTATTACTTATGTAATTTTTCGACTTTGCTCAGTTAATTGCAATGCATAAGAGGCTTAGAATTAGAATTAAGACCATGCAAAATAATATATATCGTTACCTTAATTCACAATGGCCCTAACTGACACATTTGCCAAAAAAGAGTTTTTCACATATTTAAGTATCTTATAACTTTATAGTTTAAACAAACTAAACTTGTATATTTGTATATCCGGACTATCTCCGGAACCGATTGACCGATTTATTGATTTGGATGAAATTTTGAATATAGATAGTATGATTGATTCTAAGACTATCCACTTGGGTGTTACCAACTGGGACGGTTTACAGGGTTGCCACCTATCTAATTTTTTTTAATTTTGAAGCAATATATGCCAATATGGGTATCAAATGAAAGTATTTTCAGCGACATGGCAACTAAAATATTTTCAAGTAGGGTTGCCACCTTACCGCAGTATATTTGTATATCCGGACTATCTCGAGAACCGCTTGACCAATTTGGATGAAATTTGGCATATAGATAGCATGATTAATTCTAAGACTATCTACTTGGGGGTTGCCACTTAGAGGGTGTACAGGGTTGCCACCTATCTCAATTTTTTTAATTTATGGAGCTAGATATGCCAACATGGAGCTAACGCTCCTCTGAATAGAACTTTATCTGAATTCAACAATTTCTCAAATTTTCTAGATTTGGATATAACAAGTCCTAAACTGGTAACTCAATTTAAATTAAAAACTTATGTTTTATGTAACAATTAATGTAAGTTTAATATAATTTATAATAGTAAGTGTCTGCTGTACCTTAGAAATAAAAAATAAATAAATAAATTAATTAATTAATGAAAGGTATTTTCGCCGACATATCAACTAAAATATTTTCAAGTAGGGTTGCCCCCAAGGTTACCATTTTACCGAATTGTATTTGTATTGTATATTTTTGGGATCATATTTGGACTATTTTACGATCATTAAGAGATCATTTAGGGGTCACTTTGGCATAGTTTTGACGTTATTTTTAGGCCATTTTGGGTTCAATTTTGGATTAATTTGGGACAATTTTGGGGTAATTTTCTGATCATTTTGGGATAATTTTCCGATGACTTCGGGTACGTTTAAGGGTTTTTTTGGGCTCATTTGGGAATCATTTTTGGATCATTTTAGGGCCATTATGGGGTCATTTTCATATAGGTACGTAAAAAATTTGTATTTTTAATTTTTTCGTTTTAACCTGTTAAATTATACATTAAACTAATTCCCATAAACATGTTTTGCCTTCATCTCTATAAGTATCTTCAGAAGTTTGGCCGCTATTGCAAAAAATGTAAAAAAAATTTTGAAAAACGAAAATTTTCACAAAATTTCAAATACAAGTATTTCTATTATTGAAGCAAATAAAGAAATACGTAATTTTTTTAAGTTGGCTTCCTAACATGTCGGTCAATTCAGTGTTTTGTGCTTTAGAATAATGTCTTATTACCAGTAGATTCATATGGTTGGCTGGTACTTTTCCATCCTTCAAAAGTAGGTTAACCTCAGAAATGGGGACGGGCTTGCTAATTGAGTAATAAAAAAACTCCAACTAAATTATAGTACCATCAATGCAAATCAAATAAAAAGTGAATAGTGTAAGTTAAAAATATACAGATAAACTATTAATACTCGTTGCAAGTCACTGATAGACTTTCTTCACATTTTCCTAAGCTTGTGACTTTGCATTTCCTGCTTAATTTTCAAATATCCGAGTACACTTTTATTGCATTAGTAGTAGAACATATGTGTATATATGCAACTATGTAGGACGTTAATTTCCTATCAATTCAAGTTTTTGGAAAATCATCGATTTGCTGTTTCATAGAATGTCCTTTTCATTTTCGGCAACAAAATTCGAAATCATCATCATCATCATTTATTGGCGCTTAACCGCCTAAGCGATTTTGGCCGTTGCATATCAAAGCACGCCAGTCATTCCTTTTTAGCGATAACTGACGCCAAATGGAAACCCCAAGGGAGTTCAAGTCATCCTCCACCTGTTGTTTCCATCTCAGTCGAGGCCTCCCCCTTCCTCTGCTGCCGAACTCAGGTGACGATAGGAAAACCTTCTGTGCTGGAGCTTCTTTGTCCATTCGCATAACATGGCCCAGCCAGCGGAGTCTTTGGGCTTTAATTCGCTGGACTATGGTCAGATCTGCGTAGAGCTCGTACAGCTCATCGTTAAATTTCCTTCGAAATTCGAAATCACTTAATCGAAAAAACACAAATATAAATTTGATTTTGTATACGATTGAACCAAATTATTACATTTTTGGAATAAGCAGAAAATTCGCCATAGAAATTATGTGTCAAATTTCGAGGATATGGAAATTTCGGAAAATTTCTTGGGAAAAACCGAAAATTTTTGTTTGAGAACTTTCAATATAAGAAGGCTTATGAAGTGAAGGGTACATCAAAATTTTGTACTGGTATGCTTAAAATTTTCGTTATTGAATATCCTACAACATAGGATGGCTAATTTTTTATCGTCCATCGACTTTTTCTGATTTTAGAAATTTTTTTTATCAACGTCGTTTGTAAGCTTAACCGTTGTGTGTTCACAGAAAAAAACTTACACTAGTGTACACCCGTGGTACCCGGGTACCTCGGTACATATCGACTTGAATTAAACAACATATATAGTGTATAAGCGGTGCGTTATGAACAACGCCCAATGAAGCACTCCAGGCCATTCTTGGCATTGTGCCACTCGATCTGGAAGGGCACCGGGTAGCAGCAGCATCGGCTCTGCGTCTAAGGGAAACGTCCGGCTGGGCGCAAGCACTACTGGACACGCCAGTATTTTGGGATTCTATAGCTTTCTGGAGTGTGGTTACTAAGTGGCCTTGCTCAATCCCGACTCTTGCGTCCTCGTTCGTGCACTCTGGGCAACGGGAGCTACCTAGGCTCGCGGCAGAAAGAGAGGGAGCCCCGGTGGGGCCACTCTGACATACTTGGTTTAAGGGCTTACCGAGGTTTTTGCGTAGCGTCTGTTCACCATGAGGTGCGGCTGCAAGCGGGCGTCTGTCTTGAAGCAAGCGGCTCGCTATATAAATGTGTAAATATTTTCCAAAACCCCGAAACGGGTTGTGCGCTGGGTTTGGGACCCGCCACGTAAAAAACTTAATTCCAATGAAAAAATATACAAAGCCTCGGATGAGAACCCCCTTTAATGTTGACGACCCGGCAAAACGAATAAGGCATAATGATTTGGATATTAGGGCATGTACCGGGAATGTCCGGACCCTTTCAAGGGACGGTACCGCTGCCCGACTGGTTGATGTCCTCGTAGGCGCAAAGGCTGACATCACCGCCCTGCAGGAAATGCGATGGACGGGGCAAGGAAAGACGACCATCGATCCTTGTGACGTATACTACAGTGGCCAGACACGCGGCAAAGCGCGTGGTGTAGGATTCGTGGTGGGAAAGAGACTTCGCCGCTAAGTATTAGCGTTCACTCCTGTGAACGAGCGTCTCGCTGCGATCCGCATCAAGGCGAGGTTTTTCAACATAACATTTATCTGCGCCTATGCGCCGACTGAGGAGACGGACGACGCAGAGAAGGACTCCTTCTACGATAAACTTGAACAGACTTATGATCGCTGCCCACAGCATGATATCAAAATCGTGCTCGGCGACTTTAATGCCAAGGTGGGCAAGGAAGGAGTCTTTGGTCCCACAGTTGGAAAATTCAGTCTCCACGATATAACATCCCCCAACGGCACTAGGTTGATTGACTTCGCCGCTGCTCGCAATATGGTCATCAGTAGTACCAGGTTCCAGCATAAGCGAATACACCAAGCCACATGGCTGTCCCCTGATCAAAGAACTAGAAACCAGATTGATCATGTCTTGATTGACGGCAGACATAGCTCCACCGTTCTGGACGTGCGTACACTGCGTGGTCCCAATATTGACTCTGACCATTATCTTGTCGCAGCCAAGATACGCACACGCCTCTGTGCAACGAAGAAAGTGCGCACAGTAACGGAAGGAAAGTTTGACGTCGAGAAGCTGCGCATGACACAGACAGCTGATAATTTCACAACTCGACTCTCACACCTGCTAGCAGAGGGCAATCCTCGACCTAACGATGTAACCGAGCAATGGAAGCATATCTCTCACTCATTGCGTACCGCCGCTGAGGCCACTATAGGGTTCCAGCGAGCCCGCAAGAACAACTGGTACGATGAGGAATGCAAAACTGCCTCGAAAAAAAAGGACGCTGCCTACAAGGAGACGTTGCGAACGGGCGCAACCCGCAGTGTATGGCAACAATATCGTGAGGCAAAGAAGGAAGAGAGACGCCTTTTCAGAAAAAAGAAAAGTGAGGCCGAAAGGCGTGAGTGTGAGGAGCTTGAGATGCTGGCTGGCAGGAATGATGCCCGAAAATTCTATGAAAAGATCCGGCGGATGACGGAAGATTTTAAGACCGGGGCAAGCTCCTGTAAGGACAATAATGGCGACCTGGTAACCGACGTACAAAGTGTACTTAAATTATGGAGGGAGCACTTCTCCTCACTGCTAAATTGCGAGGGAGACGTCGAACCCGATACCCCAATCCCTGACGATGGAAAAGTCGTCCCACCACCTGACTATGATGAAGTGAGGATGGCTGTATCCCGGCTCAAAAACAACAAAGCGCCTGGAAAAGAGGGACTACCCGCCGAGCTGTTCAAACGCGGAGGCGAAGAGCTGGTAAAAAGCATGCATCAGCTCTTATGCAGAATATGGTCAGACG
This sequence comes from Campiglossa producta, assembly GCA_964058755.1. Taxonomy (NCBI): domain Eukaryota; kingdom Metazoa; phylum Arthropoda; class Insecta; order Diptera; family Tephritidae; genus Campiglossa; species Campiglossa producta. The sequence goes on along the minus strand of CAXKVI010000084.1, from coordinate 161,294 downwards.
AATGCATGCCTCCGAATTGGAATTTAAGTGTGCTTTGCCCAATCCACAAGAAAGGCGATCCCGCTAACCGCACCAACTACCGCGGAATTAGTCTTCTTAATATCGCATATAAGGTTCTTTCTAGCGTGTTGTGTGAAAGGCTGAAGCCCATCGTAGACAAACTGATTGGACCTTATCAGTATGGCTTTAGACCTGGTAAGTCTACCATCGACCAGATTTTCACGATACGCCAAATCCTGGAGAAGACCCATGATAAGAGAATCGACACTCACCATCTCTTTGTCGATTTTAAAGCCGCTTTTGACAGCGTAAAAAGGTGTTGCCTGTATGCCGCCATGTCTGAATTTGACTTCCCTGCAAAGCTTATACGGCTTTGTCAAATGACGTTGAGCAATACCAACAGCTCCGTCAGAATCGGGAAGGACCTCTCTGAGCCATTTGAAACCAAACGAGGCTTCAGACAGGGCGACTCCCTTTCGTGCGATTTCTTCAATCTGATGCTGGAGAAGATAATTCGAGCAGCAGAGCTAAACCGCAATGGTACAATCTTTTACAAGAGCGTGCAATTGCTGGCGTATGCCGATGATATTGATATAATTGGCCTTAACAACCGCGCCGTAAGCGCTGCCTTCTCTGGACTGGATAAGGAAGCGAAAAAAGTGGGTCTTGCCGTGAACGAGGACAAGACGAAGTATTTGCTGTCATCAAAGAAAGAATCGGCGCACCTGCGCCTTGGCAGCCATGTCACTGTTGATAGTTACAAATTTGAAACGGTGAGGGACTTCGTCTATTTGGGAACCAGTATCAACACCGAAAATAATATCAGTCTAGAAATCCAGCGGAGAATCACTCTTGCCAACAAGTGCTACTTTGGACTGAGTAGGCAATTGAGAAGTAAAGTCCTCTCTCGAAGAACAAAGATCACGCTCTATAAGTCTCTCATCATACCTGTCCTGATGTATGGCTCAGATTCATGGACAATGTCAAGAGAAGATGAGATGGCCCTTGGAGTATTTGAGAGAAAAGTTCTCCGGAAGATTTATGGTCCTTCCCGTGATGCCAACGGCGAGTATCGAAGGAAATTTAACGATGAGCTGTACGAGCTCTACGCAGATCTGACCATAGTCCAGCGAATTAAAGCCCAAAGACTCCGCTGGCTGGGCCATGTTATGCGAATGGACAAAGAAGCTCCAGCACAGAAGGTTTTCCTATCGTCGCCTGAATTCGGCAGCAGAGGAAGGGGGAGGCCTCGACTGAGATGGAAACAACAGGTGGAGGATGACTTGAACTCCCTTGGGGTTTCCAATTGGCGTCCGTTATCGCTAAAAAGGAATGACTGGCGTGCTTTGATACGAAACGGCCAAAATCGCTTAGGCGGTTAAGCGCCAATAAATGATGATGATAGCTTTCTTCCGCTGAGCACAGATCGTTGTGCGACGACTACAGTCGGAGATAGCTGTTTTAAAATCAACATTCCCAGCAGGGAAGAATAGGAGAGCACGGATCGGAGTCCCGCCACTCATGGCGGTACTTCTATTTATACTGATAGCTCGAAGTTAGACGGCAGAGTTGGAGGAGGGGTTTATTCAAAGGATCTGAAACTTGAGCTCTCCTCCAGACTACCTGATCACTGCAGTGTCTTCCAGGCTGAAGTTTCAGCAATCATGGACGCCGCGGCTTGGATAGGCCAACACACTATCAGACAGGACATTTTTATATTCAGAGACAGCCAGGCGGCCATCAAATCCCTTGGCTCTCACTCGTTCAACTCTGAACTGACGCTCAGCTGTCGTCGATCTCTACAAGAGATGGCCAAACAGAATCGCGTGAACCTCACATGGGTCCCGGGGCATAGGGACATTGAGGGAAATTGTAGGGCAGACGAACTTGCGAGGCAGGGCACGACCAAGCAGGTTCTTCGGGATAAAGAGCGCTTAGGTATGCCGTTTGCCACATGCAAGCTTATGCTGAAGGAGTACACACTCCACCAAGCCAACGAAAGATGGTTGCAATCTCCAGGATGCCGGATATCCAAAGAAACCTGGCCGAAATGGGATCATAAAAGATCAAGACAAATTTATGCCCTAAGGAGAAGAGAAATCTCCATATTAATAGGCGTATTAACTGGGCACTGCCTCATTGGTAGGCACGCAGAAAGACTAGGTGTGCCCTACCGACGATGCTGTAGGAGTTGTAAGCATGATGAGGAGGAGGAAACGGTGGAGCCCCTCATCTGCAACTGCCCGGCTTAAGTGGCGCGAGAATGCGCTTTTTGGGAGTTCCTTTCCTGGTTAGCCTACGCCAGGTCACGGAGCTGGACATAAAGGACCTGATGGCCTTCATCAAGTCATCTAAATGGTTCGAGGAGGAGTAACGGTATCGGTATAGGAAGGTCAGTCCCGGGATTCTGCTATGTGGAGAATTCCGATAATATCGGGATTTTCCATATGGCAGGGTCCCGGAACTCACTTTCCTAGTGTTGGTGGTATCACAACGGGCCTTTTAATTCTGGCCTAGGTGTGCCTCTGCGGAACCCGATTTAATCGTTAGTATTCGATTATTGACAGCTAGTCGCCTAGCTGAAATCGAATATCTGCTATTCGATTTTCAAACAGCACAAAAGTTGGACTATTCGACTAGTCGAGTAATCGATTAGAATCAAGAGCCCTACTTATTTCCCCAAATAAAAAACGCTGTAAGACTAGAAAGCAATGTTCTGAATGCAACCGCCCGATTTGCAATGTCCATACTGTAACCGTTTCAAATTGTAACAATTGTGCCAATTAACAATCAAAATATATTTAAAACTTAATAAATAAATAAACACATAATATTTACTAAATATTCTTACTTAAAATAAGCATTCTTTAATTACTTTTCACAAAAACAACCCACATTTTACTTTAAGTTGTCATAATATATATAGAGGTACCCGGGTACCACGGGTGTACACTTAGCGGTGAAAAATCAAAAGTTTAGAAAAAAGCTAGGAAGGAAAAAATAATAATTTCTTTTTCTTGTTGTTTTCTATCCAAAAAACCCAGCTTAAGGCATATTATGGATATAAAGTTTGGCTTCCAGTGTTTTATATCTGAAAAACGTAAAATAAACCGATTTGGTTACCCGGGTACCACGGGTGTACACATAAAGGTTAACTTCAAAGTGCAGTCTTCATAACACTGTGGTACAAAAACGAACTTTTTTCTGTCCTATGAACCAAATAGACTTTTTCGGAAAGGGGACAAAAAATTTAAATACACGTGTATCGGCGATTTTCATGTACACGTCAGAATTTTTTTTTTATGTACAGTGGCTCACAGTAAAATCAAAATTTTAAAGGGTCCTGAGTACGCAGTTTTGTAGGCCAGTCAACTTCAGGGTACTAATGTACAAGCTAGAAGTAGCCCAAAAATTCTTCTGATTTTTAAGAATGGCCTACAAAACTGTGTAATCAGAAATTCGCTAGAAACTCTGCTAATAAAGTTAAAAATTTTGATTGTACTGTGAGCCACTGTACATAATAAAAAAATTCTGACGTGTACATGATACACGTGTATTTTTATTTTTTGTCCCCTTTCCGAAAAAGTCTATTTGGTTCATGGGACAGAATGTGTGTAGAACAGTGTTATGTATCAAAAAAATTTGTAACGCCAATTATTTTTATAGGTTTACGTTCGTAAAGTTTCCACTATATGGGCATATCCCAAATAGTGTTACATTTTTGGATACTCGGAAGGTACACATCGGTTAATAAATTAAAGCGGGGAAAAAGCGGATGGATATTTAGTTTTACGTATTGATTGAATATTTAACGATTTTTCGGGGTTTACTTTTATCGATATAACCAAAACCGGTTGTCGGATATCGACAATTTTTTCCAAATCATTCTCTGTTTATATATCAGTATGCTGCTAAAATTTCAAAATGATCGGAGGGAAAGTGTTAATGTTATTGAATAACCAACTTCGCTTTAAAAAATATTTGACGATTTTTCGGGTTTAAATTGTTAACGATATCTCCGAAACCGGGTGGCGGGTATAAAACATTTTTTTTCCTAAATATAACCTTAACATAAATGATAAAATTTCAACAAACTCGGTGCAGTAGTGTTTAAATAAATGTATATTAAACACTGCGACTTGAATTTATATATATAATCTTCGATCTATTGACTATATCTTTTTGAGGCTTTATGTAAGACGAATTACGCTGATAAATATATCCTTTTTATCTACCAATATACCAGGAAAAAGGTTATTCTTGTGCTTTGATGTTTCAATTTTTTTTTTTTTTGGCAAAAAATGTAACACTATTTGGGATTTGCCCATATATCAAAAAAAAAATGTTTACGAAAAATAGTCGTGCTTAATCTTTGTTAGGTGCTATTGGTCCCATGGGACTGCAGGGCGTATGAGTAACAACTTATATACGCTAGGTTACACTTTGGATTTTGAGTATGAGTTTTCTTAATACGCATTAATCAAAAAAACAAGCAGTAATTAGTTACTTCTCTATTTATACTTATCACAAATGCATATAATTTTGTTCTTCACTTAATCTCTATTAGGTTTCGGTACAAAGATACTTGAATGGCTGTGAGGAGAAAATGTCACATCGAAGATAAGGGGTTCGAATGGTGAATATCGCCATGAAGTATTGGAGGTAACGTAAAAACCACCAAAACTGTCCTGACAAAGTTTTATGCAATTTGAACCAGGGCAACCCGTGCCGACTTGCAGTTGAAGTTATCAGTAAAATCGTATTACATTACAAAAAAAAAGTGCTACATAATTGCAATGTTTCAAGATGTACTGAATTATTTTTACTAGAAACCATATTGCTACGCAATTTAGTAAAACACTTTTAGAAATCCAATGTCCTTTTCTCGTGAATACGTTTTTTTTTTCAATATCCTTGCAAAGAATCCTGTTATACTTTGAAAAATTCAAAGGTGGAGATTTGTTGCATAGTCTCTCAAATATGAAGCCTTAATAGACTTTTCTGCGAACCAAGTATAAGCTGTTATTGGAAACTTTAACTCAAAATCGGCATGGGTCTTCGTTATCCTAGAACAATAAAACTTTGCACACATGTTATTTAGGCTAAAACGCGCCGTTATAGAGAAGGTATGCATATCTAATTCGAACCTTAAATGTTTTCATATATTTTTGGGACAGGTTAATGGTACGTAAAAAACGCCCAATAAGTTTGTCTAAAGTACCATTCTAATACTTATACATCATCAAAATAAATCACGGTAAACCTCAAAAAAAAAAAAAAAAGGATTGGTGTCCACATGTGTACTCATTGGAAGTGTAGTTATTTGAATTGTCAACTGTCATAGATACAACGCTTTATTATATACTTTGTTTGACACCAATAACATATGCAATTAAGCATACAGGCAGACACATTTCATGGCAAAGTGGACAATTAAAAGGCAATTTTCTTTGTTTTGTCAATTTTGTTTGCAATTCAACGTGTAATTATATACTTAATAGGTATTTGATTATTTGACATTCATACTTAATAAAATATATATACAAAATATGACCTATACTGGTGTTCTTAAATACAAGCATTGAGCAAAATCAATGCGCAATAATTGATGTTGTTATAATTGTTCGTAAATATGGTGTAGTAAATAATGATAACATGTGGATATTATTAAGAAGAATATGCCATATCTTAAATCAAATTATCTTTTTTGAGACAATTTATAATTTTAACAGATTATTTGGGAAGCACCGAACAGAATGAGATTCCTATTCTCCACAAGGAGATCAGGACAGCAGTAAGTAATACTTTCTAAAAATTTTCATAAATTACATTCGAAAAACAACAACACGACGCACAGTGGTTTGGCTCCATACATTTTATGGAAAAAATAGTCCTAGTTCATTAAAATTTTGCACACATATCCTACCTTAGCTAGTTAGAAAATATTTAAAAAATGGTTAAAATCGGCGGTACATTACTTCGACCTATCTCAATAATTTAAATACAATATATGTGAAAATGTAAATGACTTTTTTCATTAAACTAAGTTTACTTAAAGGGGGGCAAATATGGGCAACGAATTTTTTCAGGAATCGACAGAGAATATTCCAAACTTTTAATTTATTATAAATAGTAGATGAAGCACGCTGTAGCATACAAACTTTTTGCCTATCCAAAGTATCATAGATAATACTACTTTTTTTTAGCTAAAAACTACGTCAGCTCCATTTGCATTGTAAAAAGTAAAAAAAGTCTGCACGTTCTTACAAATCGGCTTAAATAATTATGCTTTGCAAAACAACAAAATTGTGCTTATGTCAAACTTTTCCGAACAACGAAATGTGGCGAATCTGGAAATTCTCACTAAAAACTTAACGAACTAACAAATATCAACTATCATAAATATTCGCGCAAAATAAACTAAGAGCGACAAAGAAAATATTTTACTTTAAACAGTGAAAGTAAAACACTTACAAATGTGCGGCATACAACCCTACAACAACACAATGCAATGCTAATAACACAAGCATGAAAATTGCTGAGGAAAAGTTGATGTGAGATGAAAGAACATAAAAAGTGTGCTGTGCAAGAAAGCGTAACGCTTAGTCACACTAATATATATGTATGTAACTTTGCAACGGTAACATGAAAATAGTATTTAAATTGAAAGTGGAAACTTGTTTGTATGTATGAAGCAGGCAGGTAAAAAATTACATCTAGTAATTTAATTATAAATTTACAACATAGAAGAACAAAAGTAGCAGTTCAAGCATTACAAAAAAATTAAAATAAAATAGGAATATATTTATAAATAGCACTGGTTTACAGCCAAAATGCACCAGAGACGCCATAGTGAAATTCATATGTAAAATCACCTCCTAATTCCGAAAATCTAGTCTGATGTCTTTTTATTTTCAAGTTATAAAAACTGCATGCAACCTTTGCTTCTTGGAATAGATAAAAAGTTTGTGTTCTACCCCGTGCTACACTTTCTAACTATAATAAAACGGACGATTGGAACATTTTCCATCGACTACTGATACAAATAATTGCCCATATTTGCTTCCCTTTACTTAAACTTGATTTTATGATGAAAAGTCATTTTAATTTTTCATAAAAGTGACAAAATTTTAAGTATACTTAAAATTATTTTGTAAATGAAATAATTGATGCTGCAGAACAACTTTTGGAATGCTTAAGTGGAAGCTGAACAAACACGACATAATTAGGGAACTCACAGTCATCTGCTAAACTTAAAACGTTTCAAGTTTGCCACATTACCATTTGACGACTGTGAGCACCCCCTTTAATCTCCTGCATGGCCTTTGTTATTTCACGTCTGAAATCTGAAAATATTTATGTATAAACATATGTATTTAAATTATTTAATTAAATTCCAAATATGAAAAAACTTACTTTTTCCCTTTCATTTTATTTATTCATGACAAATTTTTGTTTGAAAACAAAGCAAAATGACAATTTTCAATTTTGCCACAAATTTAAACATAGGAACAAGCCCGGCAATATTGGTATCTTCTATTTCCAGGCAAAACAAAATATTTGACACCTGGTAAATTGTCAAAACATTGCCAGCTGGCAATATTAGCATGGCTGGTAATATGGGACTGTGAGTACCCTAAATGATTACAGAAAGTACAGGTTTATGATTTGTAGGAAGAGCGATACGATTTCAGCCAATACAGATGTTATAAATAGACTTCTGGCAAATTTGTGACCAAAAAAAAAAAAATGTATGGATTTGGACCCTGTTGTCAACTATATGTTAACTGATTAAACATTTTCGTAACATTTTTTTCCACATACACTTAGTTATATTTTTATACCCAGCGTACTAGTACTAGTACAAGGCTCTTATAATTTTATGCACATAACGGTACTATGTATCGGCGCAAAATAATCGAGATAGATATAGAGTTCGTTATGTGAAAGTTCTTAGGTTGAAAAGAGGAGTACATTAAGGCATGTCCATCCGTCTGTCTGTCCGTCCGTCTGTCCGTCTGTCCGTATATCCGTGTACACGATAACTTGAGTAAAATTTAGATATTTGCATGAAATTTTGAATACAGGTTACTTTCTGGCCAAGGTAGGTTGCTATTGAAAATGGCCGAAATCAGATGATAACCACGCCCCCTTTTCCGATATCGAAAATTTCGAAAATCACATAAATTGACATATCTGAGTAGCTCAAATGTTTAAAATGATTTAGTTTGCTAGGATGAACTCCTAGTCATTCTATTATGATTTTTTGATATATTTTTAAAAGTAGGCGTGGTACCGCCCACTTTTCAGGGAGGCATATTTGAAAATTTCACGGGTTATAACCTTTAAACTGATTACTTTAGAACGATGTAATTAGTACAAGGTATACTAGCATAATAGGGAGTACACCTGATGTAATTAGACGAAATCGCTTCAAAACCACGCCCACTTCCGAAATGGAATATTTCGAAAATAATATGAAAACTACCGCTGGGTATTTAATGTTCGGTTTACCCGGTGATGTTGGAGAAAATAATACAAGCTGCAGAACTTAATCGCGTTGGAACAATATATTACAAGAGCCTACAACTGTTGACGTATGCCGACGAAATCGACATCATTGGGCTCTACAGCTGCGTAACTTCTGCGTACTCCAAACTAGAAAAAGAAGCGGAAAAATTGGCTTGGTGGTGAACGATGGTAAAACGAAATACCTGCTTTTATCAACGCCACTGTTGGCAGCAATAATTTCGAGATAGTAAGGTATTTTGTATACCTGGGAAGCAGCATTAATACCAACAACAACGTAAGCCTGGAAATCCATCGAAGAATAACTCTTGCAAACAAATGCTACTTTGGGCTGAGGGGGCAATTGAGAAGTAAAGTCCTCTCTCGAAGAAACAAAAACAACACTCTATAAGTCACCTATCCTACCCGTCCTGCTATATGGTGCAGAAGCATGAACACGGACAGCATCTGACGAGGCGGCTTTCGGAGAATTCGAGAGGAACATTTTTTTAATGATTTAAGCACCCCTAAAGTTTGGCTACGGCGAGTACTGAAGAAGATATAATGATGAGCTGTATAAGCTTTACGCAGACGTCGACAGATCAGCGAAATAAAATCCAACGGCTACGCTGGCTAGGACACGTGGTGCGAATAGATGCTCCGGTCCAGAAAGTATTCTTATCGGCTCCCGCCGGTGGAAGTAGAGGAAGAGGGAGGCCACCACTCCGATGGCAGGACCAAGTGGAGGCAGATCTAAGATCACGCGGTGTCTCCAATTGGCGCCAGTTGGCTCAACAAAGAGCCGACTGGAGTAACATGTTAGACGGCCAAAATCGCCTAGGCGGTTAAAGGCTATTTTAAGTAAGTAAGTTACACGAACTTAGCCTTCCTTTATGTTAACTATATAAATATATGTACTTTTGTGGAAATTAAAATGTGTAGAGAAATTTTTTGTCGAATTGAATCACCCTTATGAATGGCCGATTCCAACTGTTTTTAGTACAGTCAATACCTTTCATGAGAATAACTTATGCGCCAAGTTTCATGCAGATATCCTGGTTTTTTGAGCTGAAACTATAATTTGTATTTTACTTTTTTTTTGGTCCAAGGAAAATACACCTAAGGGCTTACCGACTTTAGCCATTTTCGGATTATTTTTTAACTACTACATTTTTGCAAAAAAATTTATGGAGCCGAATCACTGTTCAGCTCCACACTATTGAATTGAATATACTAAAAATTCAGTTAAAAATTATGCTACTACAAAAATTTCCTAATTTTGTAATTTTATCTACCTCTTTCTTTAAAAAAAAAAATTAATAAAAATAGAACACAAATATATGAAGATATTAATAACGCTGTCTTCAACATTATCCACAGCATTCACATTTTCTTACTGACACAAGAAACGTTCGCCAAACCACCAAGGTGAATCTATTATAAAGTTATACCTCGCATACACTGAACATCTTATCATAGTAGACAAACTGTCAAAAAATTAACCGGCACATTGAATGCAATGCCTAAATATGTTTTTCATACTTAAACACACAAACAAACACATAACCGAACTTATGTCGTAAACACATGCAACAAACCCGTTTACCATCTTTATTACAAACAAACATGAGCGCGTAAAAATGAAATGGAAAACGTAACAAAAAAGCAACAAATACTATAACGTACTTACGTACTTAATAATGCAACGGTCTTGGAATGTCAGGAAAATGCAAATCATCATAAAAAATAAGGAAAAAAAAATAAATTGAAGCATGAAAAAGAAGTCTTCGTAGAAGGTTAAGTATGTTGTAAGATGGCAAAAGTGAGCTGAATAAAAATTTGTTTGTAGCTTGTGCTGCAAGAAAGTACATATTTTAAAGCGTAACTGTACCTGTGTAAGGTGAAGACGGTGCATGTGATGTATTTATGCAAATAAAGTAAAAATATATGCACAGTCTGTCTAATGAAACAGTGAACGGCAAAGCTTAACCCTTCGTTGAAGTGGCCTATGCAGGTCACTTAGATTTTTAAACGTGTATATATTTTTTTTCGTTGAGTTACCACAAACCGGCGGCAATATACCTTACAGGTCTGTTAGCTAAAGCTTGTGTGAATTTTTTAGCCATTACCGGCGAACTGCTTTTGAAAAAAAAACCTTTTTAAAAAAAAATTCACATATTCACAGAATCCAAATAAATTTTTGGGAGGCCTATACTTTTGCTTAATTTCAATTGACATTAAAAGTAGTTTTTCTCGGTTATATACATTAGACTGGGCGAAAAATTCAAAATTTCACTTTTCTCGTTTTTTAAGAAAGGTGGAAAAAACTTGCCATTTACAACAAAGATATATACAGATTCTTAAAGGAAATTAAGTGGGCTACAAAAAAGGTTAAACAACTTTTTTTTGTAAAGTTACTCTTTCAAAACTTATTTAGTATTAAATAAAAAAAAAATCATATTTCCGAATTTTTTTGACGTTTTTGATCCAATTTTTTTATTAAATTTTGTTTGTTGATATTATATGATCAATATTATAACCAAAATAATAAATTTCTCATATACATTCAAACATATTTTGGCTTTATATATGCTTTCTCTGCGAAGGTGTAGTTTTACAGTATTCAAATGGCGCAGCCACAGAAAACAAAAAGTTGACGGATCTGTGAACTCAATACATTAATTTTCATTTATTTTGGCCAGCTTAATCCAAATCCGTGATCAGAATTAGCCTAACAGGGCGCATTTCTTCTCTAACCTAACAAAATCTTTACAAAACAATATTGGACTTTTTTGCTAGGTTAGGGCCGAACCTCGGGCTCGTTGTTAAATTCTCATATCATATTCGGATTCAGCAGCCAAGTTCCAATAAGAATATGTATTTAGTTTTATTCGATGTTGCTTTTTTCATGTTTCGAAAATTTTCAAACCAAAATCGGGAAATCCAAAAAACATGCCAATGTTTGAGGCTAGAATACTAGAAAACGGCAAGTCTGAGACAATTTCAGTCTAGGCACATTTTATAGAGAATTCAATTTCCTACAAAAATATGTTTAGGTAAATGGTGTTTTTCAACAATGATTTGTCGTTTTTATACCAAATTGGAGTTTAAGTCTGTAAAATCTAAACTAGCGATGATAGACCTCTAGACTTTAATTTAAAAACCTGAAAAAATTACAATAATTTTTTTCACCTTTTTTTAAAAGAAAATAAATATAATTTTTGAAAAAAGAAACGAAATTTTGAATTTTTGGCCCAGTCTAATATACATACATTTATCTGATGAAGTCAGAGATTTTCCTAAGTAAGGATGCATTTCAAAGAGTTGGTTTAATAGTAGTCATGTAACGTTGGTCACACTTCCAACAGACCGACTGTATGCTTGCAAGTTCGACGTTTGACGAAAAACTTTCCATACACGTGGGATAAGCTTCTGCATTTCTGCATAGGTGTGTACGTATGTATGTATGTGTATGCGTTTATGTTTGCAGTTATATGTAAGAACAATAACTTGGCAAACTACAAATTCAGTTAAAAATATAAAGGTTATAGAGGGTTACACAGCTTATATTTATGTGTTGTTTTATGCGTAGTTTGTAAACAGCATGCAAATGAGGATATGCATAGGTTCCACATGTAAACGCTGTATTATAAAATTTGACTCAGCAGAAGAACGAAACTTAGTAAGATGCATAACTAAGTATGCAGATAGAATATATTTTGAAGAGGTCTTTCTTGCAGTCAGATCTATTTATTACTCAGTATTGCCTAAGTCAGATCTTTAATTCGTTGCACTACGGTCAGGTCTGCGTAAAGCTCGTACAGCTCATCGTTAAATTTCCTTCGATACTCGCCGTTGGCATCACGGGAAGGACCATAAATCTGCCTATACTACAGAGTATATTAATTTTGATTGATATTGGAAGGTAGATTGCAAAACTTCTCCTACGAAACAAGTGTTGCCTGTCTGATTTATTAAATCAAGCCAATCGGTCAAGTAGTAAATACGACGTGAAATCAATTTGAGGAACTCAAAGAGTATCCTAAGAAATTTTTCATTTCCCAGTAACTTAATAGATTATTGCATGCAGTTATATTAGTGAGTTGCAAAAAGAATTGCACAAAAAGAAATGAAATTAGAAACACTTTTTCATTCACTTTTTCGAGCTGAAGATCGATTTGGTTATTTTATAAAAATAAACATTTTTAGATAATTTAATTTTGTAAAAAAAAAATTGGAAACAAGAACAAACAAAATATTCTTTCTTTGATGACATCAAATAAAATATTACGAAATATTTAATCAGTTAGCATATCCTTGACAACGGGATCCAAATACAAACTTTGCTTGTTGGTCAGAACTTGCCAGCAGTTTATCGTATTGGCAGAAATCCTATCAAAAACATAAATCTGTACCTTCTGTAATTATTACTGCGTGGTTCTGCAGCTTTTTTCTATAAAGCATCCCAATAGGTAGCATTGCAGCATCATTTTTTTCCATGTCTACACATACGTTAACAACGTTACGTATACGCCATGTCACTTTTATGAAAATTGTAAGTTACTTTTCGTCATTAAATCAAGGAGCAAGTATGGGCAAACATTATTTTCTGAAATGGATAGAAAATATTGGAAGCTTTCATTTTTGTATATGGGTGTTTCCAGCGTTACGGACGTTCTATGCTGGCACACTATTTTAAGTATAAAACCTATAGTAGGCTTTGGATCAAAATAATTTTTTGGTCATATGTAGCCTTCCTACTCATCTCTCCAACGATATCAATTTTTTTTTTCTAGAGATGCCACATTACCATTCAAACGTACCTTATATTTGAGGTGATATATGATTTCCCTAAAATGCTGCGAATTGGTTAGTGCTACAAAAAAATATATATACACGATTAATAGAGGAATAAACAAGAACTTGTGCTGCATTAATAGTACCTTGCTGAAGAAGTTTTTTATTGACAAATATCGATTTTAATTTTGTTCGGACGTTCCCGTTCGGACGTTCCAGTTTTTTTCCAAAGGAAAACATACACTTTTTTCACAACAAAAATATTTTATTGTAATAGACGGCGGCCGCCGTGGTGTAGCGGTTAAGTGTTCGGCCTTCTACACCAAGTCGTGGCGGTTCGATGCCCGAGAAAAGTAACATCAAAAATTATTTAGAAAAAGAATTGTTCTAAACGGGGTCGCCCCTCGGCAGTAGTTTGGCAAACTCTCCGGGTGTATTTCTGCCATGAGAAGCTTCTCACCAAAAATTTCTTTTGCTTTGCAAGTGCCGTTCGGAGTCGGCAAAAAACTGTAGGTCCCGCCAACTTGTAGGAAAAACTCAAAAGCAACACACCACAAGTTGGAAAGAGAAGCTCGGCTAAAAATCTCGTTAGAGGTTATGATAACCTGTTGGTATATCGCCGCCATTAGTTTTTTTTTTTTTAATAGACATATTTAAGCAGAAATTTACATTACTTGTACATTCTAAACACCACAATAACATACAATAGAGTGATAATAGAAACTAACAAATTTTGTTGTTTTTTTTGGTAATTAGTTAAAATTGACTGCGAGGGTTAAGTTAAAGAGTTAAATTTTTACAAGGTTTTCTTATCAATTGCCAACTTTTGAGGGGATATCACCCAAAAAAATATTTTTTTTTTTGAATCACCCTAATACACATACATAAATTAAAATTTTTGTATGTAGGGCTGGGTTAAGTTGCTTCCTAAACGGATTGACCGATCATATCCAAATTTGGAATACTAACTTGAAGTTTTCCATACAATTGCCTTAAGAAAAGAGTGGGAATTCTTATAGGTATTAAATAGTACTTGGAGTTTGAAATTTATAAAAACATTTGGCGCTTGCTATATCATGAAAATATGTGTTTTTTTGGAAAAGCTCATAACCGTATTAAGATTGTTAGATATTAATGCGAACCATCTTAAGCGTGCACCAATGTTGTTATACATTTCAAACTCCAAGTACTATTTAATACCTATAAGAATTCCCACTCACAAATGTTCCAGATAAGCTTTACGTGGTATAGAATTTATGTAGGCAGAGGGGAAATTATTTTCCAGTTCTTAGTTCATTTTAAAAACATTTTAAATTAAAAATATTTTTTATTCTTTTTTTTATTTTTTACTATAAAGTTTATTTTGCGTCCGCACGCTTCAAAAAAAAAAAAAACATTTTCGGAAACACCTATATTTAGAAGTTGGAGCACGCTGTAGCACACAAACTTTTTTAATATCCAAAGCAACAAAGGTAGAATTTATGAAGTATCTATGATTTTTGATGGCATACACCCAGAAAAATTTTCATGTAAAATCAACACTTTTTCAACACTTTTTCAGGTTATTATTTTTCAACACTATCGATCATGTTATTTTAACATGAAACTCGTGTTGAATAACTTCACTTCGTGTTAAATTAACATGAATTACTGTTAAATTAAATGAACTCCTGTTAACTTAACATGACTGCCTGTTAAATTAACATGAATTCCTGTAAAGTTAACATGAATTCCTGTTAAAACAACATTATCTGCCTCATTATCTCATGCAAATTTAACAGGATCTTTTTTGTTAGTTTAACATGGTTCATGTTGACAAAAATTATTCTGGGTGTATATTTATTTTAATATTTGTTCGATTGCACTGATTTTTGCTTAACTTAGCCAAGAAAGTCGTATATTTTCGCACAAAATCACGACTAGTAGTACATTTACACCGCACCAAACTTGGCGAATTCAAATGAGCCAATTCTACACCGTTTACACTGGCAAATTTGCATTTGGCTTCACCTTCCCTGCAAAAATCGTCTACCAGTACGAAAAGCCACCGAAATAAAATGCATTGCCGTGATGATTTAAACAGCTGTAAAATAATAATAATAGAAGAGTCAAGAAGGCTTCTGTCTTTTCCTAGTAGAACGGGCCAATTTTCTTTAAAAAACTAGTTGAAAATGTTATTTGCAGCTGTGCATAGTGCAAAAGTTATCACACGTCAATTGCCCGTAAAGCTACGTTTACACTGCACCAAATGCGTCACTTTTGGCCAAGTTTTTTCTAGACCGTTCATCGGCAGATTGTATTTGATCACCAAATTAGGTCAAATTAAATTAAATTAATCTAATTTGGCAAACAAATTCATTCGGCGGACAAACATTCTCGAAATAACTTGGCCAAATGCGACGCATTTGGTGCAGTGTAAATGTATCATTAAGGTTCTTGCTGGGCGATTTTAAAGGGCGAACAGCCCCAGGGTTGCTATTTTGAGCAACTGTGGATTGTATTGTTCGGCAAATAAGGTGAAATGCAATGAAATTCCAAACTTGGAAAATGAGATTAGTATGAAAAAAAAGCCCAAATTTGCAATTTTTCGCCAAATTTGGTGCGGTGTAAATGTACTATAAGATCACACCTTTAAAAGTTATATGCACAATATATGGCTAAAGTTAGTTCTCAAAAATTCTAAGCACTTTTATTTGAATAAAATTTGTCTAACTTCTGATACCATTATTTTATATACACAATTTCAATTTCTTGAAATGAGGCATCATCGGGAATAACGTTTTGAATACCATTTTTCGCATATTCCCCCCAAAATTGCTCTCACATTGGCAAAGCACTAAATTTTGCCGAAATCATGAGGCCTGTATGTAAGTCAACAAATTTACCAAAATTTTCTACTGAATTCAGATAACTTTAATGATTTCTATCAAATTTGAACTGAATTATTAATAGGCCCCTACAATCTTTAGGTCTTAAATTGAACCTTAAAATAAACAGGCAGCGGAAAAACGTTCTCCAAAAAACGGTTTCTTGCTATCTTGAACAATTTTGGTTTTGTCACTTAGAACGTTATCCTCGATGAAGTTTCTTTTGTAGATACCTGAACATTCCTTAAAAATCTCTTCAAACGTTCTAATGATAACAATTTAGTTTATTGCGCCAAATTTGTTTACCTTTTCTGCCTATTATTAAGGATCTCTAATAATATTTTTTTTACCCTAGAATGACGATTGCTTTATTTTTAAACGAGAATCCCCTTGCTCTGATCCTAAAGAAAAGTTGTCGAAAATAGAATTTACAAATAGGAAAGAGGTGTTTGATAGTGCAATTTGGTAGTTCTGAGATAACACTGAAGGCACTCCTAATGTTACCAAGCTTATGCAAAAATGCCAGAATTTTCTGGAAATTTTATAAAAATTGCAGTGAAATTTTCAAATTTAAGGAATGAATTTTGAAATCATTTCTTTTTTTAGACGATGCTTGATATTTTGATCCATACGAGCTTTTCATATGCCTTGGTTATACGAACATAGGGGCCGAATTATTTCAAAACGAATTTTTTACGACACATTTTAAAATCACTTTAAAGTAAACCGCAAAAATTTTTCAAGTCGGTTTGAAAATTCGTTTATACTGCCGTCCTTAGCAAAAAGGCAGTAAAATCATTTTATTTTACTGCCTTTTAGAAATTTTGATACCATTACATTATTTCAATGTCTTACAATCCACTGATTATAAAAATTATCGGTCAGAATGCAACTTCGACGATAAAACAAGGTTATACATGTTAGTGATACATCTAGAATCTCTTGTATCTTTCCAGAACAAAAAAGCAGTATAAAGGTATCACAGTGTAAAAAGGCAGTATAAATGAAAATATACTGCCTTTATGCTCAAAAATTTAAGAATGCTGCTTGGAATATATGGAGAGAAAGGCAACAACTTTGACTTATAACCCAATAAAGCACTAAAAGAATTTTTATTTATTTTGGATTTACAAAGCAGAAAGGTAGTTCGCTGATCCTTTGAGGGCCCAGGGATAATTTTTGCACGTCATTAGATGCAAATGATTCTACATGTAGCCTTTTAATATTTAAATATTAATTTATGTCTGTTATGCAGCAAAAATAACTAGTTATTTAGTTTGAACACAGCCAAACTTCAACTTCATTTTGATCGATAATCAATTTTTATAACATACTGCCTTTTTGCTAAGGACGGCAGTATAAATGTGTTTATAATTATTTAATATCGTCGCTCGCTTGTCATTAGCATGAATGTGCCAAAATTAAAATTTAGGGAAATCGTAATTGAAAGTTTATTACTCTCGAAAAATTTGAAATTTTAGTTTTGACATACATAAATTTGTTTTTGTAAATTATATTCTCATTATACTCTTTCCCTTGATATAGTTTTTACGTTAATATTACGCAAATGCCCCGAGTTACGGCACATTTTCCTTTTGGAAATTTCCAAGTAAATTTTTAAAAATTTTCGTTGCGCCAGAAGCATGATTCTGTAGCACATTTATGATTTTGGGGGGAAAGAAATGTTTAAAAATTGAATTTCTAAAACAAAACTGTTACGTATACGCCATGGTGTCTGCTGTCAATTTCAACACAAGCACAGCACATTCATGTTTTTGGCTTAGCGAAAATTAAAAAAAAAATTGGAAACTCAATTTTTAGACATTTATGTTGTGCCAGAAACATGAATGTGTGCACTCATCGAAAGACATAATGGCGTATACGAAACAATTTTGCTACACATTCATGTTTCTGGCAAAACGAAAATCTTAAAAACTTTTAAAATTCAGTTTTCAAACATTTTTGTTGCGCCAGAAATATGAATGTATGGCACATTCGTTTTTCTGGCACAATTCTCAGAAATTTTCGGGGGTTCCTTGTATTAGGAAACCCAGTATTTTCGTGACCCTATTAACTCAAATCTGGAAATTTTGCACGTTCACGCCTCTGCAAAGCAAGCGACGACTGTTTGTATGTAAATAATGTTTTATTTTTTTAATAATTTCCGTCTAACACTAAAAAGAACGCCCTTTATACTGTCACTTTTATATTACCAATAAGAAATTCGTATCATTACAGCATGTACCTAATATAAACATCAATAAAGACGAACAGCATTGCTTAGACTACCCAAGTGCTGTGGCGACTTAATAAACGAAAAAAAAACACTCTGCCAACTTACAATATTTTATTTGCACATGTACTTTTATTTAATTTCTTCTATATTTACTTGTATGAATGCGAAATGATTGCCATGGCATGCAAAGTGATTGCCATGGCATGTGAAATACCCACCACAAAGGTTAAGACTTTTCGCTCGATTGCATTTGAAGCATGTTGCTGGCTCTGCTGCTGCTGCTGCGGCGCAACAGAACAGGGTCAAAATACTAAGCGAATATGCCGACTTGAAAGAAGGTCTGGTGTGTATGGCATTAGGTACAACAGAGAGTATACGTAATAATATGAAGATATCAAACCAAAAAAAAAAAGTTAAAAAGAAAAACATGAACACATACAAAACAAATCATTAAGCAGATTTTTGTTTGCATGTATATGCGTTCATTAATGTTTGTACATATGTATGTACATATGTAAATGCGAGTGGGATTGTTATGAGTGTTTGCAAATTTCATGCAAAGCATTTATGGGTCATTAGATCATATCGCTCTGCTTCTACGTTCGCTTTTGAATGGTCGTTTGCAGGTGTTGTTCATTATTATTGTTTACCATAAATGTTGTTGCTGTTATTCTTGTTATTGTCATCATTCAGTGCGACTGCTGCCTGAAAAATGCCACTTCACTTAACTCGATTATTTTGGAATTTCATTTGCATTAATCACTTGCGCACGTTTCGATTATGCATTTTTTTATTTTTTCGAAAATTTATTGAAAATTTCTTTTGTCACAACTTTTTTGTTTAAAATTTAGTATTAATTTTTTTTTTTTCAGTTGTTATATGCACGTATTCACTTTGCACAAGTAGTTTATTTCACGGTTGTTTTATTTCGTAACACAAAATTGGTAAATATATATTTACACATTTATAATACACATGAGTGCACACTCAACTCTAGCACAAACTAAATATTTACATTATTTCTTATCGATTTGTAGTAACTACAATATACTAAGTAAATACTACCTAGTCAAAGTCGTAGCTATAGTTGTAGTAGTGAAGTCATTAGTAATTCAAATTCAATACTAACACTCTTTTGTTGTTGCATGCAATGTATTTATATTCACATTATTATTTTATTACAATTGATTAGTCACTTTGCCGCTTTTAAATCCTGCCATACCGCTCGTTACGAGTATCCGTTACAAACTGATTCGTTGAAATAGTAGCCTTTCGTGATTTTGTCCTGTCGTTTTACCGCTAAGTTTATTTTCATTCGGAAATACGATAAGACCGCACGTTATAAAGCAGCTTGCCTGGTTCGTTAGTTAACCGAATCTCACAAGCGATTAGCTTGCTGTGTTGCGCTCTCCTTGTTTACAACGGTGCATGCGAGAAAGTTGAAACTGTTAAAAGAGAACTAGAGCGTGTAGAGAGGAAAATGTGATTGGCGCCAAAATAATATAAAGTACATATGTATGTTAAAGTCCATTGGCTGTCAAATTGTCACTGTTTAATGTACCTTTTACATGTGTGCTCTTATGTAAACATTTTCAAGCAAAACATTTTCTTTATTTACTTTATGGAACAAAATTATGGTTATGGTTATGGCTATGGTTACGGTTATAGTTATGGTTATGAATATGCTTTCGGTTATAGTTGTGATTATGTTTATAATTACGGTTATGGTTATGGTTATAGTTGTGGCTATGGTTGTGGTTATGATTACGGTTATGGTTATGATTATAGTTATGGCTATGGTTGTGTTCATGGCTATGCTTATGCTTATGGTTATGATATTCGTATGATTACAATTATAGTCATTGTTATATTTATGGCTCCCGTTAAGGTTATGATTATAGTTATGGCCAATGTTATGATTATTATTCATTTTATGGTTATGATCATTTTTACAGTTATGCTATAGGATACCTGACGAAGCAACATAAAAAATTAACAAGTAAGGAAGTCTAAGTACGGGTAAACCGAACATTAAATACCCAGCGGTAGTTTTCATTGATTTTCGAAATATTCCATTTTGGAAGTAGGCGTGGTTGGGAAACGATTTCGTCCAATTACATCAGGCATAGTCCCTGTTATGCTAGTATACCTTGCACCAATTTCATCCTTCTACCGTAATCAAAAAGCTATGACCCGTGAAATTTTCAAATATGCCTCCCTGAAAAGTTGACGTAGCCTATTTTTAAAAATTTATCAAAAATCATAATAGAAAGACTAGGGGGTTCGTCCCACCAAACTATATTATTTTACCCCTTATATCAATTTAAGTGATTTTCGAAATCGAAAGTGGGCGTGGTTGGAGAGAGATTTACGATACTAGTATGCTTTGTGCCAAATTTCATCGTTCTAGCCTAATCAGTTTAAAAGTTACGACCAGTCGAATTTTCAAAATTGCCTCCCTTAAAAGTGGGCGGTGCCACGCCCACTATAAAAAATTTACGAAAAAAATCATAAGAGAATGACCAGGGGATTCACCTATAAAATTATACCATTTTAGCCATTTCAGCTACCGAGGTATGCCAACTTATATGATTTTCGAAATTTTCGATATCGAAAAAGGGGGCATGGTTATCATCCGATTTCGCCCATTTTCAATAGCAACCTACCTTGGCTTGAAATTAATCTGTACACAATTTCATGCAAATATCTAAATTTTTACTCAAGTTATCCTGTACACGGACAGACGGACGGACATGCCTTTCAACCTAAGAACTTTCATATAAGGAACTCTATATATATCTCGAATATTTTGCGACGTTACGTAGTTCCGTTATGTGGACAAAATGATAACACCCTTGTACTAGTACTAGTACGCTGGGTATAAAAATTAATAAGAAAAATAAGTTTTCTAAACGAGGTCGCCCCTCGGCAGTAGTTTGACAAATTCTCCAGGTGTTATTCTGCGATGAGAAGCTTCTCAGCAAAGACTCATTTACTTTGCAGGTACCGTTCATAGTCGGTAAAAACTGTAGGTGCCGCCAACTTGAAGCTCGGCAAACATCTCGTTTGAAGTTATTTTAACCTGTTGGTATATCGCCGCCATTATTTAATTAGTTAGAACTAAGACTAAAACGGACTTCATCAATCCCAGGACAACCTTTCAGATAAACTTCAGAGTTCCTTCAATTCTAGGAAGGGCAGCGTTGTTGGTAATTCACACAGCATTCCTAGACATGTCAATAACTATGCTTCTTCCTGATACAGAGGGTGTATTTAATTCGAGGCGTACATACGTTTTACCGGAGGCATGCAGGGAATTACTTTGTGTGGGTAATGTCTTTAAAAGTATGCATTTCCATGGAGCATCGTCATATCGTGTATCTAACAAGGAGAATCATCATGGTATCGATGGTTTTATCGAATCTACTTCGAACGTCTCTAAGGTAAACTTTTTTGGTATTTATAAATATAAAGCAAAATACTTTCAATGTCCTACAGTTACGTAAGCAAGGTTAAATAATACAATTTGTACAAGTGCACGTGTCTGGTTACTTTCAAACAAACTACTTAACATGCACACATCCATACATACATAGAAGCCGATAAATCAGTATTACAACTATGCGCGCTTTTCTGTTTTGTTTTGATTGCTGTTTCGTTGAGTGCGAACTCTCAGAGAGATAACATCTTTAAATGCTCTCCCAAATTGTTTAGCTCTCTTTACGAAGTCTACTATTAGCATGCGCTCTCGGAAAGCTTGCTCTCGTTTTTTTACCTGTTTAAATTATGAATCATATTTGGCTATAACAACCACCTTTGTATTGGCCTAGGACAAAGCTGATGTAGAAAGCTTTTTTTTACAACTTTTACTACACACGTGGGAAAGGTACGTAAGAATTTAGTTTTTAAGGTAGGAGTATGTGATTTACTTATTTCTAGTACACACGTGTAGCTCTTTTATGATGAAAAAAAGGGTAGCAGAAAAAGAAAAGTAGAGCTAAAGTTATAGAGTTTGAACTGAAATAAAAATGCTTGGAATATGACAAGTATATAATGTTGCAGAAAATTGAGGAAGTATTAGTGTATCATTAAAAATATACGATATCAATAAGTTTTCATGACATTCGCTTTATAAGTCGCCAACAACTTTCTTTGTTGTATGCACTATAACCTCATAACTAACTCTTTCATTTTTATATGGTCGGAAAAGCGTGTTACGTATTGAGTTTAACTAAACTTTAGACTTGCTCAGGTCCTTCCCAGCTTACTGCCTACCTTAGTGGCTTTTTTTTGTTCGTTTGTACTTTAGTCAATTTTTGAACTCTCTTTTTTCTAATTTTCTTATACCCAAAAGTATTAAATATTTTTTTGTCAATTGACACTATTTCCATTGACCTTGTTACCTGTCACCGTACAATTTCGTTGGTTCCAAACCAGACCAAACGCAACACATTTAACATCACAGCTCGCACATTTCACACAACATCAATCTCTGGTTTCGAACTGGTGAAAATCTAGTCACTATCACACTAGTTCTTATTAGCCACTTTATCTCTAGTTCTGAACCTGAAATTGGTCTCACTAGTGACTGACATCCCTGCAGGGTAAAGAGAAGACTCACTCAAACTAAGAAACTTTTATACTTTATTTTTTCATAACAGTTTGTTGTTGAGTATTTATTGCTCACACATTAACACAAAAAAAAAAAAAAAAGTTGACTACCATTCTTTAGGTGAGTTGACCAGTAGGCGGTATTATTCCATTCCGCTAAGTTTCTTACATCGTCATTATAATTTTTTGGTCACCACCTTAATAGTGCCCTTGTCGGCGTCAACAGTTTTTGATTTGGAAGTTATTAGCAGGGTGAGTTTTTTTTACTTTTTGAGGGCAAAGCCGCTTTATTATTGTCGCATGAAATCACAACAAATTAAAACGAAAAGTAATTAGTAATGTACAAATACCCCCAAAGTTGTGAAAAAGGCTGCTAAGGAAGTTTGAGTTCAGTTAAAGCCGAATGTTGCGCTCGGTTATAGTTTCGATATAGTTACCCTGCAGCGAAAGCAACTAGTTGAAAACTATTTTACAACTAGTTAGTGCACCAGGCCCAACCAGTCAGCCCTTTGTCTTTTTTCCATATAAGCAACTGGTATTTTTACTTATTGATGTCCTACAAAATGTCAGTCAAATTTCGACCAGAACATTCCAGTCATCTACTAGTCATGATATACTACAATTATACTAGTTGTAAAATACCAGTCCCCTACCAGTTCTTTTTCCATAAAATGAACTATGTAATCCCCATACTAGTCAAAAAAGGACTACTATGAAATACGCTAGTCCAATACTAATCCAAAAAGCATTGAAAATGGACTAGTATGATTTCAACCAGAATTTTCGTGACACCCTTTATTTTATAATTTTCCTTTATTTTCATGTTTATTCTTAAGAAATCAGCTACTATTTGTATTTTTGAATTTTTTAACTGGTATGATTTCAGCCAGAAAGTTCTAGTTCTTTACTAGTATGAAATGGATATTTCCTGACAAGTATGACTTAAGCTAGAAAGTTCTAGTTGTATACTAGTGTGTTTCTCACTAGTTTGACGTTTGGCTGCAGAGTATTGAATTGAATACATTTCTGTAAGCTGTGAATATGAACGTACTATGTAGGCAGAAGTTAGCATTTCAGTGCTTTTGAGTAAACTTTACCTACAGCTTATGTCATACCGGTTGTTGTTGTTTTCCCACATTGTGTACATCCGCATACTTAACTGGCAATTCATTATAATTCATATGTCATTTGACCTTCACTGTTAGATAAATCTGACAAATTGGCGAAATATTTTAAACGTGCAAACACACGTCCTTGCCTAGATGTGTTATAAAAGAGTTATTGAATGACAAATCATTGCTGCAGGAAATTTCAGCCTCGCATAAACACCCTGGTGCCTTAGCTCCTGACACGTTATACATTCATATTACAGAATCCCACTAAAACAGACCTAGGACAATTGTCCGCAAATCTGAGTACCAAATTCACACAAATTATGAAATGGTCGCTAAGTTTGTTAAAGCGCTATGGTCGCACTTATCAATCAATGGATGTCGTTGGTTATGCTCACTGATCATTGCTCAGTCACTTACTTGCAAGCAACAACTCAACAACATACGCTATTGCTTCGGTACCTGCTAGTGAGCGAAGGAGCAAAACGAGATAACAAAATTTGATTGGTGCGATGACCATTCTTTCACTAATACACTCTCACATCCAATTCTGCCGGGCCCTGCACTAAATTGATATCAATCGAATGGTTTTATCGGAAAAATTTAAATTATTGTTGTTACATATTTCGCCACTGTATCCTAAACGGCCCTGAAGTTAAAAAAAAAATGTACTTCAATTTTTACTCAAGTTGTCGTGTGCATGGGTGGATGGAACTGCTATTTTTGTATGTGAAACCCTAGTAGGTCGGAATTTGTTTGATTTTTATATTATTATATTATAACTTTAAACGAGCTAAACTTGTATATTTGTATATCCGGACTATCTCGGGAACCGCTTGGTCGATTTGGATGAAATTTTGAATATAGGTTGTATTGTTGATTCTAAGACTATCTACTTGGGGCTTGTTGTTGTTGTTGTTGTTGTAGCGAGGTGTAGCCCTGCCTAAATGTCAGACTGAGTCACCTCACTGCTCTTGGCCGGGTCGATATTAGAAAACGGCCCGGGTCGTTTCGGCACGATGGGTACAGCACAAGTACTGGTACCGTTCTCGTAGAACCGGCAATACAAGAAACTAGCCATGTAGGTCATTTAGCGTTACCCAGGGTGCACCAACGGGGAGGCGACCTACTCTTACACCCCTTGTCACCTGGGGCGGTTTACAGGGTTGCCACCTATCTCAATTTTTTTGCATTTTGTAGAAAAATATGGCAATATGTGTAGCAAATGAAAGGTATTTACAGCGACATGGCAACTAAAATATTTTCAATTAGGGTTGTCACCTAGGGTTGCCACCTTACCGCAGTATATTTGTATATCCGGACTATCTCGGGAACCGCTTTACCGATTGGGATGAAACTTGGCATATAGATAGCATGATTGATTCTAAGACCATCCACTTGGGGGTTTTCCAATTGGGGGTGTACAGGGTTGCCACATATATAATTTTTTCTAATTATGGAGCTAGATATGCCAATGTGGGTATCAAATGAAAGGTATTTTTGCCGACATACCAACTAAAATATTTTTAAGTAGGGTTGTCGCCCAGGGAAACCATTTTACCATATTGTATTTGTATTGTTTATTTTTGGGATCATATTTGGAGATCATTTAGGGGTCACTTTGCAATAATTTTGCGGCTATTTGGAGATCATTTGGGTTCAATTCTGGATTAATTTGGGACAAAGTTGGAGTGATTTTGGATCATTTTGGAGTCATTTTGGGATCATTTTAGGATCGTTTTGGGATTATTTTAGGATTATTTTGGTTTCTTTTTTGGATAATTTTGGGGTAATTTTCGTTACATTTAAGGGTGTTTTTGGGGTTATTTCGGAATCATTTTTGGATCATCTTGGGATCATTTAAGGGTCTTTTTGGGATCAATTTAGGATTATTTCGGGATTATTTTAGGTTCATTTTGGGATCAGTTTGGGTAAGTAAAGTTAGCGGAAAATTTATAGCACCTCGGTCACCCAAGTACTTTGAACTCAAATAATGCAGATAAAGTTAGAAACACTCTGACATGTCCCACGACCAATGTAGAGATTAACGCCTTATCGCTTAATTGGCGGCGGCGTTTATCGGTGTCGAAAACTTTTAAAATTTCATCGATCTCTGAATTAGCGTTGGCGGAGCCCCGCGACCGCGTCGTTTATCGGATGCGTAAGCTTCTAGTGCCTACTATACAGCGGGATCGATCGACCTTCTTCTATGTACATTCACATCGTTTTTCGAAGACTTTGCCGTAAGTCCTATTTCAAGTTCTTTTCGATCCACCTAAACGAAAAATTGTACTTATACTGATAACTCCTTTTTAAAAGGCAGTTACTCAAGTCATAATGCTTGCGCGACCTCGATTCAGCTTGACAAGTTGTCCAATTGTCTACTGCCTTTTTGACTTTACGCAAACACAACTGTCACACAAGTTGCACGCGCAAGTGACGGGAATGCTTAACAGCGCTGTCACAATTATGACTCTCCATGCCAAATGGACGCGGTGCACTGTTGTTGGTAGAGCATGACTGAACTAAAAAAAAACTGTTACACCCCGTTGCCGACTGCTGTCTTTGTTATTGTTGTTGAAGATTGCGTGTAAGACACTTCACTTTCGTCAACAACGGGAAGAGCATGGAGTATCATCATACAGCTCGTTGCACTTCGCGCCAACGCCTCATTTCACATGACTTCACTGATTTTTTTGTTGGTGTTACGGCTTTTTCTTTTCAAAGCTTTGAACGTTTAAGTGTTTAAGACATCCAAATGCTTCCATTTGCTTTTACCGTTGCCTGGGAATGTTGTCAGAGTTGTTTTCTTAGTTGTTTGATTGTTGACTTGTTTTTGTTGTTGTTTTTGTACGACAACTCACTGACTGACATTCTTTGACTTGCTGTTTTCTAGTTGATGGAGTTGTTGTTGTTGCGGTTTTCTAAGTAGCCTGCGTCTTCAACGTCCGCTTTCCTTGTCTTGGTTCCATGCCAAGTTAGCACACTGTGACTGCTGTGCTAATTCTCTGGCTGTTGGCCATTTGTGGCAGGGGCGCTTCACTCCAACTTAAGCCTGTCACCCTTAGAACGGCACTTACTTACATTGGGTAAGTCTACAATTGCAAGTGTTACCACCACCTCCTTTTTATCTATCCACAAGTTTTCTGGGGATTTCAAATGTCTGCGGGCTAAGTAGTCTTCTACTTTCTTCTTCCTCTTCTTGTTCTTTCTTTTGGAATTTTGCATTTAACATTTTTGCAAATTGTCATTTTCGCCTAATGTAACACGCCACTGAACATGTGTTTGGCTTGTAGCATTTCTGACAACAACACCAACAACAAAAATTTGTGCAAATGTAATGAAGTTGTATGAGCTGACTGTCAGTAGTTTGATGCTGCAAGAGTTAGTGTTGTAGTTGTTGTTTTATAAAAGTTGCATGCTAGTTTTTGAAGCTATTTCTATTCCTATTTACGCTAAGAAATATCCTCACTTCATCGTTTTACCTTGATATACATAAATGATATAATGTATACTAGGGTGATTTAAAAAAAAATGTCGACCAAGTCTTGCCCACTTAAAAGTTAGCAATGTAAGCTGTAACTTAACCCTAAAAGGTCGTTATTTTTTTACTATTCCCATAATTGTATAGGAATACTCATTTCTTCAACGTAAATTTTATATCAATTTTTGAAAGTTTTTCCAAAAACAATTTACATACAATGAGTTTTCAGCTCACCATCAAAGGGAGCATATAATTTTTGTGATTGTAGTAGTATACGTGTGAATCAAAAAATATTTTCATAAAATTAAATGTCACATTTTCACAGGGACGGTTCAAGGTTTTTGTTCAAATTTAGGAACGCGTTTTGGCTGATACTGAATTTCACAAGCACAAGACAGAATGCTTGAATAGCGTACATATATTTTATATTTTGGGTTCATACACTCAATATATCTGTACTGTGATGTTGGTGCATGTACCCTTTGTTTACTAGCAATATAGAAGTATTAAATATATGTTTACGTATTCTTAAAGTTGCAACTTTGATGTTTCTAAAACTAAGAACCTAATGTGCTTTTAGCATTTAGCCAAAAATGCAGCATTTTTTCCATACACTTTTGAAAGCTAAACGCAACTAAATGCTACTTTATTTCTGCATTAGCTTTAGCATATTCGAAGATACAGTACGAACAAAAATTTCCTTGTATGAAGAAAAAGTTAAAAAAATGTTGCATACTTTTGTCGAACCGCTGTTTATATTAGGATATCTTTTCACTAAGCAAGTCAACGTACTTATGCAATAATTTTTCCTGTTAAAAGTTGCAATTTTCGAGGTGAAGAGTTTCCAAGTTTGTTTAGAAAGTCGGTTTCTTTACCCACGAACTCACTTTTATAAAAGAAATGAAGTTTATCTGAAAAGGCAAGCATACTACCACTTGCGATATAAGAACGCAGCCTAAGCATTCGAAAATTAGCTAAATGCTTATTTTCAAAATGAGGCAGCATGAAGGCATCTTCGAAATGTAAGAACGAAAATGGAAAAAGCTGCTTTAAAAACTAGACATGAACACTACATAAGGCATCAAAGTGTTTGTGTAATGCTGAAATGATTTGTCATTCAATATGCATTTTATAACACAGCTAGTTGTTGCTGTTGTTCTAACGAGGTGTAGTCCTGCCCAACGCGTATTTTTCCTTAGCCTAAATTGTCATCAATATCTTCTAACGGGAGTGCAAGGCAACTATCTGTTTCAATAGGGTTGGACCAAAGAGAGATGGGTGTTAGAAGAGTGGGCTCATAAGAGCAAGAAAATAAGTGATTGGTATTGTGGGGGGACGAGCCGCATGCCGGACATACATTCGGCACATCACGGTTCAGTCTGGATATGTAGGAGTTTAACCTGCTACAATATCCATAGCGTAATTGAGCCAGAGTGACCCTTGTCTCTCGAGGAAGATGACGCTCCTCTTCAGAAATGCCTGGTGTTGTGGCATATAAGACATTGTTTAGCGGACAGAGCGCGGCGTAATGGCCAACTGACATTGTATGGATATGCCCCAAGGCCTGCTTATGCACCTGTAGATCAAACGACGTTGTTATATAATGCCGGATCTCATCAAAATGTTTACGTAAATGCGACCTTATGGTCCTAGGAGGCGGAATGAGTTCAAGCAGTTGTCTATTGGGATGCTGTGGTTTACAGCAATTCAGTAGGTACTGTTTGTTTAGCATTTCATTATGCTCCCTAACTGGAAGCATTTCCACCTCATTGTGTATATGAGATACAGGTGACATAAGGACGCACCCCGTAGCGGTTCTGAGCGCGGTGTTTTGACAGTAATGTAATTTTGAGACAATTGCAGCTGAATGGGCAGCGAAAGTGTGCATGGTGTCGAAAGTCACTCCTAAAATTTTTGGGTGAGCGACAGTAGGTATTTTTTGATCACCTACATAAATATCTAATTCCATGCCAACCTGTGACGAGTCTTCCAGATCGGATACAAGCTGCCCATGATTTACTGTGTCAAAAGCTTGACTCAAATCGAGTGCAACTAGAACCGTCCTGTAATTAGGTCCGTTTTGATTTAGACCGTCAGTTATCTGAATGTTTATGACATTTAGAGCAGATGTTGTGCTCCTACCTTTCCTGAAACCATGTTGGTGCTCGGCTAACAACAAGTTTGATGTGTAGAGCGGGAGTAAGACCGCCTCAAGTGTTTTTACTACTGGCGAGAAGAGTGATATCGGACGATATGACTCCCCAACGTTGGCTGGCTTGCCAGGCTTTAGTAGGGGATCACAGTTGCCTGCTTCCATTTGCGGGGTATGACAGCTGTGGTCAAGGACAGATTGAAGACGGCAGTTAGGTACTTAACTCCTACTGTGCCGATGTGTCAACGATGTCTGTTTGTACGTTCAAAATATTTCGCTAATTTGTCAGATTTCACTAACAGCGAAGGTGAAAGAATATATGAATTATAATGAATTGCCAGTTAAGTGTACGGAAGTACACAGTGTGGAAAAACAACAACAACCACTGCGCTATATGCTGTAAAAGTGTCACAAAAGCACTGAAATGCTACTTTCTGCCTACATACCTTCATATTCACTGGCTTT
The DNA here is from genome assembly GCA_964058755.1 of Campiglossa producta. Lineage (NCBI taxonomy): Eukaryota > Metazoa > Arthropoda > Insecta > Diptera > Tephritidae > Campiglossa > Campiglossa producta. Next base: position 131,062 of record CAXKVI010000084.1, on the reverse strand, counting down.
ACAGCATATATAAAAGTATTCAAACTTTACAAGAGAAGGAAATTACCAAAAAACAAGTAAGGAAGTCTAAGTTCCGGTAAACCGAACATTAAATACTCAGCAATTTCTATCAGTTATAACATGAAACCTGAGAGCTTGAGATGCTGGCTGACAGGAATGATGCCCGAACATTCTATGAAAATATCTGGCGGATGACGGAAGTTTTTAATACCGGGGCAAGTTCCTATAAGGACACTAATGGTGACCTGGTAACCGACGTACAGAGTGTACTTAAATTGTGGAGGGAGCACTTCTCCTCACTGCTAAATTGCAAGGGAGACGTCGAACCCGATTCCCCAATCCCTAACGTTGGAAAAGTCGTCCCACCACATGACTATGATGAAGTGAGAATTGCTATATCCCGGCTCAAAAAACAAAGCGCCTGGAAAAGCGAAAAAAGTGAGTCTTGCGGTCAACGAGGACAAGACGAAGTATTTTATGTCATCAAAAAAAGAATTGGCGCACCTGTGCCCTGGCAGCTAAGTCACCGTTGATAGCTACAAATTTGAAACGGTGAGGGACTTCGTCTTTTTGGGAACCAGCATTAACACCGAAAATAATATCAGTCTAGAAATCCAACGGAGAATCACTCTTGCCAACAAGTGCTACTTTGGACTGAGTAGGCAATTGAGAAGTAAAGTCCTCTCTAGAAGAACAAAGATCACGCTCTAGAAGGTAATTTAACTATGAGCTGTATGAGCTTTACGTAGATCTGACCGTAGTCCAGCGAATTAAAGAGCAAAGGCTCCGATGGCTGGGTCATGTTATGCGAATGGACAACCTGAATTCGGCAGCAGAGAAAGAGGGAGGCCTCGACTGAGATGGAAACAACAGGTGGAGTTTCCAATTGGCGTCAGTTATCGTTAAAAATGAATGACTGGCGTGCTTTAATGGGCAACGGCCAAAATCGCTTAGGCGGTTAAGCGCCAATAAATGATCATGATTGCACTACACCTTTATATTTTCAAGTCTGAAAAATTTGTTTACAATTGGTGTGACTAAAATTTCATAACCAAAGACATCGACACCATGTGAACAACGTTTTATACAGTCTTCCACACGATATTGCTGAAGAAGAACGCACCTTACCAAGAAGGACTAGATTCACTATGGCACAGCTTCGGTCTGGATACTGTAACAGGTAAAACTATTACTTATCCAGACTAAATTACACCATTCGCCCCCATAACACTCTACATCTCTTTAACTGTTCAATTGAATCTACTCTTCTAACCCCTCTGTCTCTCTGGTCCAACCCTTTTTAAACTACACGTTTCCTTCGACTCTCGTTAGAAGAGCTTGATGAAGATCTTCGGCATGATCATACACTTTAGGCAGGGCAGTGCATTGTTTACAACAGGAACAACAACAGCAACATGTCTTTGTTTAGCGACAAATTTGCTGCTGCTTTTTGACAATATTCGTACAAAGGTAATCCATAAAAAAATTTTATCATCTTTTTATTTCTTTCTGCCTAAACACTTTGAGGCATATATAGAAATTGAGGAATATCATGAACTTAATTCTGCGAAATAAACAGAACTGCGCAGTCAACCAGGTTCTGCTTAGACAAAACTTGTCACTACAATAACTTCTCTACAGGGCTAAGAATGCAGAAATAGACATGCACATTTACCATATTTACCGCTTCTTGCAGAACATTTATGCACATATGGGTTATACGTGAAGCCTTGAGGCCTCAAAATAGGCATTAGAATATTGTTTTTTTTTTTTTTTATTGCTTTCTTTCGAACAACATAAGCGCCCAAAAATATACTTCACATACCCACACACATACACATCTATAACCTTATATGCCGCCGCATATATTTTATGCAAGCATGAGTACTTAACGCGCACATGCATATAACCTATAAATATGCATGCAGTGGGAGTGGGAGTGGGAGGCCATGATTTGACCGATTTGCATACAGCAACCACATTCTGCTGCGAGCATCAAAGTTCCGCTGACAGTTGGCGGAGCAACGCGGATGTACGCGGATGCTAATGATAACTGCATGTGTGCTTAGCGTGATTTGGATTTTGAGCTTTAGCATTTTGTGAGTGTTTGAAATGCAAGTTAGCAAAAACAACAACAATACAAAGTAAATGTAGCGATAAGAATGTCGAGAAATGAAATGACAGTAAAGCCAGTTGAGTTCTTTAAGTCTTCCGATTTGCATGTTAGCGGGCTAAATAGGTTTGCTGAAAAGGGGTTCAAGGGTGTACTTTTGTAATGTAACGCCACTGCAAACCAAGCTACGGCTTTCGGTGGAGAATGAGCTTTAAGGAAAAAAAGAAATTGTGCCACATGAAAAATAGTCGTTGTGCAACATGTAAATGAGCTGGGACCCACTACTTCTATTTTTTTCAAAACATGTATGTAGACGAACCAATGCGACTCCTTGAATATATACCATAATTTTAATTTTTAGTTTTTTGGACCACGGATTTCCTTCAGGCTTTGAGGAGGACTTCTATTCTTGTATAACCCTATATACTCCCATATCTTCCTCATCTTTTTCTACATCACATGACTTCATGAAGCTAGCCGACTGGTAGTTAAAATCTTTGGAAGGCATTTATATGTAAGAAAGTCCCTTTGATGTCAAGTGAGACCTCGGTAAGGATCTGTTGACTAAAGGGTAGGATATCTGTTGTCTAAGGGGCTTTGATGATACTTTTTTTTGTGCCCCCTTTCACCATCTACATGCGGCTCTGTTAAAGTTGGTTCACTCATTGTGTGTCTGTGATAATGTTAGCTTATGTCTCATCCACTCTGCCAACCACTGATGAGATCTTAAGAATGTCATTATATTCGCATACAACAAAAATCTGCTTAACATACAAATATATAATAAGTGATTGCCGTAAGCATTGTGGTAAGGATTTCAGTAGAGCACAGCATTGACGCTAAGCTCAAAAAGAGATCTTGAATTTTTGATTTCGATTTCTTTGCATATTCTTGCCCCAAAATGCAGTTGAAATATTGTGGCGTTGTGTGCTGTGTGTGGTGAAAGACAAATGAGATACGTGGCCGACATGTAAAATGCACGAATGGCTTAAATTAATATGCCAACATGGTTGGTTTGCAGTAGGCGATGATCATCTAAGCACAGCTAGGCATGCACGGACAGCTGTTTTGACGTAAAAGGAGCACGCGTTTAGATAATATTAATGCGGTTTTGACATTATCATGGAAAAGATGCCAAGGTTTTGCGAAATGTGGGTGGAAGTAAAACGCATTTAAGAACATCACTAAAGTGATAGGTAATTATATGTCCAAATTATAAAACTGTACTAGGATTATAAGGACATGGGGATCATTAGATAATGTCAAGAACTCGTACTACCTAAGCTCACAAAGATGTGCTCTTCAGAAACAACATATCTTATAACTTTAAACGAGCTAAACTTGTATATTTGTATATTTGTATATCCAGACTATCTCGGGAACCGCTTGACCAATTTGGATGAAATTTTGAATATAGATAGTATGGTTGATTCTAAGACTATCCACTTGGTGGTTGCCACTTGGGGGTGTACATGGTTTGCACATATCTCAATTTTTTCAAATTATGGAGTTAGTTAAGCAAATATGGGTATCAAATGAAAGGTGTGGGCGGATTGCCACCTATCTTTTTTTTTTTAATATATGTTGCTCGCCAATATGGGTATCAAATGAAAGGTAATTTCGCCGCCATACCAACTAAAGCCAGCAAAAATTGTACTTCATAAATGCTACCTACAGAGTGCTAAAACTTCTAACTATAACAAAAGGAATGTTTTAAATATTGTCAATCGGTTACTGAAAGAAAGGTTTGAACATATTTGCAACCATTTAGAAAAACTGCGATTATTATAACCATATTATTATAACATACATATTTATAAAAAATGTTTTTCACGGGTGAGCGGATGCGATCTCGAGACAGACCGTTTTTTCTGTGAAAAAATTAGCACAACAATATCACAATAATCTTCGGAAGTTCTTGTGTTAACCCGTCTCGTCAGTTCTTCTGTCTAAAGCTTTTGGTTTAGCCATACACCAATTTAAGGAACTAAACAGTCCTACAGATAGTTCTCCAAAGAGGATAAGGTTCACTGCCTATTCTAATTTTTACTTGATATGGCTTCTAAATGAACTAATAACACTAAGGAGTAAAACGTAACAATCAACAAAAAAAATTGGAGGTTGGCTTGTTTGTCCTGTCACTTTTTTAACATTCACCGCATTTTGTTGTTATTTTCACTACGACATAGTAAAAGTTTAAAAGCATTGCATGCAATTTGTAGCTTTGACTAGTTTTTGCCTAAATCATCTGCGCCATATAACCTTTGAAGGTGTGATAATCAAGGACTGAAACCGAAACCGTAACCGTAACCGATTAAAACCGATTCATTTTTCAAAACGGAAACCGAAACCGTAACCGTTGTTTTAATCTGAAAAAGAACAAAACCGAAACCGTTTCAAAAGCCGGAACCAGTTCCAAACGGTTTTGCATTTTTTTAATGTCTCACTTCTTTAAGTGGGAACAAACAGGTACCCTGAAAACTTTCAGGGAGGATTGTCGAGCAAGGTTACAAAAAACACGTTTTAACCTTATTTAGTTTAAAAATTCTGAAAGAGAAAATTTGACCTGAGTTGAATGAAGCGATCGAAAAAAATTTACGGGATACGAAAAAGAAATGTTCAGGCTTGACTCAGAAAGCACCATTCATATAAATGTTTTTGACGATTTATACATTTCATTTAATATTTTTCTAATAAAAAAGTAGAGTTAATTTTAGGAATTTGTTATGCAGAAATTTCATCCATGCGTAGCGTCAATAAAATTTATTATTATATTAGAGAAATCCCATCATGGCCACAGGAAAAAAGTTATGAAAATTCAGATCTACATAGGTACTTGACTATTTTAGTAGTAAAATTTATTTTTTTGTGTTTTTATTTGGTAACCAAAACTGGAACGAAACCGTAGCCGAAACCGAAATAAATGTTGAAGAACGAAACAGGAACCGAAACTGAAACACGTTGCAAAACCGAAACCAAAACCGGAACGTTATTTTAATTGGTTTCAGACCTTGGTGATAATGTTCAAACATTGCATAATTTTGCATCACATATGCAATGCTTGTGTTATACCCAACTGCGCTAGCAAACAGAAAGGTCTTTGACACTGAAAAACGTGCATTTCGCTTTGTGTATAACGTATAAAAAGCGTACGCCGTTGCGGTTTAATTTGGGACAATTTTAGGGTCATTTTGGGATCATTTGGAGTCATTTTATGATAATTTTTGGATCATTTTGGGTTCAATTTTGGATCATTTTGGGACCATTTGAGGGTCTTTTTGGGTTTGTTTTGGGGCATATTTTAGTATTATTTTTGGAATTATTTTAGGAACATTTTGGCATCATTTTTGGACAATTTTGTGGTCATTTTCGGATTATTTTGAGTACATTTAAGGGTCTTTTTGGGGTAATTTTGGAACCATTTTTGGATCATTTTGGGATCTAATTACGGTAATTTTGGGATAATTTTTGGGTCGTTTTGGGTTCAATTTCGGATCATTTTGGGAACATTTAAGGGTTTTTTGGGATCGTTTTGGGATTATTTTATGCTAATTCTGGGATCTTTTTGGGTAAGTAAAGTTAGCGCTAAATTGATAAGACCGACCTTGCTCGGTCACCCAGGTACTTTACTTATATTTATAGTATTTATTTATATCAACAGCTGGGTATAAAAGGCTCCCTTCCAGGAAGAAGCTGCATCATTTTATGTACGTTATATTTTTTATAACAGGTAACTATGTAAATTTTTAAATTTTACAAACATGTATACTAATTTCTTTATTGCCTGTGACTTACACGTTTGTTGATACTTTGTTGCTTGTCATCTGAAATTCAACAATTTGTTGCTGGTCTGGGTGACACTAAGCTATGCCCTAATTTCTGTGTATGCAAGGTTGTAAAAGTTTTTTCAGGCTAATTTTGAAATTACAAACACATACTCCTACATAAGCATACGTGTGCATGCCTACAAGTTTTTTGGATAAACACTTTTACGTTGAACGTCTGTAAGTGAGAGCAGCCAAAGCCAAAGCTGCGGTTATAAGGGGTTTTTTATAAATATTTTCTGGTTTTTCTGCGAAAAGTCAAAATAAGCCAAAGGCGTTAAAAAAATATTCAAACCAACTTTGTGATCTTTACCCATGGTTCAATTATAAGAAGGTTTGCTCTTCCCTTGACGTTTATTATTGACACTCCCAATATGAAAATGTGTACGGGGTTCGTTTGCGAATAAAAGAGTAGGAATGTTTTTTTCTTTCGTCAAGGAAATGGTAGTAGAAAAATCGAAAAAGGAGGATATAAATTGTAATGCAAATAAATATTTTTTTTTTTTCAAAAATTATATTGATTTTATTTTTCAGAAAGGTGAAAAAATATTACTGTAAAAATTACAGATCTTAACATTAAATTCTCGAGGTCTATCAACGCTAGTTTAGATTTCACAAACTTTACCTCATATTAAGAGTAAGAACTCGGAATCCTTCAAAAGCTGCATAGCCTAAAATTTTCTCCGACTAGCCGTTTTGCAGTATTCTAGCCTCAAATTAAGTGTCGATTTCCTGGTCGATTTTTTTTTCGCTCCACCGTGTTAATAGTAATTCGACCGATCGACAACTTGTATTTGATGGTTGAATACAATCGAACGTCTAATCGAAAAGGACATCGACTCATGTAAAGCAGTCTTAACCTAAATTTTTACTAAAGGTTCCTTGAAAGGTTTTCAGGTCATAAAAAAAGGGTGCCAAAGGGATAGTATTACCATTTTACTAACCAAATTTAACCAGTTCCAATAAATTTACCTCCAACTCTTTCATGCACACTTGGCTGATGATTAAGAATGAAAATAACATACTCTTATCACAGAAAAAAAATCTTTAAAGTCAGTTATTAATGATAAATTCATCAATTTTCCAAAAGCCAACCTCTACTAGTTTTCTAACTAATTTTTTTAGATGATTTTGCTAAAAAGCTACCCAGAATGTCAATGACAATTTTTCAGGGAGCAAGATGGCCGCAACCGACAGAATCTGTCATCGAAAAGCTAACCTGGTATAATTGAATCATGACCTTTACCTGATTTTTTCTGGGCAATTTTTAAATTGTTTTTAAAAGAGTAAAAAAAAAACACGTCTGTATGTCGAGCTAAATAAAGATATTGTAGGAAAAAACGAGTTTCTACCGAAATTATAATTTTGTATACAAAAAGTGGAAATTTCCATTTAAATTAAATAAAGTAATCAAATTTGGTCATATCAGGCTCACAACAGTCGTTAGCACGAAGCTCTTGCCGAAATCGCTTTAGTTGTGCTTATCCTGCATCAACGCAACTCACCCTTAAGCCGGTTTACACCTACTTATCGCACGCCTTTAATATTATTTTCACTTAAAATACCCTTAATAAGGCGTAAAGTTAATTTTGCGTGAAGAAAATGCCAATAGCTAGCAAAACCATTTCAAAATTCATTAAATTACCACAAAAATTTAATTTATATGCGAATGAACTAAACTAATTCACACACACTAACCGCTTTATCTCAATCATCTACATAGCTGTCTATACATGATTACATAAATTGAATAAGCGTGTATTGCAGGAACTGAGTCTAGTTAAGGCAGCACCTGGAGGACTATCTGCTATGCCAATACATGAGATGAATAGCTACAAGATCTTGTTGTCATTGACAAGTGTTTGTTGTTGTTGTTTTGTTTTTTATTTCACACAATGTACATGATTTTTGATTGGATACATAATTTTGCTTTAACTTGATGTAAATCGTTTTTTCCGTTGATTTTGACAGTTGGCTACAAACAAACACCCACATATGCATAAGGATACATTGTAACGCGTATGTATGTATATAAAATTGTAATGAATAAATTTTCAAGTAAAAAGCTTTTTTACACCTAAGGTAAAATATGTACATACATATGTACATATATTGGTGGTTAACATAAAAAGACTTACCTGTACTCACTGGTATTAGTTTTTATATGTGTAAGTGTATTTTCAATTTAATTATAAAACTCATTTTTAAAGAAAAGGGATGTTTAATTTGGTTTTGGAAAAGTGTTATTTAATTTAAATGTATTTAAGAATGTTTTTGAAACTTTTAAAAATATTGAAGTTTTTTTTACAGGTATTAATTTTTAAGTTCATCCATATTCTGGAAAATTAAATGCAAAGATTTAAAGACTGCCTGTAGGCCTTTTGTCCCAATGCCTAAATGTTCCGTATACGACGTGGTGTACTAAGGCCAGGTATGGGACCATACTAACTTTTTTTAAGAGATTAAGACCCGGTTTTTCAGTGCAAGTTTAAACCACAGACAAAGTTGACTGGAGTTTATCTCATACAAATTGACGGTTTAAAGTAAGTTTAAACTCGCACTGAAGTTTAAACTTGCACTGAAAAACCGGGACTAACACATATGTAAGTAAAACAAGTAAGGAAAGCTGTCTTCGGCTGTGCCGAAGGCTATATACCTTTCATGAATAAGCGTCACGATTTTCACTGTTCGATCTCCAGTACAGCCTGTTTCAATTTAACTTTAGCTCATACCGAAATTGTCGGAACTATCGATTATATGGGGGCGATGTGTTATATTGGTCCAATCTCATTGATTTTTAACATCGACATTCCACATTCTAAAAGAGCAATTGTTACGAAATTTCACTTCCCTACCTATATAATTACAGGAATTATCTACGAAAATCCGTTTATCGGAACAATCGATTGTAGTTATGGGGGCTATTTGAACAGACGGACAGACAGACAGACGGACATGGCTAAATCAACTCATCTCGTCATCCTGATCATTTCGGTATACTTAGTGATGTGTCCATCTCTTCTTCTTCTCATACTTACAAACATCGGACCAAAGTTATAATGCCATTTCATGTTCATGAAAGGTATAAAAATGGCCTTGCTATTCAAAAATGTATGTAAGAAGTGCTATACAGGGCCAAAGTGAGATTTATAATATTTTTTCATACATACACTTTCAAATAAAGAAAGTGCACCAATCAAGTTAGAGGAGGAAGAAGTCCACGCCCATATTTAACCTTTTCCAATTTTTTAAACAAAACTATTAGAAACCCGAATCTTCAAGTCAGAGTCCAGATTCGAACTTCGAAACCCCATAACTAAATTTTGGAGGCGAACTTCGAAAAACAAGGTACGCAGTTTTTTTATGTGTGTCTCAATCTCTTCAAAAAAGTTGCTTAGATCCTATACCCAGAAAAAAAGTTGATTTTGCTGTATAATGTATTGAATGCGATGGAGTCCGACCATAGATTTGGCCAAGCTAAGCTATTTGGCTTCCTTGCCTAGTCTTTTATATTCGGCTATAGCTTCGACTTTTGGGTTTCAATACGCGAGAATTTCGATCAATTCATTTGAAGTGAGATCATTTTTTTTAAAATAGACCTAAATTTCAAACCTTATTTTTTTCCATACAACGTTAAAAAACATTAGGGCTCTTCTCTATAAATTTTATAACTCAATTTTTTGTTATATTGAGCAAGATATGCCAATATTAGAATCAAATGAAAGGAATTTTCGGTGTTTTGTAGCAACGAAGATATTTTCAGCCGGTATTGCCACCTATGGTTGCCATCTAACACCATTTTATTTATTCCTTTGTATATCGACCAATATCTCGCAAACGGGTGAAGCAATTTGGAACAAATTCGACATTTGAATTTCTGTTTGGGTGTTGCCATTTTAGGCGAGAAACAGGGTTGCCACATATCTACTTTTTTTAATATTTAGTAAGATATTCCAATATGAAACGAAATTTTATTTATCCCTTCGTTTGTATATCGACCAATATTTCGGGAAACCATTGACCTCGGGGTCAGAGTTTCCACCTATCTAAATTATTTTCGAATAATAAATATGGATAGCATTATCTTATCTAAAAGATAACTTCTATCATATGTACTATGCAACACTTTAGGAATTACTTATTTTTATCCATTCCCACCGTTTCAACAACATCTAACCTAAATATCCATTCATTCAGAAACCGATTACATTCGCCAATCAACAATCAAATTGCCACTTCACTTTTGCTCTTGCTCTTCTTTTTTCTTGATTCCATCTCTTCCATTTTATCGCATGTCATCGTTCTGTCTGTGTCAGTATTCTAAATACGTTAAATTTTATTATTTCCAACATCCGTTTTTTTTTCACGCTGACGCACGCGATACACACTTGACAGTCATTAATTTCATTGCTTGGACGATGATAATACCGTCATGGGGCTGATACATTAGCGCAAATTTCGAACTAACTCCGTTTTTGGGAATTAACTTGAGCATAATCTTCATATCATGTATTCTTCCGATCGTTTTGTAAGACTATTATGCGTGTTTTAAGCTTTTACGATCTAATGGGATATAGTGCAAATAAAAAACTTTATTTCACCTTACAGCCCGACGTTTCGCCAAATTTCCTTGGCTTCTTCAAGGGCGACTCTGTATTTATTTTTTAAAAATTATAAAAATACAAAAAACAACATTAATTAACTGGCATAAACATATCATGTTTATTATGTAAGGTGAAATACAGTTTTTTATTTGCACTATATCCCATTAGATCGTAAAAGCTTAAAACACGCATCATAATCTTCATTATAAATTCCCAAAAATAAAGAATATTTGAGCAGTTTTAAAAAATTTGCACTGGAAACACTCTGTAGATAAATAAACAAAAACAGCAAGAAACACAAGAAAATTAAAGTAGCGACTGATAGATGTCGCCCTGGTGTGTAAAATTGCGACTATCGACCGCTAGATGTCGCCGCGAGAAGTACAGATATGGTGGAATAACAACCACAAAAGTAATCCTCAATGTTGTTAATCTGCAATTTTGTTTGTATCAGGGTAAAATTTAGATCTGATTAAAGAAGATTCATTGGAGATAATCTCCGTTTGTGTATCCATAGCATTAGTTGGCCTTTTTCGTACGAGCCACATTCTCTTGTCGGGCCGTTACTTGTTAACGTACCGATTTTTTTTTTGTTTAACGATTCAATTTTGCTACTAAACATTTTTCCTTTATTTGACCGAATATATTATTTTGTACGTGGCAAGTAATCAATCAATTTTCGGAAAAAACTACGAACTTCGAACAATAGAAAAAATCAAGTAGCACGTCTGGACTAAAGAAGCATGCAAAAATAAGGTAAATAGCTCTCACTGCGGGGATGATAATAAATGACTTAATAAATGTCAATACAATAAAAACAAACAGTATTTTTTTATGTATTTAAACGATGATGATATCCATGCTGACGGCATCATGAAGGCTATCTGTATTCAGTTAATAGACCCACTGATAGTGAAGTCAATAACGGTGATGCGTGTTAATGAGAAAAAGTTTGACTAAAGATACCGTGGTTTCTAGAGGAAATCATATGTACATATAACTAAGAATATTCTAGTTTTTATATAAACAATGGTTTAAGGTTTTGGAGTTGGAATTCGTGGAGGTCTCGTGAAATAGACATGGTAGGTCGGAAATCTCACATACGAGGCCTCATCAGTGATCACTCTTTGAAAGTGGCTTTACTAATTCCAGAAATAAGATACGTATTTTTTCAATGGTATGTATTTTCATTGTCCTAGAACTATGGGCCCGATGCTCTGGTATGTGGTAGTAGACAAACTTTTTCTGGACCATAAAGACCCTGATTGACTAGTGCTCTTCTGGTTGACAGATGGTAGCCCATCAAACCGGTTCCTCTTCTTATAAAAAAGACAGGATACCTTCAGGCTGAAGGAAAGTATGCCGAGGAAGTTATATTGGGTAGTGAAGTGATTTACAGATGGCTTACAATTGAAAGGAAAGATTGTATTGTATATTTTTGGGATCATATTTGGATTATTTTAGGAGCATTTTGATATCATTTACGCGTCACTTTTGGATAATTTTGGGGCTATTTTGAGATCATTTTGGGTTCAATTTTGGATTGATTTGGGAAAATTTTGGGGTCATTTTCGTATAATTTTGGAGTCATTTTGGGATCATTTCGGGTTCAATTTTGGATTACTTTGGGTACATTTGAGGGTCTTTTGGGGTAATATTGGAATCTTCTTTGGAGCATTTTGGGATCATTTTTGGGTCGTTTTGGGTTCAATTTCGGATCATTTTGGGAACATTTTAGTGTCTTTTTGGGGTCAGATTGGGTTCATTTTAGGATTATTTTGGGGTTATTTTGGTATCATTTTGGGTAAGTAAAGTTATCGCTAAATCAATAGCACCGACCAAGCTCGGTCACCCAGGTACTTTATTCCTTAATTAAGAAGTTAACTTCTATCACATATTCATTAACATTTAAGTAAAGGATTGGTTTCCTCGAAAAGCGGTGCCGCTATGTAACGTTCGCTATATAGCGGTAGCTATGCTCACCGTCATTACCCGAATAGCATTTGGAAGATTACTTTTTAATAAATCACCGTACTGAGTCTTTTTTGATCACTTTTGGTGATTAAAAACTGATTGATCACCTGCACGATTAAAAAAAGACTCGAAAACGACTCATCCATATGCTTGAAAAATGAGTTATTGAAAATATTTTTAAATATATATATATATAACAACAAAATGTAATGCAAACATAAATTGATCATCCTGGGGACTAAAAAGTGATCGCACTTTCTTTAACAAATTTCCTCAGATTCTAATGACAATATTTTTCATAATTTTTCAAATATTGAAAAATAAATTTTAAACAAAAACGTTAACGGTCGAAGTTTACGCGCGCATTGTGCAACTAATTAAATTTTAATTTAGTGAAAAACAGTGACAAAAAGGTAATGTCAGCAAAAAAAATAAGAAGGGTGGCTAAAAGAGAAGCCCAAAAGCTCATATCCCCACAAAAAAAAGAGAATGTGGATGAAATTGTTGACATTAATGTTAGTGTGCAAGAGGGTATGGAAATTCCATACCCCGAAGACAATTTAAATGTAGTTATTTCCAGTGAAAATAGTGATAGTTCACCAAGTGACGAAAGTGACGAAACTGACGAAAGTGAGGAAAATGAGTTTAATTTGTGCGAGGAACTGGCTAAGTGGGCTATCCAGTTCAGTATAAGTTTTGTAGCACTTAATGCACTATTAGTATTGCTGCGAAAATGCAACATTAAAGTGCCAAAAGATGGTAGGACAATTTTAAAAACTCCTCATTCTGTTGTAAAGAGAAAAGTTGGAGAAGGAACATATGTTCATTATGGTTTAAAAAATGGGATTGCGGATTTTTTGGTTGGAAGTGCTGTGACATCGACAAATATAACTTTAGATTTCGGTATTGATGGTCTGCCGCTTTTTAAAAGCAGTTCCAAACAAGTTTGGCCAATACTAGCCAGTGTTGTGGGTACTTGCTACGTTTTTCTTGTTGGAGTGTATGAAGGTACTTCAAAGCCAAAATGCCCGAATGACTTTTTGCAAGAATTTGTTTCGGAACTGCATATTCTTATGCAAGATGGGCTAAATTTTAGTGATACAATTTTCAAAATTTTTGTGCGCTGCTTTGTAATGGATGCACCTGCAAAGTCCTTTATATTAGGCACTAAGGGGCATAGTGGATATTTTTCCTGTGGACGGTGTACGCAAAAAGGGCAAATTGTTAATCATCGTCTTGTTTTTCCACCAGAATTCGAATGCACAATTAGAACCAATGATTCATTTAGAAGCCGCATTCAGCCAGAACATCACATAAGACAGTCTGCCTCACCATTGGAAAGTTTAAATATAAATATTGTATCACAGTGTCCCTTAGACTATATGCACGTGGTTTGCTTAGGCGTCATGCGAACATTGTTAAAGGCATGGATAAAAAAAAGAGGCGAAGATTTCTCTTTGTTATCTTGGAAAATTGAAGCAGTTTCAAGAGAGTTGATTTTTAATAGATCAAACATACCCAAAGTGTTTCAAAGAAAACCGAGAACCTTGAAAGATCTTGATAGATGGAAAGCAACAGAGCTAAGACAGTTCTTAATTTATACGGGGCCTTTTATTTTAAAAAAAATTTTAAGTTCGGAAAGATATGCTCACTTTTTAAAGTTATCTTTGGCAATGAGGATTCTGTTAGACAAAAATGACTGCAAGAGTAATAACAATTGTGCAGAAAAACTCTTAAAATCATTTGTGAACGAAGTTCCAGAATTATATGGTTTGCAATTTTTGACATACAATTTCCACGCGCTGATGCATATTCATGAAGATGCCAAACTTTATGGATCTTTAGATGAAATAAGCGCATTTAAGTTTGAAAACCATCTTCAAAAAATTAAAAGAAAAGTTAGGAAGGGAGGAGATGTAGCGGCACAAATATATAAGAGGCACGTGGAAGACAGCCATTATGTTAAAAATTATGAAGAAGATAACCCACCTACAACTTTTGGCAAAATTATAAAGGGAAAAATTTCGAGTATAAGCACAAATGATTCATTTTTTTCTTTGCGAGAGCCTGATAACTTTTGCCTAGTTCAGAAGAAAATTATAAAGATTACAGATATAAAAAAAAAACATAATATACCGGTTTTAATGGGAATGGAAGTAAAAAATCTGTCGGCGTTGTTTTTGCAACCAATCGACTCAAGTTATTTTAATATGTATTGGACGGCTGACATCACTTTAGACAATGAATTGGAATTTTCTATAAACCAAATCAATAGAAAAGTTATATGTTTACAAGATTCGATTGACAAAAGCTATTTTTTCACACCCCTACTTAGCAATGTCGCAGAATAACTTTCTTTCGTCTGGAGAGAATAACTTTATTTCGTCTGGAGAGTTTCAGTACACCCCGTCCAATAATTTGACAACTTGTAAGTAAAAGAAAAAGGTTGCTTCTATTACTGCTTCTCTTATCTGTTTTGTTGTTGTTGTCTTTGAGTTGTTGTAATTGGTATTGTTTTTGTTCTTATTGTTTACTTTTTTTTATTTTTGTATTTAATTTTTCTTAATATGCTTGTATTGGTTTTTCAGTGCAAAATGTGTACGTTCCACAACCAAACAACATCCAAAATATTATTTTAGACGAATTAAGATCACTTAAATCCGAAATTATGAGTATAAAGGAAGATTTAAAAAACTTGAAAGAACACCATGATCGATCACTTAAATCCGAAATTTTAAGTGTAAAAGAAGAGCTAAAGTCTTTGAAAGATGACCATAAGCGATCGATCACCAAACTGACGGAGGAGGTGATAGTTGTAAAGAAAGAAAATAGGGACCACCACAAAGATATTACTGCAGTAGAGGACTTCCAAGATTTTAAAAGCCTTCCATATAACACCATAACAGAATTTGTAAAATTAGATGAAGAAATACAAAGGAATGAGGATACGCTTAAAAAATTTGTAAGTGTTATGCCTGCATATAAAATGTGTAGATATGTACATATTTCATATTGATTATATTTTATTATGTAGAAAGAATTCATAGCAAAAACAGGCGGTGATGGATCAGCGAAGTTTCTGAGGGCAGCTGTACGCAAAATATTTTCGGACGAATTGGCATCGGCATACAGCTGGAAGGGTACAAGTTCAAAGCCAAGTGCCGAGAAGAGCTTACTTATAACTACTATCAAAAGTAGGTGCACATTTCTATTATTGATAAAGAAATCTTTATTTAAATTATTTAATAATTAAGAATTTAACTAATCGGAATCTAGCTTTGAATTAATACTTAATATCTTTAATTTTAGATATTTGCCACATCAAGTATAAAGCCACCGACCAGGAAATGAATGGTGTGCTACAAAAGCACTTTGTACACGCAAGAGACAGGCTAGGGAAGAGAAAACACCAAACAGGAGAGGAGCAAATGGCGAAAAACCCTCGCACTTAAAGTATTAATTTTTTTTAGTTTTAAGATTAGTTGATAATATAATACATATACATATGTACATTAGCGTAGCCTCTTAATATGTTAATATTTTCATACTAAATGTTACGTATACGCAACGTTCTTCGCCTTACCTCATACAAACTACTCTGTATTGCGATGCGAAAGAAATTTCTTTCGCATTCCAAAAAAAAATGTGTGTGATTTGATAGCTTGCTAGTAGCATTTGCTTTCGCATTGCAATACAGATTAACCCCCCAGATCTCATTTTTTTTCAAATATTAATTTTGTTTTTTTAGTTTTATAATATGTTATGTATTATTGTTACAAATTTCACACAATCATTTAACGTAGCGCATCCTCTTTGCATGTGATATTTTCATACTAAATGTTACGTATACGCAACGTCCTTCGCCTTACCTCATACAAACCAGATCCGATTTTTTTTTTTTGAATCATTGTTAAATGAACAACTTATTTCCATTAGTTAACTATAATACAACAATCAACTCTGTTAAATCCCTTTTTTATTGAACATCAGTGCGTGTTCAAAATAAAATATGTTAATTTTTATATTATAAAATTATTTGTTTTTATATTTTTCTGGAATATCTGTAAGGGGCCTGCCTAGCTTTTCTTTTCTTGTACATTATTTTGGCCCGTCCTTTCAAAATTAAGTATGATTTTAAGCTAGTTAAAGCATTTTTGACAGATAGTAAATACCCAGTTGTGTCAAAAAGCTTTAACTAACTTAAAATCATATTCAATTTTATTTTCTCACACGATGGAGACCGAAGAGATATGTAGGTGCTGTTCTTAAAGATGGTAGCTGGAGATGGTTTTCTCACTAACATTTGAAATGCGATAAGAAAACGATTTTAAAATGTTTGGAAATACGACTAAAAAAAGATTGAAAAACGACCTGTAAATGATTGTAGCAAGAGTCGAAAAAGAGTCAAAACTGCTCATAAAATGATGAAAAAGCGACTGAAAAATGACTAGAAAACGACTGAAAAATGGCTACAAAACGACCCTTAAATGATTGTAGCAAGAATCGAAGAAGAGCCAAAACTGATCATAAAATGATTAAAAAGCGACTGAAAAATGACTAGAAAACGACCCGTAAATGATTGTAGCAAGAGTCGAAGAAGAGCCAAAACTGATCATAAAATGATTAAAAAGCGACTAAAAAATGACTAGAAAACGACCCGTAAATGATTGTAGCAAGAGTCGAAAAAGAGTCAAAACTGATCATAAAATGATTAAAAAGCGACTGAAAAATGACTAGAAAACGACCCGTAAATGATTGTAGCAAGAGTCGAAAAAGAGTCAAAACTGATCATAAAATGCTTATCAAAAGGGTCGCGGGCAGGGTACATTTTTCTACCGACAAAAGAGTCTTTTATGATCAGAAAGTGCGCTCGTTTTTGATTGTTTTAATCACGTAGAAGACTCGAAAAAGAGTCGAATATGACCAAGAATTTCATAAAATGCTGAGTGGGTAGCAGCACCGCTTTTGCAAATTTGCTGTCACTTTTCTTTTTTTTTCCTTCTATATTTTTAAAATATTTGTTTTGAAAACATTTAATTGTTTTTTTTTTTTTTTTGTAAATGAATTTGAAGAATTTGATTGAATTGACGAAAAATTGCCACCGTCATGACGGCCGCTAGGTTTGAATGCTTGCCGCTATATCACATTACGGTGAACTTCACCGTCTTCTTAGTTTACACCCAATTACTTTTACATGGCAGTATTTTTGACAACGTTCACAGAGCCAAAAATGCCTAATAAAATTAATAAGATTGTCTTCATGAGCGGGTTTTGGGCTGAGGGGTAGTCGAAACGACGGAAACGAAAAAAAAAACTACACGCAAATATATATGAGGAAATTCTTATTGATATTATTAAGTGCCATTTCTTCTTATTTCTTTTCGATTTCTTTTTATATGTGTTATTAATAAGAATATCTTTTCAAGATTTCCTTAAAAATATGAAAAAAGATGAAAAAGAAAAAAACTTCTTATTTTAATAAGATGATCTTAGGGTTCCTAACAAGAAGATTTGACTTATTAATGTTTTCAAAGGGAAATCTTGCAGAAAACGAAATGATTTCTTAGGGTTCTTTTTAATAAGATGATCTTAGGGCTCCTAAAAAGAAGATATGACTTATTAACTGATTTCCGCATAATTACATTTGTTAATAAGATGATCTTAGGGTTCCTAACAAGAAGATTTGACTTATTAATATTTTCAAAGGGAAATCTTGCATCATCATCAGCAGACATCATGTAGAACAATTATACGCTGGAAAGCAGAAGTACCCGATGGCTCGATGGTAAGCACCTGTGCTCAGCATTCAATATGTGGTTAGTTCGATTCGCGGTGGAGGCAATATGGCAAGTGTGGAAGGCAATTTAAGGAAGAGTGCGGTGAGATAGATGGCTTGAAGGAAATATAAAAAGGCAACAAAAGAAGGTAAAGGCAATACAAGAGAAATCTAAAACTGAATCGTAACTGATAATCTGAAGTTCTCGAAGACAATATAAGAACTCTGAAATATAATTTTTATTTTTTTTATTTGAAATATTAAAAAGAAGACCTTCTCAATAATATGTGATTTCATTTTGAAAACATTAATAAGTCAAATCTTCTTGTTAGGAGCCCTAAGAAATCGGTTTGTTTTTTGCAAGATTTCCCTTTGTAAACATTAATAAGATTTTCTCTTCAAATTTAAAAAGAACTTCTTTTTGAAGAAAATCTATAGAGATATCATATGACTTTTGTTCTATTTTATTAGGCATTGTTGGCTCTGTGTTCTTCATCGCTATGTAACGAGCGCTGTATAGCGTCACCGCTTTCGAGGAAACCAAGCCTTAAAGGCGTTTGGAAGTGTCATTGATTCTTTAGTTTTACTACACTTTAAAAGTTATAGAGGATGTGTGTTTCAATATATTCTGCTATCTGTTAGGGCCTTTGTGAATTAAGGAGACGATATTCTCCACCTTCACATTTATAAGTCAGACCTAGGCCCGGTTTTTCAGTGCAAGTTAAAACCACAGTCAAAGTTGACTAGAGTTTATCTCATACAAATTGGTCGTTTAAACTAAGTTTAAACTCGCACTGAAGCTTAAACTTGCACTGAAAGCCCGGCCTTATCCTTAAGCTTCGTTGTCCACCAATTTTTATAAAGAAACCTTGCTTACACCTAAAATTGGAGAATTGAGATTTCAAGTTAACGACAAAGTTTTACAGAAAAAGCACTTACAAAATTAGTCATCATTCATATTTAATTTTTGAAATAAACATAAAACCTTCTTTACTTGGAGCAGTTTTTCATGTTATTACGTACTATGTATGTGTAGGTTTGTATGTAAGACACATTTGTCAAACTACAAAACATTAACGATTTTAGATCTCACTCTGTTTGAATTTGAATAATTAAAAATAATCCACAATTAGAGGCATTACAATCGCGAGTTTTGCGAGGCCTGGCTGTGTGGTACATTTGTGTTAGTGTTGCTTGCTGATTGTAATTTCTTAGCACTAGAATTTTGTGTCGTCACTTCATCCCCATGACCTATGATTTATACGCCTACTACGGAGGGGCGTCTACACTGTCAAACACATACATACACACGCACTCTAACCTTGTCAAAGTCTTAAGTTCTTGTTATTCATATTTTTTTATAAGAGAAAAATTGCCGTCTATAGTTGAGTGCGACGTCGTGCCAGCACGATTTCCGCTGTTCTAAGGTTATCGTACGCCATGTACCTACAATGCATTAAAAAATTCATTTTATTTATAACCAAAAGATTATATATGCACACGCAAATATAATTAAATACTCAAACTACTTCAATGTGTAGAGCAACGCACGAGCATTATGTACTGTCGAGTCACCTTTCCATTGCCTCAGGGTAGCAAGCCAAATTCAAACAAAAGAAGCAATGATTATGAAATGACCACGTCAAAACTTGCAGACAGTCGAGTGTTAAAAACGAAATGTTAGATTTACTGCATTAAAGTTTGTGGAGTGTGTACAGTGGGATCAACTTACTTAAGATTTTTAAATTCACTTGAAAGTATTATAGAATTTATGGAGTATCTTTTTCCTATATACTTTCCTAGGTAGTTCATACATATGTTGTCATGAAAAGTTAACTTATATTCTTGCTGCTTGTTATGATCTACATATTAGAGTGGGTCGATTTGTAGGGTAGGAAAAAAAGTTGAAAATCGCCATCGCGGAAACTATTCTACGGGTCATTTTAAGCAACATTTCTGGATAAACTTTAGGTATAAAATTGGGTTTCATAGTTAGGTAATGCAAATGTTTGCACACAAAAACTTCACAGCGACAATTTGAAATCCATGGTCAACATCTGGCAATAGGGGGCGAAACCCCCTTTTTAATTGTTTGAAGCATAAATCTCTACATACCTATACTGAAGTTTTAATCTGTACATTGAAAATATTCCAAGAAAATTGATAGGGTCAATCATTATAAAGCCAATAGAATCCAAATCAACCTTTTTTCGAAAATGTGTGTATATGTCTATCACTCGAAGACTTCTGAATGAAATTAAATGAAACTATCACAATTTTATTAGTATACGCTCAACTTAACATTTAAGATATCCCTAATTTCTCGACCGATTTTAGTGTTATCGACCAAAAATGTGTTAGTACAATATGGGTATCAAACGAAAAGTGCTAACGAGTGAATATCTCAGATTTTTGATATGTATCTCCTAAAATATGAGACGAAAAAGCAAAATGTGGGACCCATTACGCTGTGTGACATTTATTTTTTAGGGAACATAACTTTAAAGGTAGTTCTAGTTACCTACTTTTTTTAGATGAATTTTTGCCGAGAGGGGAGACTTGGATTTGTAAAACTTTTTCAAACCACTTTTACCGTTACCTGTTGCAGCACTCGAACCTTAGACATTCGGTGTGGTAGGTCAGAGGTACTCCTTCGGGTTACGGATTTTGAATACATAAGAGGTAGGTATGCCTGTTATAGGCGGGGACTCTTATCCACAAAAGTTAATGACGTGCCACTAGATGTTTTTTTCTTACATAAAGAGGCGCTGAGATGACCTAGAAGGTTCCAGTCGGGCAGGTATCACATGGGGCTTGTACCGAACCGGTACCGGTACCATATCCGACAAAGAACTGTAATTTTTGACAACAATCTTAAATTCTTTGGGGAAGTGTTTTTTGTCTTTAGAACCACGCAAATCAAAATCACACCATGGCGGCTCACAAGTTAGCAGGAGGGAAACATTTCCAAAACCACATTCCCAGCGCCACCTACTACATGTTAGAAATTCCAAAAAAATTTGGTACGGCTTTTAGAAGTTTATAAAAAGTTGTACTTTGCCTCCTTGTGGGTGAATACTTTATCAAGAAATCTGTGGACATTTGGCAAACCCACTTAAGTCTAAAAACCAAATTTTACAGGAGAGCGAAAAAACACATTTAACTGTTAACAAAACTTTTGTTGATATATATTAAAAAGAAATAGGACCATTACATAAAAGGGTCATGATTTCTCCTGATTTTCCAGTTAACTATCTTCGACCCTCGTGAAGGGTGGATACCTTGCCGCGGTACGAGGGCTTAAGTCGATAGCCACAGGGCTACGCTGCCCTTGTGATCATAGCTCCGTACGGCACTTCATCACGAGAGCAGCCTAGCCTCTCTGGCGCGACGACAAAGATCTTCCCCCTCCCAATCCAGGGTGTTATGCGAAACCGTGCCCATTGGACGTTTGCAGCCGGGAGGCAAATCGTGGCTGTATTTGAACGGAGCCTCTCTGACACCGGGTCGCTTCAGAGAGTAAGCATGGCCTTACCGCGGTACGGGGCTCTGCCGCGCGGACGACACATTTTCCCCTACTCTTCCCTTGACCCTAAGCTGGCCTTGTCCGGCGATGGGTCGTACGAACAAGATGAACTCGAATAACCTGAATAAAAACGAAAAATCTAAAAAACAAACAACGCCAAATTTCACTCCTCAGCAAAGGAGAGCTATGGAGGAGCAGGCGAGGAAGCAACAACAACGCCGGAGGACAACCTCCGTTCCACAATCAAGGGGGGGATCGACAGCGATGGCAACTACGAGTCGGTCAACCAACCCTCTATCGAATAAGATTGACTTGATGGGAGCTAGCACCAGTGCGGTTGCCAACGCAGCTAAGCGGACAACGGCGGATGCTAAACTCCCATCAACCGCTGATATGAAAACCAGTATCTTTACGTCTGTGGCAGCGGTCTCACGACCTGGCCTCGGAGTTTCGAAGGAGAAGGAAGCTGCAACTGAGATGTCGGCAAGGAGAGCGACCGCGATGGCAACTACGGGTCCGCACTCCAGGGAGACATCTCCCCGCCGCTTCACATACCACGAGAAAAGATTGGCTGCAAAGATCCTGAAGAGGTATGAAGGGGTACCGCAGGAATCACTGTCGCCGAATTCCAGTAAATCTGTAGAGCTAGCGAAAGCTGTGATACCGGATTTCCAAAATTCGTACATGCCAAAGAGGTTAAAAGTTAACCCTTTCAAGCGCCAGAGATCGGATCTGGAGTTTATTCCCCCTCCCAAGCGGCATCAGAATACCTCTGGAGCGGGCAAACTAAGCTTTGCTGAGGTAACCAAGGACAGGATCCTTATAGGCGTCCTTGACCGAGGCAATGACCGTCTGGCCATCCCCAAGGACCGGTGGCGTTACGTGCGAAATGAACTCGGCAACATTCTTCTCAACGTTGCTCCGGAGTTTCCGGGTAGTTCGGCACGAGTAACGGATGCGGGTTGGCACCAGGGTCAAATTAAATTACTCGCATGCGAGGATGCAGAAACCGTAGCACTGTACAAGGCAGCAGCTGCTAAACTGGGTGAAGTCTACCAGGGCGCAAAGATAGAGGTCGTCGACTGGAAGGACATTCCAGCTCGTCCAAGGGCAAGGGCGTGGATTCCGGCCATCCCTGACGAACCCGAGAGAATACTCGGGATGCTACGGCTAATGAACCCGTCCCTCCCAACGCATGACTGGAGTGTCAATCTGGTCGGGGATGCGGTAGGGCCCGACAGACAGGTGGTGTTCACCATGAATAAAGAGTCAATCGAGCCCCTCAAAAGGTGCAATGGCCTAGTACACTACAGCGTAGGCCAGATCGTTATCCACGTATATCGTGGTGATGCTCAGCGCGCTGCCTTCTCGGCTGCTCCGGGGGAACCGGAAAACTTATTACCAGAAGAGGAAGCGGAGGATTCCGATGCGGAAAGCATGTTATCCGCCACGTCTCTTGGCGATAGTGCTGTGAACAACTCGGAGATGGAGGACAGCCTACAGGACGAGGAAGTCCTCGACGTCACGGTGGTAGCAGCCAACGCTGAGCGACTAACATCTAACGCTACAGGCAGCAGGACTCCTGCAACGCCACATCGGGCAGTTAATCGGAACAACTCGTCGTTGATAGGCAACCTCCGGGATGGAGCAAACCTCGACGATATGGGGACGGCAGGGAAGTCTGTGCGCTCTCATGTTGGTGGTGCTTCAGATTAATTTGCACAAATCTAAAGTGGCTTCGGCTGCTTTAAGTAGTCGTCTTTCTAAAGAATCTGCGGATTGGGGACTAAGGGCTTCAAGCTCATTCGAGCCAGCGAGGAGAGCAAAGTCAGAACGTGTATTTTGGTCAAGTCTGAGTTGAACTCCTTTCTCCTACCTAACTACACCAATGGTGATATTACCGCTATCAGTCTAACGGTCGACAGCACCCGCCTGACGGTGGCGTCGGTCTATATGCCCTACGACGCCGAAGAACCCCCACCACAAACGGAGGTGAAAGACCTGGTGTCAAATTTCTGCACGGGTAATCTTATTATTGGAGCGGACGCTAATGCTCACCATGTCCAATGGGGGAGCTCCGACATCAATGCCAGGGGCGAGTCTCTGTTTGATTACCTCTTAACAACCAACCTGGTGATTTGCAACGTGGGTAATGAGCCTACTTTTATCACTAAGACCCGCAGGGAGGTCATAGACCTCACTATCTGTAGTGAAGGCGCTTATGAGTGGGTCAGAAAATGGCGGGTTCTGGAAGAACATTCTTTCTCCGACCACCGTTACATAGAAATGGTTTTAGACTTTATTGTAGAACAACCAATCATGAAGCGCAATCCACGTAACACTGATTGGCAGTTACACAATGAAATATTAGACAGAGACCTACCAGTACTGCCCTCACAAGCCCCCTCATCAGTAGAGGAGCTGGAGGATCTTGTTACTACATTTACATCGGCGCTCTCAAATGCTCTAGGACAGGCTTGTCCAGTGCCAAAACCACGCGGTAAACACAGGCCACATTGGTGGTCCTACGATTTGGACTCGCTCCGAATATCATGCCGGAAACAATTTAACAAGGCCAAGAGCTTCGGCTCTGAGCCTCATTGGCATGAATATAAAGCTAAACTAAGGGCCTACAAAAAAGCTCTGAGACAGGCGAAGAGAACCTCGTGGAGAAATTTCTGCACTGGCGTCGAAAAGGTCGACGACACAGCGAGACTTAGACGAGTCCTCTCGAAAAGTCAAACAACCATCAGCTATTTGCGAAAGCCTGACGGATCCTGGACCAGCACGGAAGAGGAAACCCTTGAGCTGCTCTTGAATACACATTTTCCGGGGAATCTGCATGATGCACCACTAGCACCTGCAACAAACCTGGCAGTAAATATACCCATCACTGAGGAAAGAGTAAGGTGGGCAGTTAAGAGCTTTGAACCGTATAAGGCTGCCGGGCCGGACGGGATTATCCCCGCGCAACTTATAAACACGTTGGAGACATCAGCTAAATGGCTGGTATTTCTCTTCACAGCCTGCCTGGCTCTCAACCACATTCCGGGCTCCTGGAGAAGCGCCACGGTAGTGTTTATCCCTAAGGCTGGGAAGGCATCCCACTACGAGCCAAAAGATTACAGACCGATCAGTCTCTCGTCCTTTGTACTCAAAACCTTTGAGAGGATACTAAGCGACTACCTTTCAACGACTATTGATAGCAACCTTATCTCTAGCTATCAGCATGCATACACCAAGAGTAAATCAACAGAAACTGCTCTGCACAGCCTAGTATCTGTCATTGAGAAATCGCTGTGTGAAAAGGACTACTGTCTCGTGGCCTTCTTAGATATTGAGGGGGCTTTCAACAATATAAGCCCGGAGGCGATCAACTCCGCTCTAACTAATCTGGGCGTAGATAGACCTCTAACTGGTTTAATTGACCAACTTCTAAGAGGAAGGAAAATAGCTTCTTCACTTGGTACGGTCGAGTTATCACGCTATGTCACAAGGGGAACGCCCCAGGGTGGTGTTCTTTCCCCGCTTTTATGGAACCTCACAGTCAACTCGTTGCTACGTGACACAAGCTGGGGGGGCGGGAAGATAGTGGCATACGCAGACGATTTAGCTATTGCATTCAGAGGCAAGTTCCCACAAACTCTGTGTGACCTGATGCAAGTAGCACTGCGAGAGGTTTCGAGGTGGTCCTCTCGCTGCGGACTTAGTGTCAACCCGGGGAAAGTGGAACTTGTCCTCTTCACCAACCGGTACAAAATACCGCCACTAAGCCTACCAGAACTAGATGGCACGCGCCTGGGCTTGTCGGATAAGGCCAAGTTTCTAGGCATAGTTCTGGACAGGAAACTGAATTGGAAGGAGAATGTTCTTCAGCGCCAGAAGAAAGCTTGCATCGCTCTTTACACATGCAAAAGAGCCATTGGCAAAAAATGGGGGCTCAGCCCTAGAGTATGCAGTTGGATCTACACGGCCATCATTCGCCCAATCATGCTGTATGGAGTCGTCGTATGGTGGCCGGCACTGAGCAAGACAACATACCTGAATCTGTTGCGGAAAGTCCATAGATCCAATATGATCTGTATAAGCGGTGCGCTAAGGACAATGCCCAACGAAGCCCTCCAGGCCATTCTGGGCATTTTGCCACTTGATCTGGAAGGGTTTCGGTCAGCGGCGGCATCAGCTCTGCGCCTAAGAGAAACCTCCAGTTGGGGTGCGGGTACTATTGGACACTCCAGTATTCTGGAATCTTACAGCTTTCTCCCTCTAAGCACAGATCGTTGTGCGACCACTACAGTCGGGGATAGCTGCTTCAAAATAAACATTCCCAGCAGAGAAGACTGGGAGAGGACGGATTGGTGTCCCGAAACAAATGGTGGCACTTCCATATACACCGACGGCTCGAAGTTGGACGGCAGAGTTGGAGGAGGGGTTTATTCAAGGGATTTGGACCTTGAACTCTCCTTCAGACTACCTGATCATTGTAGCGTCTTCCAGGCGGAAGTCTCGGCAATCCGGGACGCCGCGGCCTGGTTAAGCAAACGTGTTATCGGAGGAGATATCACTATTTTCAGCGATAGCCAGGCGGCAATCAAATCCCTTGGCTCATACACGTTCAACTCTGAACTGACGCTCAGCTGTCGTCGATCTCTTCAGGAGATGGCCCAACAGAACCGCGTAAACCTCATATGGGTCCCGGGACATAGGGACATTGAGGGAAACTGTAAGGCAGACGAGCTTGCCAGGCAGGGCACGACCAAGCAGGTTCTTCGGGATAAAGAGCGCTTAGGTATGCCGTTTGCCACATGCAAACTAATGCTGAAGGAGCACACACTCCGTCAAGCCAACGAAAGATGGCTGCAATCCCCAGGGTGTCGGATATCGAAACAAACCTGGCCAAAATGGGATCTTAAAAGGTCTAGACGCATTTATGCCCTAACTAGGAGGGAAATCTGCATATTGATAGGGGCATTAACCGGTCACTGCCTCATTGGTAGGCATGCAGAAAGGCTAAGTGTGCCCTACCGACGATGCTGCAGGAGTTGCAAAGATGATGAGGAGGAGGAAACGGTGGAGCACCTCATCTGCAACTGTCCGGCTTTAAGCGGCGTGAGAACGCGCTTTTTGGGAGTTCCGTTCCTAGATAGTCTAAGCCAGATCGCGGAACTGGACATAAAGGACTTGATGGGCTTCATAAAGTCATCTAAGTGGTTCGAGGAGGAGTAACGGTGTCGGTTTAGGAGTGTCAGTCCCGGGATTCTGCTATGTGGAAAATCCCAACAACTCAGGGATTTTCCATATGGCTGGGTCCCGGGGCTGACTTTCCTTGTGTTGGTGGTATCACAACGGGCCTTCAAAACTGGCCTAAGTGTGCCTCTGCGGCAGCCACTTGAACCTACCTACCTATCTTCGACTAACCGCAACAGTTTTATTTTAAACCGAGTTTAAAGGAAAAAAGTGCTTCTTCCAAACTGATTTTTAGAAACAAAAAACCGCTTATGTCAGGTAAGAGCATTTACAAAAATCACCTGAGACGAAAAATGTCACAAAACTTTTAGACTTAAGTTCAAGTTAATTTCAAGTTCTGCCCGAGGAAAAAGCACTTACACCGAGTTAGGTTGTTAGTCCAAAAGCAAAATAAAAAAAATCATCAGATCAAGTTGACTTAAGATTGGTTTTCTAAACGATAGTTAGAGGTTTTTTTAGAAGGTTTTTTTTTTATATCTTATCTGACTTAAGTTGTTTTCCCAAATGCACTAGGAAAAAATATCAACTTAAGATGCTTTTTCAAAACTCATATCTCCGTAGCTAGTCACGCTATCAGTACGCCGATAAGACAGAAATGACCGTTATGAAAATGTGCTTTTATGATAAAAAAATTGGAAAATTTACTTATCTCGACTTAAGCGGGTTTTCCAAAAGTCCACAGAAATTAGTACCTGGGTGATCGAGCTTTCTTGGTGCTATCAACTTTACTTACCCAAAATGATCTCAAAATGACCCTAAAATAATTCCAAAATAATCCTAAAATGATCCCAAAAAGACCCTTGAATTTTCCCTAAATAATCCGAAATTGAACCAAAAACGACCCAAAAAAGATCCCAAACTAATCCAAAAATAATCCTAAAATGAACCAAAGATTACCCCAGAAATTGTCTCAAATTAATCCAAAATTGAACCCAAAATGATCTCAAAATAGCCTCAAACTTATTTCAAAGTGTCCCCTAAATGATCCTAAAATAATCCAAATATGAACCCAAAAATATAAAAAAAAATACAATTCGGTAAAATGGTAACCCTGGGCGGCAACCCTACTTGAAAATATTTTAGTTGGTATGTCGGCAAAAATTCCTTTCATTTGATACCCATATTGGCATATCTTGCTCCATAATATAAAAAAATCTAGATAGGTGGTAACCCTGTACACTCCCCAAGTGGCAACCCCCAAGAGGATGATCTTATAATCAATAATACTATCTCTGTGCCAAATTCCATCCCAATCGGTCAAGCGGTTCTCGAGATAGTACCGGATATATTCCAATATACTGCGGTAAGGTGGCAACCCTAATTGAAAATATTTTAGTTGGCATGTCGCTGAAAATACCTTCCATTTTATACCCATATTTGCATATCTTGCTACAAAATTAAAAAAAAAAATTTAGATAAACCGCCCCAGATGGCAACCCCCAAATGGTTAGTCTTAGAATCAGTCATACTATCTATATTCAAAATTTTATCCAAATCGGTCAACCTGGAAAACTAGCTTACCGAAGACAGTCATCACAGCAAAGCCCTTGATACAATTCTTTTACTCTACTACTCAGTGTACATGCGGTTAGCTACTTTCTATATTGCGTCTCCGAAATGGTTTTAGAAGACCTGGCTGAAATTGTAATGTATAGATTTGCTAACTAAGCTAATCGAGTCAGTTTCGTAACAACAAAAACAACAGTTATATCTGATTTATCTTCGCTCGTCAATGAAGATAAATAATTGTGAGTACTCAGGGTTCCCCTGGTTGCTATGTCTGCTTAAAAGGCAAAACTCTAGATAATCGCAAATTTTATTGAAATTTATAATTATAAAGATCGTTGAAACACATGCGCCTCGTCAATTTTTTCTCTAAATCTTTAAACGAACGTAACTTATGGCATTGATTCAAGAAATTTAAGAAATTGTATCTCTGTTGGCTTTCAAACGAATTTCGTCTCAGTTTGTATGAATTAGTCAAATGGAAGCAAGTGAGGAAAGCTGTTTTCGGCTGTGTCTAAGGCTATATACCTTTCATGAATAAGAGTCGCGATTTTCACTGTTCGATCCTGAGTACAGCCTGTGTCAATTCAACTTTACTTCATACCGAGATTTTCGGAACTATCGATTATATGGGGCCGATGTGTTATAATGGTCCAATCTCATTGATTTTTAACATAGACATTCCACATTATAAAAGATCAATAGTTACGAAATTTCACCTTCCTACCTATTTAGTTACAGCAGTTATCTACCAAAATCCGTTTATCGGAACAATCGATTGTAAGGGGGCTATGTGAAATATTTATCCCATCGCAATGATTTTCAACACCGATATTGCACATATGAAAATAGCAATACTTACAAAATTTCATGTTCCTACCTGTTTAATTACAGGAATTATAGCCAAAAATCCGTTTATCGGAACAATCGATTGTATGGGAGCTATATGTAGTATCGGTCCTATCATGCTGGTTCCGGCAAATGATTTTTATTTTAGAAAATGGTGGCCGCATACCAATTTTCAGTCAAATATCTCAAAAACTAAGGGGCTAGTTTGCGTTCAAACAGACAGACATACAGACGGACAGACGGACATGGCTAAATGAACTCATCTCGTCATCCTAATCATTTCAGTATATTTATTGGTGGGTCCATCTCTTCTTCTTCTCATAATAACAAACATCGGACCAAAGATATAATACCATTTCATCTTCATGAAAGGTATAAAAAAAGTTCCCCATCGGCAAGTAAAAGTCTTGAGCGCTGTCGGCAGTTGGCTTAAATATTTAGATAGGATGTATCATTTGTAACAGCCAAAAGCAGTGATTGTAACCCTTACTCCTTGGATCCCTTACGCATTTTGTGTGCGTAACAATTTAAGACCGTAGGTTCAAAAGTCGTGGCAGCATTTAATTTCTTTGCATGAGCTGTGCGGCTGTTGGTTTTCATTTAAAAGCAGGATTTTTACGCATTGGTTGGTAATGGTGTTATTTTGATTTTTGCTTGTTGTTTTGCTTCATTTTTATTTTACTCCCACGCGGAATCGACAGTTTGCTCATTGAGGCTATTAAGGGATATTAATCCTGTTTGTAATATAGATAATGAGTGTACTGCGCTTTCGCAAAAGAAGAAACCATGGCCAAGAAGGCTACGTAGCTTATTTTTTTTTTGCTGTGTTGGTGTTTCGTTAAGAAGATTAGTTAATTTAATGAAAGGAAAATTAACAATAATTGTGGCAGGAGGGTTGGCAGTTGAATGATACTATTAGAAGTGGGGGCTCTTATGTTTAGTTGAATTCTTTGCATCACTTGTAATTATTTGTTTTAAAGGATTTATTCAAGTGTTGAATTTTAATAGATACTTGAAGTACAACGACTTTCAAGATTTCTGAGCTTTTTTGTGATTTATTTCTCAAACAATTTGGCTTAATTAGACTAATTGCTTTAAAAAAAATAATAATTATTCCATAATCTCTACAAATGTTTATGTATCAGTCTAAGTACGTACATATTTATTCGAAAGTGGTTTTATTTCTTCTCGAAAGCGTGGTAGGGTTTCAATAACATAAAATGGGGTATGAGTGTGTCCAATTTCATGTTATTGTATTTACACTCCACAAAAGACAGGGTGGGTCTGCGTACAAAAATTAAGTTGAAAAAGTCTCGAAAACGCAGGAATTCTCCATGTGGCCGTGTCTAGGGACTGAATTGCTTAATGTTGGTGGTATCATAACGGGCGTTTTTATCCTGATACAAGTGTGACCTATGAAGTCAAAAGGCACATAGTTCCTTCAGCTAAAGGAGTTGTTCGTCCGTAAAATATAATTTTTTACCAAACGAAAACACTTGAAAATTCACGATTCAATGTTGCCTTTGTCGCTTCAGTTGTTCCCGAAATCTTGGTCGATATACGAAGGAATAAAGAAAATGCCGTTAGGTTGGAAACCTGCCTGAAAATATTTTCTTTGATATTCGGCTTACCTTTCTTTTGATACCAATATCCTTCTGAATATATACAAAACAATGAGATGCCTTTGTGTTTTCTAACGAGGTGTAGCCCTGCCCAAATGTCAGAAAGGGTCAAACGGCCCAGGTCGTTTCGGTACGATGGTTACAGCACAAGTACTGGTACCGTTCTCGTAGAACCGGAAATAGTTAGGTCCTTTAGTGTTACCCAGGGTGCACCAACGGGGAGGCGACCTACTCTTACACCCAAAACAAAAAAAAAATAGATAGGTGGCGACCCTGTAAACCGCCTTAAATGGCGAGACCCAGATGGTGGCAATCTGGCAAAATATCTTCTTTTCTATACGACCGAAAATACCGATCATTCCTTTTACAACGCCCGTAGTGGAAGCACCCGAGTAGAAAGTGTTGGACTAAAGAATCTATTATATATAAATGCGCAAACATAACTGGTTCATCCCTTTTTTGCAATAACGACAATTCTAAGGTATATAAAATTTGGTATGTATCGATATGTTTTGCCGAGCAGGGTGGCCGAAAACAAACCAAAAATTAAAAAAAATTAATTATAATATGATTTGAAAATCACACCACTACAATTTCATATTCATATTGGCACGTCTTGCGCAATATAAAAACAAGTAAGGAAAGCTGTCTTCGGCTGTGCCGAAGGCTATATACCTTTCATGAATAAGCGTCACGATTTTCACTGTTCGATCCCCAGTACAGCCTGTTTCAATTTAACTATATTTACTATACACATTACACAGGAGTGTAATGGAGTGTGGTTGCTAAGTGACCTTGCTCAATCCCGACTCTTGCGTCCTCGTTCGTGCACTCTGGGCAACGGGAGCTACCTAGGCTCGCGGCAGAAAGAGAGGGAGCCCCGGTGGGGCCACTCTGACATACTTGGTTTAAGGGCTCACCGAGGTTTTTGCGCAGCGTCTGTTCACCATGAGGTGCGGCTGCAAGCGGGCGTCTGTCTTGAAGCAAGCGGCTCGCTATATAAATGTGTAAATATTTTCCAAAAACCCCGAAACGGGTTGTGCGCTGGGTTTGGGACCCGCCACGTAAAAAATTTAGTCCAATGAAAAATAAATTAAAGCCTCGGATAAGAACCCCCTTTAATGTTGACGACCCGGCAAAACGAATAAGGCATAATGATTTGGATATTAGGGCATGTACCGGGAATGTCCGGACCCTTTCAAGGGACGGTACCGCTGCCCGACTGGTTGATGTCCTCGTTAACGCAAAGGCTGACATCACCGCCCTGCAGGAAATGCGATGGACGGGACAAGGAAAGACGACCATCGGACCTTGTGACGTATACTACAGTGGCCAGACACGCGGCAAAGCGCGTGGTGTAGGATTCGTGGTGGGAAAGAGACTTCGCCGCCAAGTACTAGCGTTCACCCCCGTGGACGAGCGTCTCGCTGCGATCCGCATCAAAGCGAAATTTTTCAACATAACATTTATCTGCGCCTATGCGCCGACTGAGGAGACGGACGACGCAGAGAAGGACTCCTTCTACGATAAACTTGAACAGACTTATGATCGCTGCCCCCAACATGATATCAAAATCGTGCTCGGCGACTTTAATGCGAAGGTGGGCAAGGAAGGAGTCTTTGGTCCAACAGTTGGAAAATTTAGTCTCCATGATATAACATCCCCCAACGGCAATAGGTTGATTGATTTCGCTGCTGCTCGCAATATGGTCATCAGTAGTACCAGGTTCCAGCATAAACGAATACACCAAGCCACATGGCTGTCTCCTGATCAAAGAACAAGAAACCAGATTGATCATGTCATGATCGACGGCAGACATAGCTCCACCGTTCTGGACGTGCGTACCCTTCGTGGTCCCAATATCGACTCGGACCATTATCTTGTTGCAGCCAAGATACGCACACGCCTCTGTGTAGCAAAGAAAGTGCGCACAGTAACGGAAGGAAAGTTTGACGTCGAGAAGCTGCGCACGACACAGACAGCTGACAATTTCTCCACTCGACTCTCACACCTGCTATCGGAGAGCAATCCTCGACCTAACGATGCAACCGAGCAATGGAAGCATATCTCTCACTCATTACGTACCGCCGCTGAGGCCACTATAGGGTTCCAGCGAGCCCGCAAAAACAACTGGTACGATAAGGAATGCAGCACTGCCTCGGACAAAAAGGACGCTGCCTACAGGGAGACGTTGCGAACGGGCGCAACCCGCAGTGTATGGCAACGCTATCGTGAGGCAAAGAAGGAAGAGAGACGCCTTTTCAGAAAAAAGAAACGTGAGGCCGAAAGGCGTGAGTGTGAGGAGCTTGAGATGCTGGCTGACAGGAATGATGCCCGAAAATTCTATGAAAAGATCCGGCGGATGACGGAAGGTTTTAAGACCGGGGCAAGTTCCTGTAAGGACAATAATGGCGACCTGGTAACCGACGTACAGAGTGTACTTAAATTATGGAGGGAGCACTTCTCCTCACTGCTAAATTGCGAGGGAGACGTCGAACCCGATACCCCAATCCCTGACGATGGAAAAGTCGTCCCACCACCTGACTATGATGAAGTGAGGATAGCTATATCCCGGCTGAAAAACAACAAAGCGCCTGGAAAAGACGGACTGCCCGCCGAGCTGTTCAAACACGGAGGCGAAGAGCTGGTAAAAAGCATGCATCAGCTCTTATGCAGAATATGGTCAGACGAGTGCATGCCTCCAGATTGGAATTTAAGTGTGCTCTGCCCAATCCACAAGAAAGGCGATCCCGCTAACCGCACCAACTACCGCGGAATCAGCCTTCTTAATATCGCGTATAAGGTTCTTTCTAGCGTATTGTGTGAAAGACTGAAGCCCATCGTAGACAAGCTGATTGGACCTTATCAGTGTGGCTTTAGACCTGGTAAGTCTACCATCGACCAGATTTTCACGATACGCCAAATCCTGGAGAAGACCCATGATAAAAGAATCGACACACACCATCTCTTTGTCGATTTAAAAGCCGCTTTTGACAGCGCAAAAAGGAGTTGCCTGTATGCCGCCATGTCTGAATTTGACTTCCCTGCAAAGCTTATACGGCTTTGCCAAATGACGTTGAGCAATACTAACAGCTCCGTCAGAGTCGGGAAGGACCTCTCTGAGCCATTTGAAACCAAACGAGGCTTCAGACAGGGCGACTCCCTTTCGTGCGATTTCTTCAACCTGATGCTGGAGAAGATAATTCGAGCAGCAGAGCTAAACCGCAATGGTACAATCTTTTACAAGAGCGTGCAATTGCTGGCGTATGCCGATGATATTGATATCATTGGCCTTAACAACCGCGCCGTAAGCGCTGCCTTCTATGGACTGGATAAAGAAGCGAAAAAAGTGGGTCTTGCGGTCAACGAGGACAAGACGAAGTATTTGCTGTCATCAAAGAAAGAATCGGCGCACCTGCGCCTTGGCAGCCACGTCACTGTTGATAGTTACAAATTTGAAACTGTGAGGGACTTCGTCTATTTGGGAACCAGCATTAACACCGAAAATAATATCAGTCTAGAAATCCAACGGAGAATCACTCTTGCGAACAAGTGCTACTTTGGACTGAGTAGGCAATTGAGAAGTAAAGTCCTCTCTCGAAGAACAAAGATCGCGCTCTATAAGTCTCTCATCATACCTGTCCTGATGTATGGCTCAGACTCATGGACAATGTCAAGAGAAGATGAGATGGCCCTTGGAGTATTTGAGAGAAAAGTTCTCCGGAAGATTTATGGTCCTTCCCGTGATGCCGACGGCGAGTATCGAAGGAGATTTAACGATGAGCTGTACGAGCTTTACGCAGATCTGACCATAGTCCAGCGAATTAAAGCCCAAAGGCTCCGCTGGCTGGGTCACGTCATGCGAATGGACAAAGAAGCTCCAGCCCAGAAGGTTTTCCAATCGTCACCCGAATTCGGCAGCAGAGGAAGGGGGAGGCCTCGACTGAGATGGAAACAACAGGTGGAGGATGACTTGAACTCCCTTGGGGTTTCCAATTGGCGTCAGTTATCGCTAAAAAGGAATGACTGGCGTGCTTTGATAGGCGACGGCCAAAATCGCTTAGGCGGTTAAGCGCCAATAAATGATGATGATTACACATCTTTGTTATAATTTAAAAAAACTTACAAAATAATAGGATCCGAGTTATCGGAACAATCGATTGTATGGAGGCTATATATTATACGTGTTCAATTGTACTGACTTACACTATACACATTACATATGTAGAAAGTACTAAAGGTGAAATATTTTACGTTCCTAACTTTTTAAATGCGGAAGTATTGGCCAAAAAACCTTATATCGGAACAACCGGTTGTATGGGGCTAAATATATGTTATATTTACCCGATCTTCTTGATTTTCCTCTACACACTACATAAATTGAAAGTACTCAAGTTGCAAAATTTTATGTTCCTAACTTTTTAATTGCAGAAGTTTTGGCCAAAAAAACCTTATATCTGAACAATCGGTTGTATGGGGGCTATATGTTACATTTGCTCGATCTTGTTGATTTTCACTATATACACTACATAAATAGAAAGTACTCGAGTTGCAAAATTTTACGTTCCTAACTTTTAATTGCAGAAGTTTTGGGAAAAAAACCTTATATCTGAACAATCGGTTGTATGGGGGCTATATGTTAAATTTGGCCGATCTTGTTGATTTTCACTATATACACTACATAAATAGAAAGTACTCGAGATGCAAAATTTTACGTTCCTAACTTTTTAATTGCAGAAGTTTTGGCCAAAAAAATTATATCTGAACAATCGGTTGTATGGGGGCTATATGTTACATTTGCCCGATCTTGTTGATTTTCACTATATACACTACATAAATAGAAAGTACACGAGTTGCAAAATTTTACGTTCCTAACTTTTTAATTGCAGAAGTTTTGGCCAAAAAACCTTATATCTGAACAATCGGTTGTATGGGGGCTATATGTTACATTTGCCCGATCTTGTTGATTTTCACTATATACACTACATAAATAGAAAGTACTCGAGTTGCTAAATTTTATGTTCCTAACTTTTTAATTGCAGAAGTTTTGGCCAAAAAACCTTATATCTGAACAATCGGTTGTATGGGGGCTATATGTTACATTTGCCCGATCTTGTTGATTTTCACTATATACACTACATAAATAGAAAGTACTCGGGTTGCAAAATTTTACGTTCCTAACTTTTTAATTGCAGAAGTTTTGGCCAAAAAACCTTATATCTGAACAATCGGTTGTATGGGGGCTATATGTTACATTTGCCCGATCTGGTTGATTTTCACTATATACACTACATAAATAGAAAGTACTCGAGTTGCAAAATTTTACGTTCCTAACTTTTTAATTGCAGAAGTTTTGGCCAAAAAACCTTATATCTGAACAATCGGTTGTATGGGGGCTATATGTTATACTGGTCCGATCTTGTCAGTTCCGACAAATGATTCCTATATTACAAAATGGTGGCCACATACAAAATTTCAGCCAGATATCTCAAAAATTGAGGGACTAGTTTGCGTTCAAACAGACAGACGGACAGACGGACAGACGGACATGGCTAAATCAACTCATCTCGTCATCCTGATCATTTCCGTATACTTATTGATGGGTCTATCTCTTCTTCTTCTCATATTTACAAACATCGGACCAAAGTTATAATACCATTTCATGTTCATGAAAGGTATAATAAATTTAGATACATATGTGGCAACCCTACCTGAAAATATCTTCGTTGGTATACGCCAAAAAATACACTTCATTTGATATCCATATTGGCATATCATTCTTAAAATTAAAAAAATAAAATATTTTATTTATAAAAACATTGCATAGCTGCCAAAGACTACGTTCACGTTGGGGCATAAAGAAGCATTTTTTAGGTTCATTCATATTTTTGTTGTCAATAAACACTAGTTTATTGGCAACGTGAATGATACATAAGAAGTTAACTTCAAACGCTTCCCTACACAAAATGTCGCTCCTTTCAAAAACATTTTCATAACACTCGTTGTTTCATTAAACGAGTTGAATCAACCGCTCCGGATCATTATTCCGTCGCATCACTAATCTCATCGATTTAAGTAGGCTATCGAAAATAAAAACAAAGCCCATATCATTTCAATCAAAAATCTCACAACTGTTAATCGCTAGTTACTGGTACATTATTACTTTTCATTATGTGGAGTTTATTCTTTCATGGATTTATATTGTATACTATTCTTGCCCCACTACAAACCGCGAAATTATGCCACAAAATATTCATACACAGCACTCAAAACTTTTTCCATTAACCACATGCTGACGGATATTATTCCTAATACTCGCAAACTATTTATTGGCATTCTAGTTAGCGGTGAGCTGCATACATATTTGTGTTGGAATTGATTTCTTGAATTAATCTTAATTGAACGAAAATCCATTTGCGGTTTAGTTGAGAATATGTAGAGGTCGAAAGCGCTGGATTTTGATTTTAATAACCAAAGTCTGCAAATAGTTTTGGTGATTGGTAAGTGAGCGTGGCACTTCATTAACAAAGTTCTGAGAAAGGTTTAATCGTGAGGAAATTGAGGAAAGTTTTTTGATAAATAAAACTTGATTTGTGTTCCTGATTGCTACAGACATAGTCAATGTAGGAAAATCTTAACAGAAATGAAATAAAGTTCAAAAATGTGGTTTGGTAAATGGTGAAAAGTTCAGCTGATAACGAAACAAATAACCAGCATAGAAAGGGTTCTCGTAGCCTAAGACGCCAACGCCGATGACTCGTCGTAGGGTAGCAGAGAGATGAAGTAACGAGATGAGTTTCTTTCTATATCTTTATCCTAAATTCAGTCTATCTATGTAACAAGGGCAAATGTCCGATCTTCATCTTTGAGGTAGAGGAAAAGCCGCAATGTTTCGAAGTCGCGAAAACCACCCTGCTAAGATTAGGACAGATAAATGACTCAGCAGAGTCAGTGATACGACGGGAAGAAATAATAACATCAGCTCTGGCTGGTTGTAACATATCTAGAAAGCTTAAGGTATATTTATCGTATCAACACAGATTTATACAACAACTTGAGGAACCCAGATCTACCCAGGGACCGAGATAGTACTATTAAGGGGCCCCTTTAATCGGGGAAGGGCCCCTATACTGATGAACTCTGTGCGAAAATCCACAGTTACCTCTGCCACCTTTCCAGGTTTTTCACCGAGCGAGATCTGACAATATAACCGACTAAATCTACGGCGACACTCTTTACGACATGGACGCACCAAGTGAGAAACGAATTAGACATTTACGTTGATGGCACAAAGCTACCAACTGTCAGCCACCCAAAGTTATTGGGGGTGACAGTGGATAATACTTTCTCCTTTGCTGGTCATGTGTCTGCAATGCTCTCAAAGATACGAGGTTGCAACAAGACTTGGCCGACCAGTCTTTGACTATGCTGCAACCATATGATCGCCTGACGTGCATTACACCAACTGGACGAAGTTACAAGTCTGCCAAAATACCGCTATCAGAACTGCTACGGGATGTCTCCTCATGGTTCCTGAGTCTCACCTCCATCAAGAGGCAAAACTGCTCAATGTCTGAGAGCAGGCAATTCCTTCTGAAGTGCCACAAGCCAGGAAATCCAAACCGTCATCTTTTGGACACAGATCTGCCTCCGAGAGACATAAAGAGATATCTCCGTAAGCATTATGACGAGATCTGGCATCATATTAACTTGCCGTTTTATCTGCGGAATCATAAGCAGGCTCTAACCGACATCCACACCGAGTCGGTTGATTCTTTTGTCGGATTTCGACCTGTGAACCCCGTTGTAAACAGTCTTACACCCGATATTGCTGAAGAAGAACGCACCTTACCAAGGGAGACAAGATTCACCAATGCACACCCTCGGTCTGGATACAGTCTGAGGTTAAACTCTTACTTATCCAGACTGAATGATACCATTTCAAACACATGCTCTGAATGTGGTAGGACCTCCCATGATACCCTACATCTCTTCAACTGTCCAATTGAATCTACTCGTCTAACCCCTCTGTCCCTCTGGCCCAACCCTGTTGAAGCTACGCGTTTCCTGGGACTCCCGTTAGAAGAGCTTGATGAAGATCTTCGGAATGATCATACACTCTAGGCTGGGCAGATCATTGTTAACAACAACAACAACAAACACAACAACAACAAAATTAATCCGCTATGTTTTACATCCCAAGATAGAATGTATTATATCTTCGAAGTATGAACAAATAGAAATTCAAAACCAAGAAATATATTACACGTGTTGTTGGCTATTTCAAATACAATATGTAAGGAAAAGTGTTTGGCAAAGGGTTGAAAGCATTGATTTTTTCTAACTCTTTATAATTTTACCGCTTATAAGCAGTGAATTTAAAATTGAGACATAGACACATATCTGGTTGGAAGAGAAGCTCTCTTTGAGGATATAATGATAACCTGTTGGCGACCGCCGTGGTGTAGCGGTTAAATGCCCGGCAAAAGTAACATCAAAAAATATTTTGAAAAAGACCGGGAGTCGCCCCTCGGCAGTAGTTTGCAAACTCTCCGGGTGTATTTCTGCCATGAGAAGCTTCTCAGCAAAAACTCATCTGCTTGGCAAGTGCCGTTCGAAGTCGGTAAAAAACTGTCAGTCCCGCCAACATGTAGGAAAAACTCAAAAGCCACACACCACAAGTTGGAAAGAGAAGCTCGAAGCAAAAAACTCGTTAGAGGTTAGTTAGTTTTTAGTTGGCATCACCCTGCATAAGTAACTTTCGTTTGGGTGCGGAACCGAGGACTCCAATAAAATCGTAGTCAGTGTTTATAAGCCGGATTTCATATGAAGCATTTTATAAGCAAAGAATCTCTAGCATTTTCTTAGGTACTTATATCCGGGAAATACTGAAATATTTTAACTTTTTCAGTGGTGGAACATTTAGTTCCACTACCCTTGCATCATACTTTCAATTATCTATTATTAACCTCATAATGGTTAAAGTTGCCGCAAGTTACATTCCACCACCACTAGCTTGTGATTCCATTGCATTTTACCCGTGACTAAAACCAGGAGCGAAATAACCAACTAAATGGGATTTATCATTGTTTCGTACCACCGCAGCTAGCAGTTTGCTGTTTTAAAAGCTTTCAGTATAATACATATTGTCAAAGCCTCCTTAAATTTTGTTTATATATTTGCTGTACCAAGGACATTTGGATGATGTCCTCGCAAAATTTAGAGCTTTTCAAAAAACTTGTTTTATGTAGATGTACAAACTCTATGTTATTGCAGCAAATACTAGAACCCATTCACAGGCCTATTGAGCTTTGCATTTTTTGCTGTAAAAAAATTGCAAATACATACGTATATATAAATATTATACATATTGAAATTTTAGTTAGTAAGTTCAAATGATGCTATAAAAGCCTCGTAGCTGCTGCTAACATTTATTTCTCCCGCAATCTATAAAAATAACATTTCATGTAAACATAAAGAATGTTACTGTGCGAGCTTTTAACGGTTAAAAATGACAAAGCTATCAGCCGCCAGAGAATATCGTATGTTCTATAGAGCTTTTACATATTATGTGCGATTTGAACAGGATACAATAAAGGGTGGTTCTTTATTTTCCTTAAAAAAATGCTCTTCAAGTACAAATATTTTAATTAGGTAATTTTTATGAAACATTGTATTGGTATTTATTTAGTATAGAAGGTATCATATTTGTTACTTACCTAAAATAAAAAACGTTAGCAGTAAGACTACTTGACTAAACATGTTGTCATTTGTTATGCAGGCTTTGGGCTCATTTCAGCTGTAATTTAAAAAAGACGAGTAATTATAATATATAGAAATAATTAGAAAGAAACCTCCAGATTAGAGGTCCTATCAGAAATTATCCTTCCCAAAAAATACATACTTATCGAGATATGAACAAATTTAATTTCCCTTAACTTTTTTTCTCCTGAAAGTTTACAAAGATGGGAATATGCAGGTGAAAAAAAATCAATATACTCGTATATAACCATGTTGAAAATTATGATGTTAGAATATAGATATTTAGATATTCGATTAATCGGGGGAATAAATATCGATACATCGTATATCGACAATATTTAAGATCAAATTTTTGGCATTACCCTATGACAGGTGTCACACTGTAAATATAAATCCAAGAACTCCACTATTCAAAGATATGAAAGATATTCAATATTTATCGCGTTTTTTTTATGATTTTCATGCTTTGTTGCTGGAAATATTTTAATAAATGGACCAAGAAAATACATAGCAGCCATTTTTCTCTTTTTTTATTTTATTAAGAAAAGTAAGGAGAAAGTACTGGAGTATAAAATCCGAAAGGGAAGTTGCTAAACTGTACAACAAAACTAAAGTTTTTGGAAATCCCACCAGGGTTCTCAAGTTTTTGAAGCTTTTGGGTATGCTGAGTCCGAATCTGAAGTCAGATTTTTCGGGCCACCCTAGGTTTTCTCTCCAGAGGATGGTTTCTGGGGTCAAGAAACCATAATTCAATTTTGGTTTTTATCTTTGGAAGCCTACAAATTTTCTATTGTGCAAAAAATTGGAATATAGTAACCCAGCAAACATTTAGGCTTGAGTTACGTTAGATGTCAAGTTGAGAACTAAGGGGCTTCTCAAACCTGAAGCGCTGTTTCTCAACAGGAAAACCACTTGTGAACGATGGCGTTTTCAAGCGTTAGAGAGTATTGAACTAAAAAGTTGAAAATAATTTTAAAAACCCTACACAGTAGTATTGTGGAAAAAGCGTGGTTCGCTTTGTTCTATAATCTTCGTTTTTTATTTAAATTATTTTTACCTTTTTAGAGCAATATTCTTTAAAATCGCGTGTTTTCGCTTTTTAAACTCTATTTATTTTTTACTTTTTAGTTAAATGTGTTATGAAGTAATCGATAAATATATCGAAATATACCGTAGTGCAAACGAAACCTCTGGGCCTCCACTTTCGTTTGATACCCATATTGTAGGTAATTTTGAATATTATTGGACAACCTCGTTTTGACCGATAACTCAGTTATCGATAAATATCGAAATATTCGAAAGTCCAATAGAAACCTGTAGAACTTTCCTTTTGTTTGATACCCAGATTGTAGGCTTAGTTATCGATAAATATATCGAAGTCCAAATGCAACCTCCTATCGTTTGACACCCATATTGAAGGCACATTTCAAGGTTTTTGTGACAGTTATATGCCACTATCGGGTAGACTACAGTAGAGTTACATACAAACAAGCAAACATACATACGTATGTATGTACAAGTAAAACTAATGAAAGTGTAGTAAAGAAAATAGCATTATGTGGGAAAAGCGTCAAGCGCTCGATATACGAAAATTATGGCACAAAGCGGGGCACGCTTTTTCCACAATTCTACTGTGTAGGGCTTTTAAAATTATTTTCAACTTTTTAGTTCAATGCTCTCTAAAAGCGTGAGTTTTAGTTTTTTTAAACTATATTTATTTTTTACTTTTTAGTCAAATGTCCAATGAAATTATCGATAAATATATCGAAAAATACAGCAGTCCAGTTCCACTTTCGTTTGATACCCATATTGTAGGGATTTTTTTAGGTTGTTGGGCAATCATATTTTGACCGATAACTCAGTTATCGATAAATTTATCGAAATATATCGAAGTTCACATGAGACCTGGGGCCTTCACCTTTCGTTTGATACCCATATTGTAGGGAATTTTTTAGGTTTTTGGGCAAACATATTTTGGCCGATAACTCAGTTATCGATAAATTTATCGAAATATGTCGATGTCCAAATGAAACTTGGGGCCTTCACCTTTCGTTTGATACCCATATTATAGGGAATTTTTTAGGGTTTTGGGCAATCATAGTTTGACCGATTACTCAATTATCGATAAATTTATCGAAATATATCGAAGTCCAAATGAGACCTCGGGCCTTCACCTTTCTTTTGATACCCATACTGTAGGGATTTTTTTAGGTTGTTGGGCAATCATATTTAGACCGATAACTCAGATCGATAAATTTATCGAAATATATCGAAGTTCAAATGAAACCGGCCTTCACCTTTCGTTTGATACCCATATTGTAGGGAATTTTTTAGGTTTTTGGGCAATCATATTTTGACTGATAACTCAGTTATCGATAAATTTATCGAAATATATCGAAGTCCAAATGAGACCTGGGGCCTTCACCTTTCGTTTGATACCCATATTCTAAGCAACTTTTTAGGTTTTTGGGCAAACATATTTTGGCCGATAACTCAGTTATCGATAAATTTATCGAAATATGTCGATGTCCAAATGAAACCTGGGGCCTTCACCTTTCGTTTGATACCCATATTATAGGGAATTTTTTAGGTTTTTGGGCAATCGTATTTTGACCGATAACTCAGTTACCGATAAATTTATCGAAATATATCGAAGTCCA
Organism: Campiglossa producta; assembly: GCA_964058755.1. Classification (NCBI taxonomy): domain Eukaryota; kingdom Metazoa; phylum Arthropoda; class Insecta; order Diptera; family Tephritidae; genus Campiglossa; species Campiglossa producta. The sequence goes on along the minus strand of CAXKVI010000084.1, from coordinate 87,599 downwards.
AATGAGAGCTGGGGCCTTCACCTTTCGTTTGATACCCATATTGTAGGGATTTTTTTAGGTTTTTGCGCAATCATATTTTGACCGATGACTCAGTTATCGATAAATGTATCGAAATATGTCGATGTCCAAATGAAACCTGGGGCCTTCACCTTTCGTTTGATACCCATATTGTAGGGAATTTTTTAGGTTTTTGGGCAATCATATTTTGACCGATAACTCAGTTATCGATAAATTTATCGAAATATATCGAAGTTCAAATGAGACCTGGGGCCTTCACCTTTCGTTTGATACCCATATTGTAGGGAATTTTTTAGGTTTTTGGGCAATCATATTTTGACCGATAACTCAGTTATCGATCAATTTATCGAAATATATCGAAGTCCAAATGAAACCTGCGGCCTTCACCTTTCGTTTGATACCCATATTGTAGGGAATTTTTTAGGTTTTTGGACAATCATATTTTGACCGATAACTCAGTTATCTATAAATTTATCGAAATATATCGAAGTCCAAATGAGACCTGGGGCCTCCACCTCTTTTTTGATAGCCATACTGTAGGGAATTTTTTAGGTTTTTGGGCAATCATATTTTGACCGATAACTCAGTTATCTATAAATTTATCGAAATATGTCGATGTCCAAATGAAACCTGGGTCCTTCACCTTTCGTTTGATACCCATATTGTAGGGATTTTTTTAAGTTTTTGGGCAATCATATTTTGACCGATGACTCAGTTATCGATAAATGTATCGAAATATGTCGATGTCCAAATGAAACCTGGGGCCTTCACCTTTCGTTTGATACCCATATTGTAGGGAATTTTTTAAGTTTTTGGGCAATCATATTTTGACCGATAACTCAGTTATCGATCAATTTATCGAAATATATCGAAGTCCAAATAAAACCTGGGGCCTTCACCTTTCGTTTGATACCCATATTGTAGGGAATTTTTTAGGTTTTTGGGCAATCATATTTTGACCGATAACTCAGTTATCGATAAATTTATCGAAATATATCGAAGTCCAAATGAGACCTGGGGCCTCCACCTCTTGTTTGATAGCCATATTGTAGGGAATTTTTTAGTTTTTTGGGCAATCATATTTTGACCGATAACTCAGTTATCGATAAATTTATCGAAATATATCGAAGTTCAAATGGGACCTGGGGCCTTCACCTTTCGTTTGATACCCATATTATAGGGAATTTTTTAGGTTTTTGGGCAATCATATTTTGACCGATAACTCAGTTATCGATAAATTTATCGAAATATATCGAAGTCCAAATGAGACCTGGGGCCTTCACCTTTTGTTTGATAGCCATATTGTAGGGAATTTTTTAGGTTTTTGGGCAATCATATTTTGACCGATAACTCAGTTATCGATAAATTGATCGAAATATATCGAAGTCCAAATGAAACCTGGGGCCTTCCCCTTTCGTTTGATACCCATATTTTAGGGACATTTTACGGTTTTTGGGCCACTGGGGCTTAGACTGAATGAGAGTCACATACATACAAGCAAGAAAACAAACAAACAAACAAACAAACAAGCAAGCAAGCATACAAGTGAACCTAATAAAAGCGTGGTAAAAAACGCTGCTTCTCAAGTTTAGAAAGGGATAACTTTTACTTCAATGGGTTTCTCTAATTGGACTCAAGAGTATGAATGCGACTCTGAAAATATATACCGAAAAAAATAAACCATGATTTTTCCAAGTTAAAACGGGGTTGGGGTCAAAATTCTGATTTTTTGGAAAAAAAAAAAAATAAACCATGATTTTTCCAAGTTAAAACGGGGTTGGGGTCAAAATTCTGCTTTTTTGGAAATTCTGCATTTATAATTCCGGAAGTCGAAACACCGGAAACCAAAATTCTGAAATTCAAAATTCTGTAATTAGTGATTAAAAATGCGTGTTGATAACAAAAAAAGTGCGCACTTAATTTTTTTTGTTTACTACTACCGATTTTTAAACAAACTACCCTCTGGAGGGAGTGTAATGGGGTGTGGTTGCTGAGTGACCGCGCTCAATCCCGACTCTTGCGTCCTCGTTCGTGGACTCTGGGCAACGTTGAGCTACCTAGGCTCGCGGCAGAAAGAGAGGGAGCCCCGGGGGGGCCACTCTGACATACTTGGTTTAAGGGCTCACCGGGGTCTTTTTCGCAGCGTCTGTACACCAAGAGGTGCGGCTGTAAGCGGGCGTCTGTCTTGAAGCAAGCGGCTCGCTATATAAATGTGCAAAACTTTTCCCTCCCAATCCAGGGTGTTATGCGATACCGTGCCCATTGGACGTTTGCAGCCGGGAGGCAAATCGTGGCTGTAGTCGAACGGAGCCTCACTGATACCGGGCCGCCTCAGGGAGTAACTATGGTCTTACCGCGGTATGGGGCTCTGCCGCGGCGGACGAAACACTTCCCCTTACACTACCCTTGACCCTAAGCTGGCCTTGTCCGGCGAGGGGTCGTACGAACAAGATGAAGAACACACAAAATACAAAGCAATTAACGACTTCGTTTACTCCGCAGCAGAGAAGAACTATGCTGGAGCAAGCGAAAACACAACGCCGGAGGACAAACTCCGCCTCAAAGTTAACTGGGAGGCCGACAGCGATGGAAACTACGGGTCAGTCATCCCCCAAACTGCTATCAAGTAAGAGTGACTTGATGGGAGCAAGCAACAATGCGGCTGCCTACGCAGTCAAGCAGAAAACGGCGGAAGCTAAACTTCCATCAGCCGCTGGTACGAAACCCAATCTCTTCACATCTGGGGCAATGGTCTCACGACCTGGTTTCAGAGTTTCGAAAGAGAAGGAAGACGCCGCAAAGGGAGAGACCGCGATGGCAACTACGAGTCTGAATCCCCCCCAAGAGGCATCTCCCCGACGCTCTGCGTACTGGGATAAAAGAAAGGCCGCAAGGATCCTTAAAAAATATGAGGGAGCATCGCAGGAGAAGCTGTCGCCGGAAGAAAGGAAGATGGTGGAGGAAGCGAAAGCTCTGATACCAAATTTCCAGAGGCCCTATGTGCCTAAGAGGGTGAACGGTAATCCCTTCAAACGCCAGAGATCAGACGGAGAGGTAAACCCCCATCCGAAGCGGCATCAGTTCAACCCCGTAGTGGGAAAACTCAGCTTTGCTGAAGTAACCAAGGACAGAATCCTTATAGGTTTCATTGACCGAGGTAACGACCGTTGGTCCATCCCCAAAGACCGGTGGCTGTATATCCGGAATGAAATGGGCAGGGCCCTCCTCGACTTAATGCGTGAGTCTCCGGGTAGTCCGCCGCGAGGTACTGACGCGGGCTGGCACCAAGGTCAGATCAAAATATTCGCGTGCGAGGATGCAAGAACTGTCGCACTGTATAAGGCAGCAGTTGCAAGACTGGGTGAAGTCTACCCAGGGGCAAGACTAGATGTCGTCGACTGGAAGGACATTCCTGCTCGGCCAAGGGCAAGGGCATGGATTCCTGCCGTCTCTGCAGAACCCGAGAATATTCTTGAGATGCTGCAGGTCTGGAATCCGTCTCTCCCGACGCAGGATTGGGGCGTCAATCTGGTCGATGATGTGGTTGGGCCCAATAGACAGGTGGTTATCACTCTGAATAAGGAGGCGCTCGAGCCCCTTAAACGGTGCAACGGACGAGTGCATTACGGCTTGGGTCAGATCGTGATCCACGTATACCGTGGCGATGCACAGCGCGCTGCTATTCCGGACGCTCCGGAGGACTCGGAGATCGAGGCATCGGAAGGGGAAGCAGAGGAGTCCGACGCGGAAAGTATGTTATCCGCCAAGTCAAATTGCGATGGTGCTGCGAACAACTCGCCGATAGAAGAAAGCCTGCTTGACGAAGAAGGCCTCGACGTCACGATCGTGGCTAAACCTGAGCACACTAACGTTGATGCTGCTTCAGACAGCAGGGTTCCCGCCACGCCAAATCGTGCAGGTGCTCTGAACAACTCCTCGTTGAGAGACAGCCCCCGGAACAGGCCAGACCTCGAAGACACGCTGGCGGCAAGGAAGTCTGAGATCTCTCATGTTGGTGGTGCTTCAGATAAATCTGCACAAATCTAAAGCAGCCTCGGCTGTTTTAAGCAGTCGTCTTTCTAAAGGCGACGTAGACGTGGTCCTTATCGAAGAGCCCTGGGTCAATAGCTCTAGGATCTGTGGATTGGGGACTAAGGGGTACAAGCTCATCCAAGCCAATGATGAGGGCAAGGTCAGAACCTGTATTTTGGTAAAGTCTGAGCTAAACACCTTTCTATTACCCAACTACTCAAATGGTGACGTTACAGCTGCCAGCTTAACAGTCGGCAGCACCAGCCTAACGATGGCGTCGGTCTATATGCCCTATGACGCCGAAGAACCTCCTCCACAAAAGAAGGTGAAAGATCTGGTGGATAATTTCTGTACAGGCCATCTTATTATTGGAGCTGACGTTAATGCTCATCACGTCCAGTGGGGAAGCTCCGATATTAACGCTAGGGGCGAGTCTCTGTTTGACTACCTACTAACAACTAACCTGGTGGTTTGTAACGTGGGTAACGAGCCTACTTTTATAACTAAAGCTCGTAGGGAGGTTATAGACCTCACTGTTTGTAGCGAAGGCGCTTATGAGTGGGTCAGAAAATGGCGTGTTCTTAATGAGCATTCATTTTCTGACCATCGGTACATAGAAATTGTGTTAGACTTTATTGCTGAGCAGCCAGTTATGAAACGAAATCCACGCAACACTAACTGGCAGCTACATAACCAAATATTAGATAGGGACCTACCAGTATTACCTCCGCAAGCCCCCTCATCAGTGGGAGAATTGGATGATCTGGTAACGACCTTTACAACGGCGCTCTCAAATGCCCTAGAGCAGGCTTGTCCAGTACCAAAACCACGCGGCAAACATAGACCCCACTGGTAGTCTTACGACCTGGATTCGTTCCGTATATCATGCAGGAAGCAATTTAACAAGGCCAAGAGCATCGGTACGGAGCCTGAATGGCTCGAATATAAAGCTAAACTGAGGGCCTATAAAAAGGCTCTAAGGCAAGCGAAGAGAACTTCGTGGAGAAATTTCTGCACCGGGGTCGAAAAAGTCGATGATACAGCGAGACTTAGACGAGTGCTATCAAAAACTCAAACAGCCATTAGCTATTTACGGAAGCCTGACGGATCTTGGACCAGCACGGAAGGGGAAACCCTGGAGCTGCTCCTGAACACACACTTTCCGGGGAACTTGTATGATGCACCTGTAGCATCTGCAACAAACCTGGCGGTAAACATACCCATTACGGAGGAAAGGGTAAGGTGGGCAATCAAAAGCTTTGAGCCGTTCAAGGCAGCTGGGCCAGACGGGATTTTCCCCGCACAACTTATAAACACTCTGGAAATATCAGCTAAATGGCTGGTAGTTCTCTATTCAGCCTGCCTGGCTCTTAATTACATTCCGTGCTCCTGGAGAAGCGCCACGGTAGTCTTTATTCCAAAGGCTGGGAAGGCCTCACACTATGAGCCTAAAGAATACAGACCGATCAGTCTTTCGTCTTTTGCACTTAAAACCTTCGAGAGGATAATTAGCGATTATCTCTCCTCTACTATTGATAGCAACCTTATTTCTAGCTATCAACATGCATACACCAAAGGTAAATCAACGGAAACTGCGCTCCACAGCCTAGTCTCTATTGTTGAAAAATCATTGCACGAAAAGGAGTACTGTCTCGTGGCCTTTCTGGACATCGAAGGGGCTTTCAACAATATAAGGCCGGAGGCTATTAACACTGCTTTAACAAACCTGGGCATAAATAAGTCTCTTATTGGACTAATTGATCAACTACTAAAGGGAAGGAAAATAGTTTCTTCACTGGGAACAGTTGATCTTTCACGCTATGTCACAAGAGGAACGCCTCAGGGTGGTGTTCTCTCCCCGCTCCTATGGAACCTCACCGTAAACTCGCTGCTACGAGACACAAGATGGGGGGGCGGGAAGATAGTGGCATATGCAGACGATTTAGCTATTGCATATAGGGGCAAATTCCCACAAACCCTGTGTGACTTGATGCAAGTAGCACTGCGAGAAGTTTCTTCATGGTCCTCTCGCTGCGGACTTAGCATCAACCCGGGAAAGGTGGAGCTTGTCCTTTATACCAGGCGGTACAAGATACCACCGCTGAACCTACCAGAACTAGATGGCGTGCGCCTGAACTTAGCTGACAAAGCCAAATTCCTAGGCACAGTTCTAGATAGAAAGCTTAACTGGAAGGAGAATGTCATCCAGCGCCAGAGGAAAGCGTGCATTGCACTTTACACGTGTAAAAGAGCCATTGGCAAAAAATGGGGGCTCAGCCCCAAAATTTGCAGATGGATCTACACTGCGATAATCCAGCCAATTATGCTGTATGGAGTCGTGGTATGGTGGCCTGCGCTAGGAAAGGCAACAAACCTAAATCTGTTAGGAAAAGTCCACAGATCGAGCATGATCTGTATAAGCGGGGCGTTAAGAACAACGGCCAATGAAGCTCTCCAGGCCATTCTTGGCTTTTTGCCACTCGACCTGGAAGGGTACCGGGCAGCAGCAGCATCGGCTGTGCGTCTAAGGGAAACGTCCGTCTGGGGCGCAAGCACTATTGGACACTCCTGTATTCTAAGATCTTACAGCTTTCTCCCTCTGAGCACAGATCGGTGTGCGACCAGAACAGTCGGAGATTGTTGTTTTAGAATAAACATTCCCAGCAGGGAAGACTGGGAGAACATAGATCGGGGTCCCGCTACTAATGGCGGCACTTTTATATACACCGACGGCTCGGAGTTAGACGGCAGAGTCGGAGGAGGGGTTTACTCAAGGGATTTGGACCTAGAACTCTCCTTTAGACTACCTGATCACTGCAGCGTCTTCCAGGCTGAAGTTTCTGCAATCATGGACGCCGTGACTTGGATAGGTGAACGCACCATCGGACAGGATATCTGTATTTTCAGCGACAGCCAAGCGGCCATCAAATCCCTTGGCTCTTACTCGTTCAACTCTGAACTGACGCTCAGCTGTCGTCGATCTCTTCAAGAGATGGCCCAACAGAACCGTGTGAACCTCACATGGGTCCCGGGACACAGGGACATTGAGGGAAACTGTAGGGCAGACGAACTTGCCAGGCAGGGCACGACCAAGCAGATTCTTCAAGATAAAGAGCGCATAGGTATGCCGTTTGCCACGTGCAAGCTAATGCTGAAGGAGCATACACTCCGCGAAGCAAACGAAAGATGGCTACAAGCCCCAGGGTGCCGGATATCCAAGCAACCCTGGCCAAAATGCGATCTTAAAAGATCTAGACACATATACGCCCTAAAAAGGAAATCTCCATATTAATAGGTGTTTTAACCGGGCACTGCCTTATTGGTAGGCACGCAGCAAGGCTAGGCGTTCCCTACCGACGATGCTGCAGGAGTTGCAAAGAGGATGAGGAAGAGGAAACGGTGGAGCACCTCATCTGCAACTGCCCGGCCTTAAGCAGAGCGAGAAGGCGCTCTCTGGGAGTTCCCTTCCTGGTTAGCTTAAGCCAGGTCACGGAGCTAGACATAAAGGACTTGATGGCCTTCATCAAGTTATCAAAATGGTTCGAGGAGGGGTAGCGGTGTCGGTTAGGAGTGTCAGTCCCGCGTTTCGGCTATATGGAGAGTCCCGACAGCACTGGGATTTTCCATATGGCCGGGCCCCGGGACTGACTTTCCTAGTGTTTGGTGGTATCACAACGGGCCTTTTATTACTGGCCTAGGTGTGCCTTTGCGGCAGCCACTTCCACCTACCTACCTACCTCTTGACCAGGCACAAGAAATATATGCTCGTTTTTTTCTTGGCAGGTGAGTAGCACGCTTTAATTGTTTCTTTATAAAAATTGTTAGTTGTTTATAACACAGCCAAATAAAATTTGGCAGAAGCTGAAAGGTTATGGAAAAGTCGGATATTTCGCAAAATCATTTCATCGCTCTCATATAGCAGCTTACATATCGATAATAGAAATAATAATGATAACGATATACTGAATATCGATATGATATCGGGCATCCCTGCCTAATTTTACATCCAGCTATCTAAATCACCTATACCGTTTGTATTTTTTTTTTAATTTAAATAGCCCCAGGTATTTCAACTAGGTATATAATATCGATCTCAGAGCTCTTCGCTTGTTTCAAATAATTTTATCGTGCGTTGCATAGTTTTTTTTAATATTTAATTTACTTTCGTTTATAATAATTTTCATTATTAATTTATTACCCTATTTACCCTTAAACCTGTTATAATTTATATATTTTCCATGCACGTATGCATGATTCAGAATTTTAATATAATTACATGTATAGGTCCATATATTACTTATGTATGTATGTAGTATTTATTTATGAGAATATCCAGCAGTCAACATTAATAGTATTACGTTAACTCAGGACTAGGTATAATCCTAAGCATGATTTAGAACGCAAATTTCTATAGAAGACTTTTTAGTCCAGTCAATATAGACATAAAAATAGTGGTTAAACAATAATTCCAACAGAGCCAAGTCTTTTCATACAGCTTAGGTTTTTTTCTCTAACGGTAACCAGTTCTGAGATATCGTGACTGAAATTATATGGAAAATTATATGAAAATATATGCCACTTATGGACTTTTCAGGTTTTTTTTTCGAAAAATATAGGTAGCGTAGAAAAATTTTCTTTTACCGTTTATTTGTCGCGAAGTGAAAATTTTTTGTTTTTTAAAGCATATTGTTTTCGAGCTAGAGGCACCTTTTCTCCATGCATAGTAGAAAAAAATACTAGCCCGGTACTATTTAGTTTATCTTGTATAACAAAAATTCCGACAGGGAAATTTTTTTTTGGAGAGCTTAGGTTCACCCCATGGAAGAAAACTGCAAAAGTCGCCATCGATCCCATTTGTGGTATAAAAAGTTATTCGAAGACAAAAGTCGAGGAAAATCCAAATTTTAGTTTTTTTTTTTGTTTTTCACGACTTTTGACCCCGAATAACTTCTTTGGCATAAATGGGATCGATTGGGTCTTTTGGCTGTCGGAATTTTTGGTTATACAAGATAAACTAAATTTACCGGACTAGTATTTTTTGATATTATGCATGGAGGAAAGATGGTTCTAGCTCGATAACAATAGGCTTTACAAAAATGACTCTCATCATTATTGATTTGGAACTTTGTGGAGAATTCCCTGGTCTACAACTTGGTCTGAGAAAATTTTCCGTTTTCGAAAAAAGTTCAAAAAACGTTAGACTTTTACCTTTGACTCCGAATAACTTTTTTTGCACACATGGGATCGATAAGAACTTTGGGGTTTTCTAATTGACGGTAAACCCAAGCTGTATGCTGTGGGAATTATTGTTATTTCAAATGACTGAAAAAAAGTGCTGAATTAAATAAAAAGTATGGGCTAGGTGTAACTGATCCGGATATATCAAAAGAAGATGCTTGCAAAACCTTGTTACGATTGAATGAGACTAATTGTAGTTGAGTACTCCTCAATACCAAATGGTACATTTACATTGCACCAAATTGGACAAATTTGGCGAAAAATTGCAAATTTGGCGCTTTTTTCCATACAAATCTCATTTTCCAAATTTGGAACTCCATCACATTTGACCTCATTTGCCGAACAATACAATCCAGAGTTCCTCAAAATAGCAACTCTGCGGGTGTTCCACATTAAGAATTGCCCAGCAAGAACCGTAATTGGTAATTGACGTGTGATAACTTTTACACTATGCACAGCTGTAAATAACAATTTCAACTAGTTTTTTTTTAAAGAAATTGGCCGATTTTACCAGGAAAAGACAGAAGCTTTCTTGACTCTTCTTTTTTTATTAATCTACAGGTGTTTAAATTATCTGAAGATTCTTGCAGGGAATGTGAATTTGGTGCAGTGTAAATGTACTATTAGATTTGTAGCTAGTACAAGTTTTACAAATTTCGCACTAGTTCAGTGTTTCTTGTGATTCGTTTTATTATTGCATTTCGTTTTATCTTACCAAAAAAATGTATGATTACTTTAATGACAACTAAAATCCCGATCAATATTAATTTTCAGTATTTTAATTGAATTTGTGAAAGTTTTTTTTTATAGTATGTATGAATGTATGTCCATTAGGGCGATTCAAAAAAGAATTGATTTTTCTACTTATGCTGATTTGGTTGTGTTTTGTAGCGGCAAAAGACCTCTTCCAAAGTTCACTCAAGGTTTTTTTTTTTAATTTTTTAAAGGTTGCGAAAACCTACAGTTGAATGATAAAATATTATTGGAAGAAATTCAATATATCGTCACCTTAATTCACAAAGGCAGTAGTTTGGCAAACTCTCCGGGTGTATTTCTGCCATGAGAAGCTTCTCAGCAAAAAAATTCATTTGCTTTGCAAGTGCCGTTCGGAGTCGGCAAAAAACTGTAGGTCCCGCCAACTTGTAGGAAAAACTCAAAAAGCAACACACCACAAGTTGGAAAGAGAAGCTCGGCTAAAAATCTCGTTAGAGGTTATGATAACCTGTTGGTATATCGCCGCCATTAGTTTTTTTTTTTTTTTAATTCACAAAGGCCCTAACCGACATAAAAAAAAATTATACAGGAAAAAATAAAAATGTCTTTACATTCAACGCCTACAAATATAGCTTTGTAAATTTGGAATATCTCCATTATTACTGCTAGTAACACCTTAGAATTTGTAGTGAGTTTGTATTTTTATATATCATGCTTAAATATGTGAAAAACTGATTTTCAAAAAATGTGTCAATTAGGGCCTTTGTGAATTAAGGTAACGATATGTATATTTTTAAGACTAAACAACCTCAATCTTAAGGGGCCCTATACCTACACTCACTTTTTTCTGGCAGAATAATACGAACGATCCGAGCAAAATTAGCCAAAAATTACTTTTGTATCACCCTAACAGGCAAATGTTCATATCGTGGTTGTCGAAAACTAAAATAAGCATAGCAATGCAATTACTAGTTTAACAATTAAAGTTATTTGTTATCAATTAAATATTTATTAACTAATGTTAAGCGAAAATGAAAAGCTTTTACTTTTTAGAAAAAAATACGGATCTCTGTATAGAAGTATGTAGATAGGAGTATCCACAGTGCGTACGACTGAACTATTTAAAAATTAACAAGTTCTTGTATATATGTAATTGTTTGTTTTATTTTTATTATGAAAGACATTCCAACAATATTAATGAATCGAATTTCTTTTAATAGGAAATTGTGGTAATAGGAATGGGTGATTATCTACAATGTTTCATATTTTCACCTTGCCTTCGATTACACTGCCCAACAAATTTCCACTTAAATTTCCCAAAATTATCCAAAAACATTCCCAAAATAATCCTAAAAAACAATCCCAAAACGACCCCATAAAGACCCTCAAACGTTTCCAAAATGACCCAAAAATTATCCCAAAATGATCCCAAAATGACTCCAAAATGATCCGAAAATTACCCCAAAATTGTCCCAAATTAATTCAAAATTGAACGAAAAATTATCTCAAAATAGCCCCAAAATATGTATGTAGGAGTGCTATACAGGTTCAAAGTGAGATCTTCGAAAAAATAAAAAGCCGTATATTTTTAATTATATAATATTTCCTTATACATATACTTTCAAATTAAAAAAATTATACGCGCACACTTTTTAAATTTTGTAAACAAAACAATTAGAAACCCACTTTCAAACATCCAACTTAGAAAGCGCTTAGCTAAATTTTGGAGACTAACTTTGAACTTGTAAAAAAAAAATTCAAAATCAAACTTATCCAGAAATTACGCAGTGGATAAGCGGTTAATGATAAAATATTGAGCGGCTGTTGCCTATAAAAATAATATTTAACCCTTTAATCAATTTCCCTTGAGTGCAATCATCATAAGGTCAACAAACCGCAATATTTATTGAATTTTTCCACTTACCTACATTTCAAGGAGCACTTAATGTGGCTAACAGCAATCAATTGGTCAACCAACCAACCGAGTAGTGGCTTTAAGTGGCAGCGAATTGATTGCGTCAAAGCTCATAAATAAAGGGCATATACACAAATACGTACATATATATCAAAAATAACCGCTTATTCCTAGCGATAGAAGTTAAGTTAAAAGTAAAAAGAAGATACACACAGAGAAAATTGAGCTGTTGATCGATAAGAATTGACAGTGATTTGGTCATATCAACCAAAATATCTGTTTATTTAACCAAATTATGGGTTGATTCAACCAAAATCATGGTCAAATCTTATCCATTCCCAGCTTATTTTTGTCTGTATAGCCAGATAATTCTTATTTCCTTATTATTATTACTTCTTAGGTTTTATATTTGTTAAGATAATGCTATCCATATTCATTCTTCAAAGACCATCTAGGTAGATGGAAACCCTGAAAGCTGCACGAAGGTCAAAGGGTTCACGAGATATTGGTCGCAATACAATCGAAGATATAAATAATATGCCGTTGCTGCTCGGTCTTAAAATATCTTTGTTGGTTTATGTCCGAAAATACCTTTAATTTTGTACCCATCAATATTTAAATGATATTGAGTTAGGTGGTGTAAGCCGCCCGAGAAGGCAACAGCCAAATAAAAAGTCTTAAAATGAAGCATACTATCTATATAGAAAATTTGATCCTAATCGCTTTAGCCTTTTGCGAGATATTGGTCGATATATGAAGGAATAAAATAAATGGGGTTAGGTTGCAACCATGCCTAAAAATATCTTTGTTGGTATACGGTCGAAAATACCTCCCAATATGGGGTTATATCTTTATCAATACTAAAAAAAATTGAAGTGGCAACTCTGTAAACAGTTCGAGGTTGCAAACCCCAAGAGGAAAATCTAAGAAGCATTCTATCAATGTACCAAATTGCATCCAAATCGGGTAAGCTGTTCCCGAAATATAGATACTAAAATTTTTCATCTCTGTCCCTTTTTTCGAATTTCACTCTCCAAAAAAACTTTGCAGTGTCGCACAAGAAGTTACCTTCCAGAATAGGCAGCTATGTTTGGAGCCACAAAACAAATATTGTTGAAAGTCATTTGCCGAGTTGGGCCGATTTCGTTGTCTATTCTAGCAGCCAATTAAGGCAGAAACGCTTATCTTGTGTATATTTTAAACCTCTAACCGGCAGATTGAAATGCCAGTACCTTCAGGCTGCTATGAATATTAGAGAGTTCCAAAAATATATGGAAAAAAATTTTAAATGCATACCCTTGATATTGGTGCGTTTTAGCCTAAAAAAATATGTATGTGGGAAATTTTATTATTTTGGGATAACGGTAAATCGTGCCTATATATTGTTCAAGTTTTAGCTAGCAGCTGATACTAAGTTCGCAAATATCCATCAAGGCTTTGAAAAGTTCATAATTTAAATATTTATACCACGTAAAAACTATTGAACTTTTTTAAGGACAACGGGATCCCTTTCAAGGATATTGAAAAAACGTATTCAAAAGAAAAGGACATAGGAATTTCAAAATTATTTTATTAGAATGCGAAACAATATGTTTTTCCAGAAAAAATAATTGTGTCTAGCTTGAAATTTTGTAACTGCAATGCAATTTTCATAGGTCATACACGGCGTATGAGTAACATTTAGATTTTCAAGTATGAAAAGTTCAGAATTTATTCATGTTTTGGTTGTTATCTCCGATTGAGATATCGAAAAAAGACTACCACTATAGCCATACTGTAGTTTCTAGAGTATCTGTCCACATTTTGGCTCATATCTCAAAAGTTGTTCATTCCTAAATGTGTGTACATATATACATTTTCACGGATTTTATTAGACTACAACCTTTTAAAACGCCTCGAGTGTTTAGAAAGATCAATGTTACTCATTTTAATGGACATTACTTCCATGCTCTGTCAGGATAGTTTTTGATAAATAATGATCAAAGTAAGGTGGTATGCGCTTAAGACCCGGTTTTTCGGTGCAGGTTCAATAAACAGAAAAAGTTAACTAGAGTTTATCCCATAAAAATTGGTCGCTTAAACTAAGTTTAAGCTCGCACTGAAGTTTAAACGTGCACTGAAAAATGAGGCCTAAGTAAAACAACTTTAATTTTTGGGACTTTTTTATGTGCATATGCATATGGTCGAACGCAATAGCATAAAGGGTCTCGCAACGACACTACCCTAGTAAGCGAATGTTAACAGTGAGCTAGTGAACTTTACAACCCTTAGTGCAGTATTGAGATCGGTTATTACGGCCAATTTACGACAAGGCTACATGCTGATGCGGCATTGGGACCAGCATAAATCTGTTGCGGTGAAAACAGCAACAACAGCAAAAAAAACATCTAACAGCTATTTGAGAGCAAATTGAGTTAAGTGGAATGTGGTTTTGTTGTTTCTGCTGTTGATAGTAGCTACAACAACGGCAAGGACTGGCAAACTATGAGCAATGGTTTCGGCATAACCCAAAGGATAATAGCGACCTTGCACTTTGTTGCCATGCGTTGTGCTTACTTCTATACACAAACCCACAGCTGTGCATATATTCATACATATACCTACATATATGTACAAACTTATACATACATAACTATGTCTTTGTACCTACGTCCTCACAGCGATTCGCCCATAGATTAGTGCGTTTGAATAAATGTTTGCTGTTTAAATGTCATGCTTGTAAGTTCAAAGCAAATACGAAATTGCTATAAGTGGATGACACTGTGTCATTGTTAGATACTTATCCCAGTGTGTAGCCGTCGAACAATAGAGCTGGCCATCTTCAATGGACACTGGGATGATTTGCAACTTTGAAAATAAACGCCAAAGGGCAGATGTGTTTTACAACATTGCACGTGTAGCGGGCTCGATGTACGCTATTGAGGGCATAGTCATACCTCTTTATGGCATTCTCATTTGCTAGTCCTTATAACTTATTACCTTGCCTTTCGTTTGTTATTCCTAGTAATACAACCTGCACTAAGAGTGGAGCTTAATTTGTTGGTTACAATCATTGCCGTAGGCGGTTAATGTGTTTGCTGTTGAATTGTAGTTAATCTGTAGATAAGGGTTGCCAACCCAATCAAAAATTTGTTAAGAATGTCTTAACAAAGATATGTTTATCATTTTAAGAGTCGGGAGTTGATTGAAATATTACCTTTTTAGAAATTCCGTTCCTTTCCTTTTATTTTCCTTGCCATTTCTTTACTTTCCTATATTTTTTCGTTCTTTACATTTCTCTTTTTTCTCCTTCCTCTTCTACACAGTTTAGTAAAATAGTTAGCCTTAATTTAGTTAATTTTATTTTCCTATTCATTTTATACTGTTCCCTTTTCTTAAGGTTCCTTAAATTGGTTTTAATTTTTGTAGCTTTCCCTGATACGCGTTTCTTTTGGTTCTAGGTGGCGCACGGATCTAGATATAAACTCATCTCAATCTCAAAATGATCCTAATATAATCCAAATATGATCCCAAAAATATACAATACAAATACAAATCGGTAGTAACCTTGGCATATATAACTACATAATTTAATAAAAATTGGATAGTCTTAGAATCAATCATACTATCTATATAGCAAATCGGTCAAGCGGTTCCCGAAAAAGTCCGGATATACAAATATACTGCGATAAGTTGGTAACCCTAGGTGGCAACCCTACTTGGAAATATTTTAGTTGGCATGTCGCTGAAAATACCTTTCATTTGATACCCATATTGGCATATTTTGTTACAAAATTAAAAAAATGTATATAGGTGGCAACCCTGTAAACCACCCCAAGTTGCAATACCCAGGTGGATAGACTTAGAATCAACCATGCTATCTATATTTAAAATTTCACAAAATCGGTTAAGCGGTTCCCGAGATAGTCTGGATATACAAATATACAAGTTTAGCTCGTTTAAAGTAATAAGATATAATTCGTTATACATAAAATTCCGCTAGATGATACACGGATCAAGATAAATGCAAGTATTGAACCTTGCGATCAATTTTTGAGTAACTTCCCGGTAAGCTGGAGACTTGAAAGTTGATACATTTTACAGAAGCCTGAAAATGCAATGCCTCATCAAAAAACATACGGTAGGTGGCGCACGGATCGAGCTATTTCAAAAATTCGTTTTGAATTGAAAATCTTGCGATCGACTTTTAACTTATTTGCAAACGACCTAGTGAGTTGAAACTTAGCATATACATTAGACTGGGCCAAAAAAAATTTCTTTTTTTTTTCAAAAATTATATTGATTTTCTTTTTGAAGTGAAAAAAAATTACTGTGGTTTTTTCAGATTTTTAAATTAAAGTCTAGAGGTCTAGCATCGCTAGTCAAGATTTTACAGACTTAACCTCCAATTTGCTATAAAAACGACTAATCATTGTTGAAAAACACCATTTATCTGAACATATTTTTGTAGGAAATCGAATTCCCTACAAAATCTGCCTAGACTGAAATTTTCTAGCCTCAAACATTGCCATGTTTTTGGATTTCCCGATTTTGGTTTGAAAATTTGCGAAACATGAAAAAACCAACATCGAATAAATCTAAATACATAGTCGAAGAGAAATTGGCTGCTGAATCCGAATTCGATATTAGAATTCAGCAACGGGCCCGAGGTTCGGCCCTAACCTTGCAAGAAAGTCCAATATTATTTTGTGATGGTTTTGTTAGGTTAGAGAAGAACTGCGACCTGTCAGGTTAATTCTGATCACGGATTTAGATTTAGGTCGCCAAAATACATGAAAATTAGTTTATTGAATTCCCAAACCCGTAAACTTTTTGTTTTTTTGTGGCTGCGCCATTTGAAGACTGTAAAACTACACCTTCGCAGAGAAAGCATATATTAAGCAAAAATGTGTTTGAACGTATATGAGAAATGTATATTTTTGGTTATAATATTGATTATATTATGATAATTAATCATGTAGAATATCAATAAACAAAATTTAGTAAAAAAATTTGATCAGAAACACCAAAAAAATACGGAAATATTATTTCTTAATTTAATACTAAATAAGTTTTTAAAAAGTAACTTTACAAAAAAGTTGTATAACCTTTTTTGGGTATCTCGCTCAATTTCCTTTAAGAATCTGTATCTATCTTTATTGTACATCGATAATTGCATTTTTGACAATTTTTGAAAAAAAATGGGATATCGAAAAAACATGCTAATTTTAGTAATTTTTTACATCTTTCTTAAAAAGAAAATCAATATAATTTTTGGAAAAAACGAAATTTTTTATTTTTGGCCCAATCTAATATATATAGTTAAGGATCGAGATAATTGAAAATTATTGAACATTTCTGAAAATTCTTGCTACCGATTTTTTTGCTACAAAAACAAGTTCAGCTTTAACCTTATTCTAAGCAGTAAAAATGGAATGCGCTCAAAAAGCAGCAGCAAATTTGAAATAGTGGCGTGACTCTGCTTTTAAAATTTTAGATTTTAATAAATGTTTGAGATTTTAAAAGATAATTAAAGCTACTTTATTTTGAGGGTTAACTTTTTTTTTAATTAAAAAAAGCATAAAAATAAATAAATTATAATTATAGTTATAATTATAGTTATAATTATAATAATTATTAATTATAATAATTATTCTTTTATTATTATAATTATAATTATAATTATAATGATTATTATTAGTTGAAATAATATTTTGATAATAATTATAATTGGAACAATTATAATTAGAATAATTGAATATAATAATTATAATTATAATAAATATTGTTAGTTTGAGTATTATTTTGATCCTTCCTTTCGTCTTCCACACTAACATTTGGTTCTGCTCCAAAAATCCATGTTCGGTCATTCTCTAGTTAAAAGTGACTTTCTTTTGCTTCAGGCATATTGATGTTACAGGTTCAACAGCAAGTTACTTAACATAACAAATTTCAATGAATTTATTTAGTGTGTTTGCTAAAAGAATATCTGAGGTAGCCCTTGTCCTTTTCCTTAGCGATGGCAACAAATTGCAACAATTCTTTGATAAAAATTGTCATGGACATATTCACAAATCGAGGGGGCAATCTACTCATAAGATGGACAACGATATATTTAATACATGGTTTTATGTTTATCACTTTGCTGTTGTATTGTGAATACTGCTGTCGTATATAACCTGCGTGTATATTTTTTCTTTAAGACTAGGTAATTCTGGATATTTGATCCATTCTTCTTTTATTTCCTGCACCGTATGCACTTATGTTAAGCTTATCACAACTTTATTTATTCCAAGTGATAGCTCTGATCCAATTGTTTATGCCATTGTTGATATGAAAAGTTCTCAGGCATCAAACGGTAAGTCATTGCATATTCTATTCGATGGCACTCATATGAATGTTTTCTGTTTTGTTTTCCGTTTGCTTTCTGGCATAAATTAATGTGAATGTTTATTGAACTACGTACTACGTAGGGTAATCCTTAAATACTAATGGCGGCGATATACCAACAGGTCATCATAACCTCTAACGAGATTTTTTAGCCGAGCTTCTCTTTCCAACTTGTGGTGTGTTGCTTTTGGGTTTTCCTACAAGTTGGCGGGACCTACAGTTTTTTGCCGACTCCGAACGGCACTTGCAAAGCAAATTAATTTTTTGCTGAGAAGCTTCTCATGGCAGAAATACACCCGGAGAGTTTGCCAAACTACTGCCGAGGGGCGACCCCGTTTAGAAAAATTATTTTCTAAATAATTTTGGATGTTACTTTTGCCGGGCATCGAACCGACACGACTTGGTGTAGAAGGCCGAACACTTAACCGCTACACCACGGCGGCCGCCTTCCTTAAATAGAGACACAATATTTACACGCACACAGAGAAAATTGAGCTGGTTATGGATAAGAATTGACAGTGATTTGGTCACTTCAGCGAAAATATTATTATATCAATCAAAACATCTGTTGATTGAACCAAAATATGGGTTGATTGAACCAAAATATGGGTTGATTGAACCAAAATCACGGCAAATCCTTATCCATTCCCAGCTAATTTTTCTCTGTCCGACCCTAACATTTTAAATAAATATTTTCGAATATATAAGATATAATATTTGGTTCAGATTTATGACGCTTAGGGCATTAATCACAGGAGTCTACGCTTATAAAACCTTATAACGAAAAAAGTTTAATGTAATTTCAGCTCAAAAAATTATGATAAAAAAATAAGAGATGATTGAAAATTTAAAGATGAGCAATTACTTCTGGTCAATTCAAAACCAAAGATACCGACACCATGACTTTGTTAAATGACAATTTTCATTTTTAGTAGATTTTAAATTTTATCGAGCAGCGCGCCAACCATCGGAATTTGCATTTCTACAAATTGTACTGTCAAAGTATCCTCAACACCTTAGTTCCAAATTGTATGTTTCTCTAACCGATCGCTATCTATATCTCAATCCCTATCCCTATCTCTATCGTTAACCACATCCATATCCCTATCCCTACCATCAGGTTCTGAAAGGCAATATGAAAAAATGGATGGGTGCATTAATTCATTACTAGCAGGGTTTCAATTAAAAAAGTGTCTTGTATCCTATTGTGATCGCATTATGATATCATTCAAAGAATACACTTACTCATTTTCCATTCAGAACCGAAACTCGAGTGTTATATCTTTCGTTCATTTTACTTTAAGGACCACCTTAATGTATATACTACTATGAAACAAATAACATGCTAGATTTCTATTTACATACTTACAATAAATTTGTATATGTGTTAAATTAATGAATTTCTTCGATTTTTGAATTGGTAATGATAAGGTGATGATAATTCAAGTTAACTTGTCGAAAAAGACAATTTCAGTGTTAGCTAAATTGACACGTAGGAAAGTGATTTATTGACATAAAAGGTGATAAGCATACATACATATCTTATATCTTATAACTTTAAACGAGCTAAACTTGTATATTTGTATATCCAGACTATCTTGGGAACCGCTTCACGAATTTGGATGAAATTTTGAATATAGATGGTATGGCTGATTCCAAGACTATCCACTTGGGGGTTGCCACTTGGGGCGGGTTACAGGGTTTCCTGACAACATATGCCAATATGGGTATCACATGAAAAGTATTTTCAACAGTTTTCCAAATATGACAATTTCAAGCAGGGTAACCCCTAGAGTTGCCACCTGACGGCGTTTTATTTATTTTACCTTATGTATATTTGTATATCCAGACTATCTACGGAACCGCATGACCAATTTGGATGAAATTTTGAACATAGATGGTATGGTTGATTCCAAGACTATCCCCTTGGGGGTTGACACTTGGGGGGGTGTACAGGGTTGCCACGTATTATGGAGTTAGATATGCCAATATGGGTATCAAATGAAAGGTATTTTCGCCGACAAACCAACTAAAATATTTTCAAGTAGGGTAGCCGCCCAGGGTTACCATTTTACCGTATTGTATTTGTATTGTATATTTTTGGGATCATATTTGGATTATTTTAGGATCATTTTGAAATCATTTAGGGGTCACTTCGGAATAGTTTTGGAGCTATTTTAAGATGGGTTCAATTTTATATTAATTTGGTACAATTTTGGGGTAATTTTTGAATCATTTTATGATATTTTTTGTATCATTTTGGGACTATTTGAGGCTATTTTTGGGGTCGTTTTGGGATTATTTTAGGATTATTTTGGGAACATTTTTGGATAATTTTGGGGTAATTTTAGGGTACGTTTAATTTCGTATCATTTTGGGAATATTTAAAGGCCTTTTTGGATCATTTTAGCATTATTTTTGGTTAATTTTGGGATTATTTTGGGTAAGAAAGTAGCTATAAATTGATAGCACCGGTCACTGAGGTACTATCCATATAAAAGTTAAATGTATAGGAAGGTGGATTTTATTGCTTTAAAGGAGATTGTTATAAAAAGAACACGTATAACTCAGTATCTAAAGTATAAAAAAAATATTTTACTCAAATTCGCTTTTTAGACAGTTACTAGAATTTCGGTCAAAAGTAACATTGTGAACTCCTTTTTATAACATTACCTTTCTCTGCCCCCTCCCTTCATTTATGTTCTCGCTTTTCTTTGTAATTGGATTTCACATTAAATTTGTGTGTTGTGGTAGATAAAAACTGCCTGTCTTCTGGTAACAAGCTCAAGTGCGTTTGGAGTGGGCATGTTGTGCCAGAAACTCAGGCAACCAGAGACCAAATGCAACACACTCGTACACCCAAAAATAGCACAAATGACAATAACTAAAAAACTCATGCAAGTGGGAGCAACGCGTTTAAGTATATTATGCCTCAGTAGCTATGTTGGATAGCTGGCAGCATACTTTTCAAAAGCTCCTTTCGTAGCTCTGCAAAAAAAAGTTAGGTTTGTTTTTGTTTACTAGACACTTTGATGGCTCAAAATACGCTTGTTAACCTGTTTTGGGGCTGTACTTTTATTCACATTCCTTTTGAGTATTTGAGTTGCAAATAGTATTTGGCATTCTTTGCATTCAAAATCTAAAAGATTCGAATGTTTTGTGTATCTGAGTAAATTTAGAGTGGGTGACCTGAGTTCCACATGAAAAGTAAAATATGCTACACTCCCATGCTACTACCTACGCCATTCTATGATTTTCAAACTATTCTCACATATAAATGAGTTTTCTATATTTCTCTTCAAAGGCAATAAAACAGTACAAATTCAAGTTTCACTTTTATGCGCATTCATACATACGTACATAAGTGTCACTTGCGGTAGTTTCAAGTCTTTTGATGGCTCCACAGATGTTCATTTCTGGGACAAATGAAAATTTAACAAGAAAAGCAACTTAAAGTAAAACATGTTTGTAAGTTACCGATAGATATATTATCGATTTGGGAATATATTTATGCTTCAAAATCAATTCTGATTAAAATAAAATAAAATAAAATAAAATAAAATAAAATAAAATAAAATAAAATAAAATAAAATAAAATAAAATAAAATAAAATAAAATAAAATAAAATAAAATAAAATAAAATAAAATAAAATAAAATAAAATAAAATAAAATAAAATAAAATAAAATAAAATAAAATAAAATAAAATAAAATAAAATAAAATAAAATAAAATAAAATAAAATAAAATAAAATAAAATAAAATAAAATAAAATAAAATAAAATAAAATAAAATAAAATAAAATAAAATAAAATAAAATAAAATAAAATAAAATAAAATAAAATAAAATAAAATAAAATAAAATAAAATAAAATAAAATAAAATAAAATAAAATAAAATAAAATAAAATAAAATAAAATAAAATAAAATAAAATAAAATAAAATAAAATAAAATAAAATAAAATAAAATAAAATAAAATAAAATACCCCTGCGGGGTTACAGATCCCCCATGGGGCGCGTCCCCCGGTGGCGGATAGGGGAATGCTCGGTAGAAATACAGGGTAGGTGGGAAATAAAATACCACCCGCGGACCAAAACTGAAATCGCAGTGAGAAGATTTATCTTCACGTGTCTGGTGAGCACGCGAATCACAACCATACCTTTGTGGGGCTAACCACCCCTCAGAGTGACCAACGGTTCCTAATGTAACACAGGAAGCCTCGGACGAGCGTCGTAACGATCAGGGACGGCGCGGGACATCACAGCCTGATCGACCAGTTAATGACCAAGGAAATAACCAGGACAATTCTCAAGCAGCAGCGAGTGTTTTGTTGGTTGAACCAACAACCACCAATGCTGTATCCCCAACGCAACGCATGAGATGGACATTAGATATGAATGAATTCATCATGCGGAGCTACTACAAAATAACCAGGAATGAAACGAGCACCAGTGGATATAGACCACGCCTTTTCGAGGCGTTTTGTCAAGCTTTTCCCAATACGACGGTCAGTGTGCAGCGCATAGGCGATCAACGGAGTGCAATTATCAGAAACAAGTATATATCGACGCGAAGATTGCGCGAGTTAAAGGAGGAGGTGGCTAGAGAGCTCGAAGCGGAGCATGGGTTAGCGCAGGAAAATTTAATGCAAGATAATACAACCCATAACCCAGATAGTGGCGGAATAATACCGACACCCAGTGAAATGCAAAACGAAGTAGAGAGCAGCACTGAGTCTCATAACAGGGAGACATCAGAAGAAGATGAAATGTGTAGGAGGCTGACATTTGAGTTCCAGGCAGCAATACAAGAATTCGCTGGTACAGATCCATTACTGAGACCGATAATTCCAAGACAGAGCTCAACAAGGGCACTGGCGATAGCTGTGAATTGCATGAACAGGAGAATCCTCACAGAATATCTCAATAATCACGTTACATGCTTTGATATGCTACAAACGGCAATTTATGCAGCAGCCGTAGCTATAACGCGATTTACAGGGGGCAAAATTAAGCCGCAAAATACGAACAAAAATACAAAAGGAAAATCGGTTCCGGCTTGGAAACGACGTCTTATTAATAAAATAGCGGATCTACGAGCACAACTCGGCCGAATAACGCAATACATAGCAGGTAATAGAAGTGTAAAAATTGCGAAATGGTTCGAACAAATCCAACAAACCTTCAGAATCCATTCAAGACACGATTTACCGAATGAAACGGCCGAAAATTTGCGCGATACCATACGCCAAAAGCTAGCTGTGAAAGTAAATCGATTGCGCCGGTATACCCTATCCAAAAAACGCAAGGAAGCCAATACAACATTTCAAAGAAGCGAAAAATATTTTTACAGACGCCTTCGTGGCAACATTGAGATTGCTGAAGATGAAATACCGGAAGCTGCGGAAGTCGAATATTTCTGGAAGTCAATATGGACTCAAGCTGTGAGTCATAATGCAAATGCTCTATGGATAAGACAAGAATACCAGAAGGCGGAAAGATTTGAAAACATGGAATGCGTAACATTAGTTGAGAGAAATATAAGCGATGCAATCAGGTACAGCCATAACTGGAAAGCCACAGGTCCTGACAATATCCATAACTATTGGATTAAGAAATTTACATGTACACATGTATACCTAGCGCAATTTTATACGTCGTTCTTACTAGACAACACTCAGATACCCGGATTTCTCACGAAAGGGCAGACATACTTGCTACCGAAAGATAAAAGTGAAACTAGAAACCCTGCAAAATACCGCCCAATAACATGTTTGAGTACGCTTTACAAACTGTTAACCGCGTGTATTGCAAATAAGATTTACTCCCATTTAGATACACAAAAAATCCTGGCGATAGAGCAAAAAGGTTGTGTTAAGAACTCTCAGGGATGCAAAGAGCAGCTTCTTATAGACTCCATAGTAATGGAACAGGCGTATCATAAGCAAAGAAATGTATTTACGACGTATATTGATTATATGAAAGCTTATGATAGCGTACCTCACTCGTGGTTAATTGAGGTGTTAAAAGTGTATAAAATTGCCCCGAATGTAATTAATATTCTAGAATATTTAACGAATACATGGGAAATAACACTTAACATTAATACAAACAATGGACTCCAGAAGCTTGCTACGATACCAGTTAGAAGAGGTATATTACAAGGAGATAGCCTAAGCCCTCTATGGTTTTGCCTCGCGCTTAACCCACTATCATCATTGTTAAATGACACCAATAATGGGTTCCTTATAAAGGGAACTGAGGGCACGTCGTATAAGGTGTCTCACCTCCTCTATATGGACGACATCAAGTTGTACGCAGGGTCTGAGCGACATATGAAAGAATTACTTGTAGTAACAGAGGATTTTTCACAGGATATCGGCATGACATTCGGGCTAGATAAATGTAAAAGACTGAGTGTCCAACATGGAAATGTGATCGCCCATAATTTCCCGTTATCAAATAATAGAATAATAGAGGCATTAGACGCTGATGAAGCGTATAAATATCTAGGCTTCATGCAGGCGAGACGAATGCACCATAATGTCATGATACAGGGCATCACTGACTGTTTTCTAGAAAGGACTAGAGCCATTCTCAAATCGGGGCTAAATGGCAAAAATGTGTTTAAGGCTATAAACACGTTTGCGATACCAGTGCTTACTTACAGTTTTGGAGTATTAAAATGGTCCGACACACAGCTCGAGAGCGTCAAAAGGGCAACACGAACGCTCCTCACAAAATATGGGGCACATCACCCGAAATCTGCTGTGGAAAGAATACACTTGGATAGAAGTTTAGGCGGACGAGGGTT
>CAXKVI010000084.1:0-57500 GCA_964058755.1 Campiglossa producta | reverse complement strand
CCATATTAATAGGCGTATTGACTGGGCACTGCCTCATTGGTAGGCACGCAGAAAGACTTGGTGTGCCCTACCGACGATGCTGTAGGAGTTGTAAGGATGATGAGGAGGAGGAAACAGTGGAGCACCTCATCTGCAACTGCCCGGCTTTAAGTGGCGCGAGAATGCGCTTTTTGGGAGTTCCCTTCCTGGTTAGCCTACGCCAGGTCACGGAGCTGGACATAAAGGACCTGATGGCCTTCATCAAGTCATCTAAATGGTTCGAGGAGGAGTAACGGTGTCGGTATAGGAACGTCAGTCCCGGGATTCTGCTATGTGGAGAATTCCGTTAATACCGGGATTTTCCATATGGCAGGGTCCCGGAACTGACTTTCCTAGTGTTGGTGGTATCACAACGGGCCTTTTAATACTGGCCTAGGTGTGCCTCTACGGTAGCCACTTGAACCTAACCTATATGAAAGAAATGCGAATTTTAGGACTTGGTATGAAACCTATGAAAGAATTTGCAATGCTTTCAATGAGCACGAATATTTTTCCATTTATAACATTTAAAGTCGTGTTTTTTTTTTCATTAAGTCCATGAAGAGATGTAATTCCAGTATCATCGAAACATATGTATGTCGGCTTGTCTGGTTCCTGCAGCGCGTACGTAAATTTTTCTCAAAAAACACATTTTCATACAATCCCGAAAATTGTTTAATACCGTCGGTATTTACAGCAATTGACAACAAGTCA
This sequence comes from Campiglossa producta, assembly GCA_964058755.1. Taxonomy (NCBI): domain Eukaryota; kingdom Metazoa; phylum Arthropoda; class Insecta; order Diptera; family Tephritidae; genus Campiglossa; species Campiglossa producta. The sequence goes on along the minus strand of CAXKVI010000084.1, from coordinate 56,768 downwards.
AAAGCAAAAAAAAAAAATAGTTTTCATACCAAGTCCTTAAATTCGGATTTCTTTCATATAACTTTGCGTTGAAATAAAATGTTCTATATGTAAGTATAAATATATGAATAAATTGACACTGTTTCCTTCAAGCTGGGTAGTGGCCCAAGGTGCTAGAAAAAAAAACAAGAGTTTAAAATAAAATAAAATAAATTAAAATAAAATAAATTTAAAAAAATAAAATAAAATAAAATAAAATATTTTAATTTGTAGATCTGTATAGATAATGCAAAAAATGTATGTATGCAGGGTTTTATGATTACAAGCATTTTACAAAGATGTCTGACCCACTTACTTTTTGTTTAGACTTTTATAATGTCGTAAATAGTGTCCTTAGACCTTGTGACCTTATAAACCATTGTATGTGGGCACAAACTATTTGACTAATGATATTCTTTCTACACTTTGCATATCTAAATGGATAGGTTACATTGTGATTAATATGCTGGCGTGCATTAAGAATCGAAAAATCCTGAAATTGTAGTAGAAGTTAAGTCAATAACCCAATACAGTATATTATTAAGTTATTGATTGCTTTTCGTGCTCTTTTTTTGTTGATTAGTTGTTGGCGGCCGTCGTGGTGTACACCAAGTCGTATCAATTCCCGGCAAAAGCCTACACCAAAAATTATTTAGAAAAAGAATTTTTCTAAACGGGGTCGCCCCTCGGCAGTAGTTTGGCTCTGCGTGCGTATTTCTGTCATGAGAAGTTTCTCAGCAAAAACTCATTTACTTTGCATGTGCCGTTCGAAGGCGGCAAAAATCTTTATAGAGGTTATGATAACCTGTTGGTATATCGCCACCAGTGGCCATATAAGCCGAAATGGCCGGTTTGCCTAGCTATATATAATGTTAATTTGGGTTCTTAAAAGGATATCCGGTTTTTATTTCCCTGCCTGCCACCTACGACCTAATAGCTGTTAATAGCATAAAAACATACCCACAGCTTTTCCTGACACCTGTCGGTTGATAGCTCATTTATATAAAATTATTTCAGCGCGTGATGGCCATCTCTTACTTACATACTTAAAACAGCCTAGGAAATGATGGCCATCTCGCTTTTACTTATTGGCTTTTACCGGGCTTTCAAAACCAGTACGAATCTGCGTGCTCAAGCAATTGTTTTTTTTTTTTTAATTTGGAAGTAATTTTATATGAAAATTTGCAGCCGGCTTCTGGCTGGTATTACCATACGCGATAAATGTCAAGCTTACGATAAAACGAAAATGAAATTTGTTTATGTATGTATCTACAATTTTAACGTGCGAAGCGCACTACTCAAAAATTATTGGCGCCTATTTTAAAGTAGAAAACAAAAATTCAAAGTTCAATAGTAGGTGCTGTAATTTCTCTTATTTGCTAGGCACTATAAAATTTAAAAATTTCTTAGCTTCTGCAATGTAGATAAATGGGAAATAGTGCGAATAAAACGTTTCCCTTGGATTGGAAAAGCTTAAAAAACTGCAAACAATAACGTGCCTATTAGCGGAACCTAAGAGTTTAAGTTTTTCCCCGTCTGCAAAAGTCGATAAATATCCTGAACTCTTCTTTGTCTGAAAAGTTCTCTGGCAGCAGTATGTGCTTTCGTTGGGGTTATAAAGACTGGGGCTTGCCTTCATTGATACACGTAGGAACGCCACTGATCGCCACCATTAGTTTTAAGAAAGCGCTAGGTATATACCCATAAGGTTTTGTAAGGTGTCGGTTACTAACCCTAAAAGACTGTTGTTCGTGTGGCAGTCTGCTCAAAACACTCAATTTTGCTACTAACAAATAAATTTGAAAAAATACCAATAAATTTGAAATCGGTCGAGTTATCGAAAAAATTGATCTCTTATATTTAAGTTCAACGTCTAATAATACAATGGTGAAAGTTGCATTTAATCCCATTCAACAGTTTTCGGGTGATACGACCCCAAAAAGACAGACAGAAAGACAGACAGACAGACAGACAAAAAAAAGTTCCAAAAACGGTTAATTTGGACTCCATTGGATTAGTAATGATTAACACTAAGAGCTTTTTTAAATATCTGCAATATATATATATCGACCTGTTAAAGTTCTATTAAAAGTAGGGATGTTGAAAGTTACAAAAAAATCGCCTAAAATACAGTTTTCACTAGATCTTGATAATATTAGGCTCAAGATGTTTGTAATTATACACACCAATTTTAGAAAAAATAAAAAGCTCCTGATTTTTACAACTTCGTATAAAAAAAAAAACATTTTCAAAATAAAAATTTTTCCAAAAATCGTAAAAATTCGACAAAATTTCGACTTTGACCAGCTATTGTTCATCGATGGTTTGGTCCACCTCTATATACGTAGAAGCGTATTTAAATTTTTTTTCGAACGAGGTATTTCTTGCGTCCATCGCTCTTGTAACATTGTCGAAAAGAATTTTTGAATGAAGTGATATCTGAAAAAAAAACACTAAAACCGATATCTCGAAAACCTGCCCATACAAATATTTTTAAAAATATGTCTAGAGCTCGTCATGTCAGTGCCAATTCACTCATATGCTTAAATTTCGTGGTATTTTTTGGCTGTAAACTAGTGTAATGCATCACCAGAGTGCGGCAGTGCGTATACGTAACATAAATGAATGCCATTAGACACGAGCAACAATGTTCATCATCATCATTCATTAAGTAGTTGTGAATTCGTTTGAAAATAATAACTCCATAAACTGATAACCACACCCAAAAGGTGTCTGAAAATATGGCAACCATAATTTAGACCCATGTACCAAAAATGTCCAGCAGTATAAAAATTAAATAACTTAAGTTACAAGATTCCATTCTAATTACCATATCGCACACCTAGATCTAAATGGAGCTAATTTAAAAATCTTAAATTTTGAGCTATGTATTGCTTTCAAGTCTATTAGTGTTGAATGTTTACTGCATATTTTCAAATTGTTACGTATCCGCCTCTGTCTGTTGTTGAGTGCAACACATTCACGTTTCTTTTTAAATATTTAAGAATTTCAGTTTTTAAAAATTTTCCTTGGACATTTGTAAGAGATGAATGTATACTAGTGCGATCTCCCACTCAATACCCACCGATATGTACACTCGATTAACTAATAGCTACACTACTTACCGAGTAAAGGTCTGTTAAAAATTTAAAATACCATTGGGATATATGGGAGAGGCAGCCAGTTTATCGAGTTTTTTGAACATTTTAATTTTTTGAGTTTATCGCTTCGTACAAACCGCATAAATATTTTTGTTACCCTTACTTCCGTGAGGTCAATGTTCATTGCTACTTGTGTATGCAAGAAAAGAAATAAAAAATGCATTTCCGTCATACAGTCCAATGTACATCCGCTCATTTTCAAAACTCAAGTACATCGTCTCTTTTACTGCCTGCTTCATATTGCCTTTAGCTCAATGCATGCATTCATTCATTCATTTTAACATGGATTTGCACATTCATAGATGTGTAGCTGGGTTTCTAAGAAGATACATATGTATAAACTAATATTTGTATGTATTAGGGTTGCCAATTTTTTATTTTAAAAATCTCGCGATTCAGATTTTACCATCCCAATTTTAGCTTTGAGACTTGAATATTAGTTATTCTTCAAAAGTTTAGGTTGAAAAAAGTGAAAAAGTAACCTTTAAGTAGATACGGCAAATCATTCCAATTGCTAAACGGTAGTTTTGAGGAATTTTTAAAACAGATAAGCACAATTTTTGTTATGGTTTTAGGTTGAATATAGATAGATTTCAATAGTCTATGTGAACGCCCAATGAAGGCTCATTCTTAAGTAACACAGTCTGTTTAAAAAAAAAGTCTTGGAAACCCGGGATTAACATCCCTAGTATTTCTCTACGTATGCTTATTTTGCCACATAGGTACCTCTTTCGGCTAACTTTGTTGCCTGTTGTTCGTTATATGAATCAATCCATTTTGAAATGTTGAATACGTTTACCAGTTCACTACTTTGACTCCCCGCAAAGACCCTGTCAATCAACTTTCGAAGACGGCTTGTCTACTTTTTTCACACATCAAACCAAACACATTTATTTGTATATACGTGCATGTGAGCATTGCCCTACAGAAAATACGGCTAGCTCAGAACTAGCCTGCAACTAAAAAAAAATGATGAAATTATTATTTCATTTTACTCTTTTGTCGATAGTTTCGCTTAACTTGACTAGTCATTCTCCGTCAGTTTCCATTTTATGTAGCTAATTTTGGCTAGTTCTTAAAATACTTCATTTACGGGTGGTATGAGTGATTATCGATATTTCATGCATCAAGGTATAGCTAGTATCTATATACCTATCACTTTTGTAACTAGTAAAGAACAAGATACAAAATGTGTAGCACTAAAGCTGTGCTTCGCAATATGACTGCAGGATAGTTGCCTGTGGCATTGTGTGTTCGGTTAGTTTTGTTGCATGCCTGCACAGAAACTTAATGAATATAAACATGTATGAATGTAAATATGTAAGGTAACTACCCTGTAGGAAACGAAGCTAACGTAAAAGTAACTTTTATTGCTTTCAAGTCTATCAGTGTTGAATGTTTACTGCATATATGAAATACGCGGACAAACTATTTTTGGTTCGTCAATGGTCACAAACAGGCCAGTACTCACATTACCTCAGCATCAGAGATGACTAGCTAGTAGATAGCTCATTTAACCAAAAACTAGCCAAAAGATGTAAATAGCCAAATGATTTATTTTTTAGTAAGTGCGTGGAAAACTAGCACAGTACACATAGAACTGAACCGTGTTAGTCTTCGACGCAGAAAACTGAAGTGTGTTAGTCTTCGACGAAGAGAATGAAGTGTGCTACTTTTCCACGCAGAAAACTGAAACGTTTTAGTCTTCCACGCAGAGATCGAAGTGTGACAGCACTCTAACTGAACCGTGTTAGTCTTCGTTGGGAGCGACGAAATTATCTCAAAATGATCTCAAAATTATCCTAAAATAATACAAATATGATCCCAAAAATATACAATACAAATACAATACGGTAAAATGGTAACCCTGCGCGGCTACCCTACTTGAAAATATTTTAGTTGTTATGTCGGCGAAAATTCCTTTCATTTGATACCCATATTGGTATATCTAACTCCTTAATTTAAAAAAAATTGAGATAGGTGGCAACCTTGTTCACCCCCAAGGTGTATAGTCTTAGAATCAATCATACAATCTATATGGCAAATTTCAACCAAATCGGCCAAGCGGTTCCCGAAATAGTCTGGATATACAAATATAGAAATACACAGCGGTAAGGTGGCAACCCTACTTGAAAATATTTTAGTTGGCATGTCGCTGAAAATACCTTTCGTTTGCTTTATTGCTACAAAATTTAAAAAAAATTAGATAGGTGGCAACCCTCTAAACCTCCACAGGTGGCAAGCCCCAAGTGGATAGTCTTAGAATCAACCATACTATCTATATTCAAAATTATATCGGTCAAGCGGTTCCCGAGATAGAGTGGATATACAAATATACATACGGGAAAATAAATAAAACTCGGTCAGATGTCAACCCTAGGGGTTACCCTGCTTGAAATTGTCATATTTGGCATACGGTTGAAAATACCTTTCATTGGATACCCATATTGGAATATTTTGCTCCATAATAAAAAAAAAGATAGGTGGCAACCCTGTACCACACCCCAGGTGCAAGGGATAGTCTTAGAATCAACTTCCAAAGTACAAGGAACCCCCGGAATTGGCAATGCCATTTTCATGAATGTGTAGTTCAATCTCTGAAAACTGTGCCAGAGAAACGAAAATGCTACACTTTCAGGTTTGTGGCGCAACAAACGTTTAAAAAATGAATTTTGAAATTTCCAAAAAATTTTGTTTTACCAGAAACATGAATATGTAACAAAATTGTAACGTATACGCCATGGTATCTGTTGTTTAGTGCAACACATTCACGTTTCTGGCAAAACTAAAATTTTTAAATATTTAAAAAATTCAGTCTTAAAAAATGTTCTTTGGATATTTGTAAAAGATGAATGTGCCGAATCTAGAGGAATTGAAGGAATATTGACGTAAAAACTATATCTGTGGAAAGCGTATAATGAGAATATAACCTGAAAAAATATTTACTCGTATGTATATGTCAAAAAAATTTAAAATTTGCGAGAGGAATAAACTTTCAAATAAGATTTCCCAAAACTTAAATTTTGGCACATTCATTCTTCTGGCAAGCGAGCGACGATATAATTCTTTATATGCATTTAATTTATAATTAGCCATTTTTAAACATCTGTGAATTATAGGTCCCGCCAATTTTTGGGAAAGGGTTCAAAGCAGCACACCACAAATTGCAAAAACAGCTTAGCACAAACATCTCTTTAGAGTTTCTAATGCCAACATGTTGGTGCACCGCGAAAATTTTTTTTTTATATTTTCCTGCAGGGTATGTATCAACGAACTTACCTCCACTTGAATTACTCAGATGCATGTGCCTTTCAAGCTCAAACAATCAAACTATACTATATCTTTGTAGATGTGTTTTATATTACATTCGTACGGAAATATAAAAGGACACGTGCACTCAGGGTAGACTGAATGAATGAAAACAATAAATACAAATGTGGGCGTACACGTCACTGTCGATTCACATTTACGTTGCTCTGCCGTTTGGAAAGTTTGTCGTGAATTGTGTCCTATTTTAGACATGTGGTGTTATTAAAAAAAAATTTTCGATTATAAATAAACTGACAGGTATTATTTCCCCACTTTACCCATATAAAGCCACCTGTATAAAACATTTACCTACATACATTTTGGATTTGGATTTGTTTTTCATAAAATACTTAGGTTAAATCAGTTTTTGAACAGACTTGCTAAGTAGAGTTACGTAAGCCATTGTAAATAGTCATCTTGGTTGCTTTTGATCACATCTACTGAAAGATAGACACACCAAATTTTTTTTCGCAACAATTTGTATTTCTTATTCAAATTTCATTCTTCATAAAAAATTTCATCGCCGGCTTAAGTTAACTTAAAAATTGGGGGCTCATGACCCCCTAGACCGGCAGTTCGACTCACAGCTTCGACGCGAATTAAATTCCTCTGAGTTCTAGATATTTGAGAAATAAATCTGAGTAGCAATGTATTTCAATCTGTCGACATCTTGGCCCACTTCTAAATATTAAGATCAAACTTTCAGAGCGTTTTTTAGGTACCTGCGACAATATTTCGATATTCAAAATTTTTGCAAAAATTGGCAAATTTTTCTCAAACTTTTACAAAGCTTGTCTTGAGCCTATTTTTATCTATAAGCCTTTTGTAAACTTAGGCTATTAAATTTAAGAAAGTCATAACATATATATATAAATGATTTGTGCCTACTTCTAACGTAATCTGTTAAGGCAGGTGAGTTTTTACTGAGAAAATTTTCATGGATAAAATTAAAAAAACTTTTGATGTAACAGAAAAACTAGAATCTTTTGTGTAGTGGACCAACCATACTCCACTACACCATGGCGAAAGCCAATTTCTAATTTTACAAAAGTTGAAAAGCCGCAGCAGTAATTACTACCAAACTCATAGCTCCAGTAATAACAAAAAAGGCGTGAGTAGGAAGTACTCGTGAATTTTGATGTGTAAACATGTGTATTCTGCACATACATATATTTAGTTAAACTAGTGTTCGCAAAGTCGTTGAACATCAACCACAAAACTTTATTTTATTATGTTTTTCGGTGTTTTTTCCCTGTACTTTATTTTATTTATTTATATATTTATATTTAAATACGCCTATAAGCCAAATAAGCCTCTTAGAACCGTGTTATATGACTCAAATACGAGTCACAAACTACTCATAGATGAGTCTTAAATGACTCATGAATGATTCAGAGACGATTTATAAATGACTCATAGGCGAGTCATAAATGCTTCATTGGGGGGCCATAAATGACTCATAAGTAAAGCATAAGCGAGTCCTTTCCTTTCCTTTCCTTTCCTTTCTTTTCCTTTCCTTTCCTTTCCTTTCCTTTCCTTTCCTTTCCTTTCCTTTCCTTTCCTTTCCTTTCCTTTCCTTTCCTTTCCTTTCCTTTCCTCTCCTTTCCTTTCCTTTCCTTTCCTTTCCTTTCCTTTCCTTCCTTTCCTTTCCTTTCCTTTCCTTTCCTTTCCTTTCCTTTCCTTTCCTTTCCTTTCCTTTCCTTTCCTTTCCTTTCCTTTCCTTTCCTTTCCTTTCCTTTCCTTTCCTTTCCCTTCCTTTTCTTTTCTTTCCTTTCCTTTCCTTTCCTTTCCTTTCCTTTCCTTTCCTTTCCTTTCCTTTCCTTTCCTTTCCTTTCCTTTCCTTTCCTTTCCTTTCCTTTCCTTTCCTTTCCTTTCCTTTCCTTTCCTTTCCTTTCCTTTCCTTTCCTTTCCTTTCCTTTCCTTTCCTTTCCTTTCCTTTCCTTTCCTTTCCTTTCCTTTCCTTTCCTTTCCTTTCCTTTCCTTTCCTTTCCTTTCCTTTCCATTCCTTTCCTTTCCTTTCCTTTCCTTTCCTTTCCTTTCCTTTTCTTTCCTTCCCTTCTCTTTGTTTCGTTTAATTTCTTTTCAATTTATTCTCATTTCTTTTGTCCGTCTTCCTTTCCTTTCCTTTCTCTTCCAACCCTTTTCTTGAATTTTATTTTCTTAACTTCATCTTACATTTTACATCTTACACCTTACATCTTAGGCGTAAAATTTTCTGGATGACCCCAAGCGCAAAGATTTTTACAGATCAACAATCTTCCCATTCACTTAAATTGCGCTATCTTTCATTCAGCAAAAGGAAATGTGTGAATTCACGCTCTGCAGGCAATGCCGCAATGCGACACTTCCAGGCATTAACGTCAATGGGAGAGTTCATAAAGTGCGAAAATTGGCACGCGCTCCCTCGCATCAGTTGGTGATGACTAGCGCAGTTTTTTAACTAATGAATATTGAGAAGTGCAGTTGCAGGCAGAAAACAAATAAACAAATGAAGTAATGTGGAAGTATGTAGGTTCGTTTAACTTACATGTACAGCACTCGACAATAGCTTCACAACTAGAACCAAAACAAATAAAAATATGAGCACCATTCGTTTAGCAATTTCTTTCTTGATATGCAAGTGGCTGCGTGTGTTTGTGTCTATGGGCGAAGGTGTCATGAAATATGAGCGTAATAAAACTGAATTTATGGAGAAAGTGCTTGCAACATTTGTGCACATCACTGCTATTACCAATCCTGATTTATGTTCGTTCACACATTTATGAAACGTTCCAACAAAATGGGCGTATCGTTGCGTGTATGCATTTGTGAGTGTCTTTATTCATGGTTGTGAATTGCCTGCTGCCAACTTGCAAGCGTGACTGTTGTAAATATAATAATTTTTTATGAATTGTATCTATGTCATTCGTTTGCTCCCATTGTTATTCGCTGCGATATTGAATATTAAATCATAAATTTTAAATGTGTTGGTAATAAATTTGTGAATATCGGAAATTGACAAAACGGAGTTATAGCTCTGTAGGATTATTCATATCACAGAGTAAAAACTAAGAAGTGATCAACTAAGTAAAAATAAATTAAAAACACAAGCAAAAGTAAAAGGATTTTTTAAATTATCATTAAGCATTTTCTCAGTGGGTTATTATTTTACTTGGGGAGCTATGTAGTATGCATATTTTTAAAAATCTACTTGGCTCGTTTTAGATCTAAATGTGCGATATGTAACATGACAGCGTAATGTAGGTAGGTAGAAGTGGCTGCCGCAAAGGCACACCTAGGCCAGTAATAAAAGGCCCGTTGTGATACCACCAAACACTAGGAAAGTCAGTCCCGGGGCCCGGCCATATGGAAAATCCCAGTGCTGTCGGGACTCTCCATATAGCCGAAACCCGGGACTGACACTCCTAACCGACACCGCTACCCCTCCTCGAACCATTTTGATAACTTGATGAAGGCCATCAAGTCCTTTATGTCTAGCTCCGCGACCTGGCTTAAGCTAACCAGGAAGGGAACTCCCAGAGAGCGCCTTCTCGCTCCGCTTAAGGCCGGGCAGTTGCAGATGAGGTGCTCCACCGTTTCCTCTTCCTCATCCTCTTTGCAACTCCTGCAGCATCGTCGGTAGGGAACGCCTAGCCTTGCTGCGTGCCTACCAATAAGGCAGTGCCCGGTTAAAACACCTATTAATATGGAGATTTCCTTCCTTTTTAGGGCGTATATGTGTCTAGATCTTTTAAGATCGCATTTTGGCCAGGTTTGCTTGGATATCCGGCACCCTGGGGCTTGTAGCCATCTTTCGTTGGCTTCGCGGAGTGTATGCTCCTTCAGCATTAGCTTGCACGTGGCAAACGGCATACCTATGCGCTCTTTATCTTGAAGAATCTGTGATCATGATTGCAGAAACTTCAGCCTGGAAGACGCTGCAGTGATCAGGTAGTCTAAAGGAGAGTTCTAGGTCCAAATCCCTTGAGTAAACCCCTCCTCCGACTCTGCCGTCTAACTTCTAAAAAAGTGCCGCCATTAGTAGCGGGACACCGATCTATGTTCTCCCAGTCTTGCCTGCTGGGAATGATTATACTAAAACAACAATCTCCGACTGTTGTGGTCGCACACCGATCAGTGCTCAGAGGGAGAAAGCTGTAAGATCTTAGAATACAGGAGTGTCCAATAGTGCTTGCGCCCCAGACGGACGTTTCCCTTAGACGCACAGCCGATGCTGCTGCTGCCCGGTACCCTTCCAGATCGAGTGGCAAAAAGCCAAGAATGGCCTGGAGAGCTTCATTGGGCGTTGTTCTTAACGCCCCGCTTATACAGATCATGCTCGATCTGTGGACTTTCCCTAACAGATTTAGGTTTGTTGCCTTTCTTAGCGCAGGCCACCATACCACGTCTCCATACAGCATAATTGGCTGGATTATCGCAGTGTAGATCCATCTGCAAATTTTGGGGCTGAGCCCCCATTTTTTGCCAATGGCTCTTTTACACGTGTAAAGTGCAATGCACGCTTTCCTCTGGCGCTGGATGTCATTCTCCTTCCAGTTAAGCTTTCTATCTAGAACTGTGCCTAGGAATTTGGCTTTGTCAGCTAAGTTCAGGCGCACGCCATCTAGTTCTGGTAGGTTCAACGGTGGTATCTTGTACCGCCTGGTATAAAGGACAAGCTCCACCTTTCCCGGGTTGATGCTAAGTCCGCAGCGAGAGGACCATGAAGAAACTTCTCGCAGTGCTACTTGCATCAAGTCACACAGGGTTTGTGGGAATTTGCCCCTATATGCAATAGCGAAATCGTCTGCATATGCCACTATCTTCCCGCCCCCCCCACCTTGTGTCTCGTAGCAGCGAGTTTACGGTGAGGTTCCATAGGAGCGGGGAGAGAACACCACCCTGAGGTGTTCCTCTTGTGACATAGCGTGAAAGATCAACTGTTCCCAGTGAAGAAACTATTTTCCTTCCCTTTAGTAGTTGATCAATTAGTCCAATAAGACACCTATTTATGCCCAGGTTTGTTAAAGCAGTGTTAATAGCCTCCGGCCTTATATTGTTGAAAGCCCCTTCGATGTCCAGAAAGGCCTCGAGACAGTACTCCTTTTCGAGCAATGATTTTTCAACAATAGAGACTAGGCTGTGGAGCGCAGTTTCCGTTGATTTACCTTTGGTGTATGCATGTTGATAGCTAGAAATAAGGTTGCTATCAATAGTAGAGGAGAGATAATCGCTAATTATCCTCTCGAAGGTTTTAAGTGCAAAAGACGAGAGACTGATCGGTCTGTAGTCTTTAGGCTCATAGTGTGACGCCTTCCCAGCCTTTGGAATAAAGACTACCGTGGCGCTTCTCCAGGAGCACGGAATGTAATTAAGAGCCAGGCAGGCTGAATAGAGAACTACCAGCCATTTAGCTGATATTTCCAGCGTGTTTATGAGTTGTGCGGGGAAAATCCCGTCTGGCCCAGCTGCCTTGAACGGCTCAAAGCTTTTGATTGCCCACCTTACCCTTTCCTCCGTAATGGGTATGTTTACCGCCAGGTTTGTTGCAGATGCTACAGGTGCATCATACAAGTTCCCCGGAAAGTGTGTGTTCAGGAGCAGCTCCAGGGTTTCCCCTTCCGTGCTGGTCCAAGATCCGCCAGGCTTCCGTAAATAGAGGCTGCTTTAGATTTGTGCAGATTTATCTGAAGCACCACCAACATGAGAGAGCTCAGACTTCCCCGCCGCCAGCGTGTCGTCGAGGTCTGGCCTGTTCCGGGGGCTGTCTCTCAACGAGGAGTTGTTCAGAGCACCTGCACGATTTGGCGTGGCGGGAACCCTGCTGTCTGAAGCAGCATCAACGTTAGTGTGCTCAGGTTTAGCCACGATCGTAACGTCGAGGCCTTCTTCGTCAAGCAGGCTTTCTTCTATCGCCGAGTTGTTCGCAGCACCATCGCAATTTGACGTGGCGGATAACATACTTTCCGCGTCGGACTCCTCTGCTTCCCTTTCCGCTGCCTCGATCTCCGAGTCCTCCGGAGCGTCCGGAATAGCAGCACGCTGTGCATCGCCACGGTATACGTGGATCACGATCTGACTCAAGCCGTAATGCACTCGTCCGTTGCACCGTTTAAGGGGCTCGAGCGCCTCCTTATTCAGAGTGATAACCACCTGTCTATTGGGCCCAACCACATCATCGACCAGATTGACGCCCCAATCCTGCGTCGGGAGAGACGGATTCCAGACCTGCAGCATCTCAAGAATATTCTCGGGTTCTGCAGGGACGGCAGGAATCCATGCCCTTGCCCTTGGCCGAGCAGGAATGTCCTTCCAGTCGACGACATCTAGTCTTGCCCCTGGGTAGACTTCACCCAGTCTTGCAACTGCTGCCTTATACAGTGCGACAGTTCTTGCATCCTCGCACGCGAAAATTTTGATCTGACCTTGGTGCCAGCCCGCGTCAGTACCTCGCGGCGGACTACCCGGAGACTCACGCATTAAGCCGAGGAGGGCCCTGCCCATTTCATTCCGGACATACAGCCACTGGTCTTTGGGGATGGACCAACGGTCGTTACCTCGGTCAATGAAACCTATAAGGATTCTGTCCTTGGTTACTTCAGCAAAGCTGAGTTTTCCCACTACGGGGTTGACCTGATGCCGCTTCGGATGGGGGTCTACCTCTCCGTCCGATCTCTGGCGTTTGAAGGGATTACCGTTCACCCTCTTAGGCACATAGGGCCTCTGGAAATTTGGTATCAGAGCTTTCGCTTCCTCCACCATATTCCTTTCTTCCGGCGACAGCTTCTCCTGCGATGCTCCCTCATATTTTTTAAGGATCCTTGCGGCCTTCCTTTTATCCCAGTACGCAAAGCGTCGGGGAGATGCCTCTTGGGGGGGATTCAGACTCGTAGTTGCCATCGCGGTCTCTCCCCTTGCGGCGTCTTCCTTCTCTTTCGAAACTCTGAAACCAGGTCGTGAGACCATTGCCCCAGATGTGTAGAGATTGGGTTTCGTACCAGCGCTTGATGGAAGTTTAGCTTCCGCCGTTTTCTGCTTGACTGCGTAGGCAGCCGCACTGCTGCTTGCTCCCATCAAGTCACTCTTACTTGATAGCAGTTTGGGGGATGACTGACCCGTAGTTTCCATCGCTGTCGGCCTCCCAGTTAACTTTGAGGCGGAGTTTGTCCTCCGGCGTTGTGTTTTCGCTTGCTCCAGCATAGTTCTTCTCTGCTGCGGAGTAAACGAAGTCGTTAATTGCTTTGTATTTTGTGTGTTCTTCATCTTGTTCGTACGACCCCTCGCCGGACAAGGCCAGCTTAGGGTCAAGGGTAGTGTAAGGGGAAGTGTGTCGTCCGCCGCGGCAGAGCCCCATACCGCGGTAAGACCATAGTTACTCCCTGAGGCGGCCCGGTATCAGTGAGGCTCCGTTCGACTACAGCCACGATTTGCCTCCCGGCTGCAAACGTCCAATGGGCACGGTATCGCATAACACCCTGGATTGGGAGGGAAAAGTTTTGCACATTTATATAGCGAGCCGCTTGCTTCAAGACAGACGCCCGCTTACAGCCGCACCTCATGGTGTACAGACGCTGCGAAAAAGACCCCGGTGAGCCCTTAAACCAAGTATGTCAGAGTGGCCCCACCGGGGCTCCCTCTCTTTCTGCCGCGAGCCTAGGTAGCTCAACGTTGCCCAGAGTGCACGAAACGAGGACGCAAGAGTCGGGATTGAGCGCGGTCACTCAGCAACCACACCCCATTACACTCCCAGCGTAATAACCTAAATTAAAAACTTCTGATATATATTTTATAGCGTGGATATCATTTAACTTTGATTGACAACTTGACTAAGTGGGCATTTTGCTTGTAATTTGAAATAGGTAATTTTGTATGAGAAATATGCCCTTTTGTTTTATATCCTTTAAAACAGAATCCAATTCTATAGACTTTTTTGTTGGTTGGAACAACCAAATAAAATAAGTAAGGAAGTCTAATTTCGGGAAAAACGAAAATTAAATACCCAGCGGTAGTTTTCATATGATTTTCGAAATATTCCATTTCGGAAGTGGGCGTGGTTGGGAAGCGATTATGCTTATACCAATTTCACCGTTCTACGGTAATCAGTTTAAAAGTTATGACCGGTGAAATTTTCAAAAATGCCTCCCTTAAAAGTTGGCGGTGCCACGGCCATTTTAAAAAACTTATGAAAAAATCATTATATAATGTCCAGGGGGACTCACCTATAAAATCATATCATTTTAGCCATTGCCGTTACCGAATTATGTCAATTTAGGTGATTTTAGAAATTTTCGATATCGAAAGTAGGCATGGTTGGAGGGCGATTTTATCCAATTTCTTCAGGTATACTCCCAACGAGACTGGTATGCTTTGTGCCAAATTTAATCGTTCTATCGTTATCAGTTTAAAAGTTACGACCAGTTAAATTAAAAAAAATGCCTCCATTAAAAGGGAGCGGAAAATCATTAGAGAATGACCAGGAGGGTTCACCAATAAATTTATATCATTTTAGCCATTTCAGCTACCGAGATATGTCAATTTATGTGATTTTCGAAATTTTCGAAATCGAAAAAGGGGCGTGGTTATCATCCGATTTCGCCCATTTTCAATACCAACCTACCTTGGCCAGAAAATAACTTGAATACAAAATTTTATGCAAATATCTCAGTTTTTACCCAAGTTATCGTGTACACGGGCAGACGGACGGATATGCCCTAATGAACTCCTCTTTTCAACCTAACAACTTATATGGAACATATATGGAACTCTATATCTATCTCATTACCATTACGTAGTACCGTTATGTGGACCAAATTATAATACCCTTGTACTAGTACAAGTACTCTGGGTATACAAATTGGGGATTGGAGAAGAACCTATACTTTTTATAATCATTTTTTCTTTCTTCTTCAGCTTCCTCTTAAAGCGTTATAAGAGATACATGTGTTTTATTGCAGGATCAATTATTTTTTCCTTAATGCCTACAAAATCGTTAACCAAAAAATGTTATGTGCCAGTCCGTACAATTTTGTCACTTTACTGAACATTTGAAGTGACTTTTCGCCATTAAATCAAGTGTGTGGCGCATAGTTGGGCAAAACATTTTTTCAGGAGTCTATAGAAAATATACACCCTTCATCAATTTAATTTTAGAAATCGCCAATTTAACTTTAGAAAAAATAAAATTAACTTTAGTCAAATGTTCTTTAGAAAGCGTCAAATGTACAGTAGAATTATAAAATGTACTTTTGAAGCCATCATTTTGATTTTAGAAAGCATCAAATGTACTTTCGAAAGTGCACAGAAAAAATTATGAGAATCACCCATATAAATGTACTTTCAACAGTATCGATTACCCTACATTAAAAAATTCTAAAGTACATTTGACGCTTTATATAGTAAATTTGATGATTCTAAAGTATATTTGATGCTTTCTAAAATCAAAATGAATGCTTCTAAAGTCCACTTGATATCTTCTAAAATCGAATTGATGGTTTCCAAAATCAAATTGATGCTTTCGAAAGTAGGTACTGCTGGTGTAGAAAAAGAGTCACCTGCAAGAGTCAATAGAAAATATATATATGTTTACAAAATTTTTAAAAACTACTGTTCTGATTTTATTTTCAGTTATGTATGTACACTTCTTTTTGCTAAAGAGCTCCACAATCACGTCAATGCTTTTGAAATTTTAACACAACGAAAGAAACGCTTGAATGGATGTCTGCTACATACTTATATACATATACACATTCTTTGTTTTGGTTTGGTGTGGTTGATAGCCGGTATCATCTAAATAGCCTTGTATTTTACGCCACAATGAATGAAGGTCCGTGTTACTAACCATCACTACTACCAGGAGAATTATTGATTTTTTTTTTTTGTATAGCAGGACGTGAATAATTCAACCAGCAGCATTTACTATATACAAATATGTAAACAAGAAACTACACTCAGCCCAGTGACATGAATGACATCACAGAAAAAAAGTGTGAGAAATCGTTCAAATAATCTGCTTTCTTAAGGAGCAGCGCTGAAAAAATGCTTGGTTACATTTATGTACTTGGTCAATATTTTTCTTGAAGATTTTTAGATCAAAATATGTTCACGTACCTACATAAGTGCGGGTTAGGATCCACTGTATGATACTAGGCACTCCGCAGCTCTTCGAGTATCAAGCAAAGTCCATGACTAAGTCCTTATGAACACAAGTCCTCATACATGCGTATATTTTACAAATAAAAATAAATAAACAGCTGTAAAGAAATGTAGCAATAGGCGAGACTAGGGCTCCGTCGGCACTTTTTTTTTTAGCCAGCATCTTCCGAAGATCTTCAACTCATCGAAACATTTATAAGTTAAACAAATCTCACCTTATTCAAAAAATAAATGTATGTATCCCATGCCGGCGTAGCTCCGGCAACTGCCGGGGCACTTTCGTCTTTCAAGTGGTAAAGTATAGTTATTAAATGAAAAGCCCTTTTTTGTACCCAGCGTTTTAGTACTAGTACAAGGTTATTATAATTTTGTCCACATAACGGTACTACGTAACGGCACAGAATAATCGAGCTAGATATAGAGTTCTATATATGAAAGTTCTTAGGTTGAAAAGAGAAGTTGCTTAAGCCATGTCCGTCTGTCTGTCCGTGTACATGATAACCTGAGTAAAAATTGAGATATTTGTATCTAATTTTGTATACAGGTAACTCTCTGGCCAAGGTAGGTTGCTATTGAAAATGAGCGAAGTGGGATGATAACCACGCCCCCTTTTTCGATATCGAAAATTTCGAAAATCACACAAATTGACATATCTCGGAAATGACTAAAATGATATATGATTTTTCCATAAATTTTTTATAGTTGGCGTGGCACCACCAACTTTTAAGGAAGTCATTTTTGGAAATTCGACTGGTCGTAACTTATAAACTGAGTACGATAGAATGATGGAATTTGGCACAAAGTATACTAGTTTCGTTGGGAGTATACCTGATGAAATCGGATAAAATCGCCCTCCAACCATGCCCACTTTCGATATTGAAAATTTCTAAAATCACCTAAATTGACATAAATTGGTAACGGAAATCGCTAAAATGATATAATTTTATATATAATTATTTGTTGATACATTTTTTGAAGTGGTGACAGCGCCACTGTAATTGGACGAAATCGCTACCCAACTACGCCCATTTCCGAAATGGAATATTTCGAAAAACATATGAAAACTACCGCTGGGTATTTAATGTTCGGTTTACCCGAAGTTAGACTTCCTTACTTGTTTTTTTTTTTTTTAATTGAAGCACAAAAGTCTGAATACACTTTTATATATGTAGGTAGTAAAAACAACATCAGCACTCGCGAAAACGAACAAACAATTATAACTTTTTTTTAACGGTTAAATAAAGATGTGAAACTTCGATACTCTATGGTCTTGCAGATTCTTCCTTCATACCGAAAACGTGATTGCCGAATGTGCCACAAAGCCGAAGGATCCCCAGTCTCCCCTATCTACTTCATTTCTCTATGGTCCTTATCTAAAGTTTGTAACTAATGGTAACGAAAAGCATTTTTATCACGTGGAAAACACAACATAAATAATTATCCTAGCGAAAAGTTTAATTAATTGTGGTAAACTTATGACGAGTTTTGTGTTGGTTTGCTTTAATTCAATATCCGCTGACATACATATGAAGTGTTTCAAGGCGCCATTCATTAAATGCATCCTCAGCGGGCAATAAGTAGGTCAGAATGTATTAAATTACTGTGCGAGCGAGCAAATCAACATTAATCAAATAGTGAATTAAGACATTTGAAAATATTTTCACAAATATGAAGTTAAACGAATGAACGTTGTGCATGTTGTAATGAATTTTCCGCTAATATTTTTTATTTTTTTTGTTTTTGGTTTTCGTTTATACTATTTTTCTTAATTTTCTATAAGCCCGGTCAAAATAGACATAATATAGTGGCTAAACAACAATAATACCCACAGAGCCAAATTTTGGTAGAGAGCTTAGGTTCACCGTCAGAGAGAAAACTTAATCGATCCCATGTGTGCTAAAAAGTTATTCGGGATCAAAGGTGAAAACTTTGGGTCTTTGGACTTTTCTCGAAAACGGTAAGTTTTTTCGAAAAATTACCTGAGACCAAGTTGTAGACCTGGGAACTCTCTTCAAATATAGCATTCTCTAAGAGTTTCCAGTTCTAAGGTATCGCTCATTTATAAAATGTGACTCGCCCCCTTACTTCATCATTTTCATATGCTTTTCTATTTTCATATAGTTTTTCTAATTGTCATCCATACCCCTATCCCTTTCTCCATCCCACTCCCAAAATGAATTAAAATGATTTCCCTTTAAAACTCACATCGACATCTTTAATTAATATCCATTTTTACAAAAACCTTCTATCTCTCTTCCTGGTCCACGTGTTGATCAATATCTAGAAATCTTGGTCTTATATGGGAAAAATGCTACAACCTGTTAAATCACTTTTCATTTGAAACTCATTTCTCACTAATATCATCGAAAGGCTCCTCCTGGTTGATATTTTTAATCAATAATTCAAAACGGGGTCTCATATTGGAATGAAAACTACACCATTTTAAAACACTTATCGATACCTTTCATTTGATACCCATATTCAACGAGCACTTAACAAGGTTACCCTGGATCACATTTTGAGCGATATCTCCAAAACCTTTCCAAACGCCTTTATTTTTTTAGCGTATAACCATGTCCAACTGATAAAAAATCTACCTTCCAAATTTAATTTTAATATGCCTAGCCGTTATCAAAATAGATACTAGCATAGATGAAGCAAAGTCCAAAAGAAACCTGTGGCCTTACCCTTTCGTTTGATATCAGTTTTATGCTGATATTTCAGAGTTTTTGCGCAACCACATTTCGACCGATAACTCTGTTATCCATAAATATATCGAAACATCATGAAGCCTGTTACCTTTTCTGTAATCCTAAAAATTAGAGGCATTAGTTTAGACTTAAAATATTCCCAAACATCCGCAGTCACTCACAAACTTACGTTTTAATATATGTATTAGTAAGATAAGGTAAGATTATTATTATTACTTTTATTTAAGGCCTTATTACTCCGCCATCATTAGTACTATCTATTGTGTGAATTACCAGCTTATTGTTGTATGCGGAGGCTCTTTATAAATTTGAGCACCTCCTCAGATTTTGTATGAATGTATGTATGTATTTATTTATTACAGCTCTATTGAGCCTAGATTCTTACAACAATAATAAAGCTTAATCTAAGACTTAAGCCTATAGGAACTCTTTGGTTTTTTATTCCATATCACGAACGGGTTGAGAGTGACACCACCTAGGTAGCAGACTCTCTTTCTTGCAAACGCAATGCATTCGCAGAGGATGTGAACCGGTGTTTCATCGTCCAGTTCGCAAAACCGACAAATTGTTATATCTGACAGATTCAGTTTACTCAGGTAATAACGTGGACTACAATGACCCGTATAATACCCAGTGAGGGTTCTTAGATCCACCCTTCTTAGATTTATGAGCCTGCCCGATGCTCTTTGCGATGGTTTTATAAAGAGTTTGGCCTGCGTCTGTCCTGGGCTGTCAGCCAATGCTGCCTAAACTGTTTGTCTTCCCAGTTGCTTATGGTATCCGTTACATGGGCCTTGGTGAGCCCACAGATGGGTTCCGGACCACAAAATGCTGTTACAGGGTCCCGTACGATATGTCGAAAAAAAAAATGTCGAATTTCCAAGACCGAATTTAAAAAAATTTTAAAATACCGAAGAGATTTTTGACCGAAAAAAAAAATGTCGAAAAAATGCAAATGACCGAAAAAGGTCGAAATTTGGATGCTTAATGTAAAATTTCGGAAATTTGAGTTTAACAACGTATTTTATGACAGTATACAATTATTTATCACTTCCTTACCTCTTACCAAGAACTTTTCAACCATTTTCCAATACAAAGCCTATTCACATTTTCCCCTTGTTAGAGGTAACAACAGAAATATTCTCAGACATTTTCGGGCTACAAACTGCACATGTAAAAATTAAGATTGAGAATGACTTATGATTTGTACTTATTAAAAGCATAACACTAATCATTTGGTAATGATCTTTTCGAGAAAGTTACCGTTATCTTACTGAGCTAAACTATGCTGGAGTCACCAATGGCAAAAATAAATCGATGTGTCTTTGATGCGAAGTCTATGTACATTTGTTTCGCTATATATGTACATCGATGCTTCGACTTGGTTAGTTTTCTAATATGTGTATATTTTTTTATTACGTGCATATTTTTGAACAAGGAAAAGATGTTGGTCCAATTTACTTCTGTTTTTGGACAAGTGAGAAACCGAAATAACCTTTAAACGTTCAAAATTTCACAATTTTTATAGAAACATCGATGTATCGATACTTCAAATATTTACGTGACTATAAAAGTCGCCAAAAATCAAAATTTTTTTGACATCTTTAAACCGGAGATTCGTTTCTGAGAGGTTGTTGTTAATTATATTGAGACGAGCTTAAGAGTTTGTGCCATGTAATTCGCGCGAATTTTACACATCATTCATTACATTGTTTCTACATCTTATATATTTTTTTTTCGACATTTTTTCATTCGACATTTTTTTTCGAGACATTTTTTTTTTCGACCTTTTGTGTTTTCGGCAAATTTTTTTTCGACATTTTTTTTTCAACATTTTTTGTTTCGACTTCTTTTTTTTCGACATATCGTACCAGACCCGCTGTTACAGCATCGTGTTTTGCAAGGTGGTCCGCTTTTTCGTTGCCGTCATATCCTTCATGCCCTGGGACCCAACCTAACAAAACTTTGTTTTTGGCCGCAGATCATTAAGGACTGTGACGCATTCATCAACAAGCTTCGAATTTATTGTATAAGACTGCCAGGCACATAGGAAGGCCTGACTGTCCGACATAATGTAGATTCGCTTAGAGGATGGTCCTCTTCGGAGGGATTCTCTGCCACAGATTTCTATTGCATGGATTTCCGCTTGGAAAGATAGTGTGGTAGCTACACATTGGTACAGATTTTTTGTAGTTCGGTCCATAGATATCAGCTCCTGTTTACCATCTTCCAGCTTCGATCCATCCGTATACCAAATCGCCGAATCGAATTCAGCATATGGGTTCCCTGTTTCCCAGAGTACTCGATCTGCGATTGAAACCTCAAAGTTTCGCGTGATCCTGAGCGTAGGAGTTATAGCATCACTACTTGCAATATAGGACCAGTTATGAAGTTCTTGAATATCTTCATAGGTCCTGTCATATTTCCGATTTTTAGATCGGAAATATTTTGAAGTCTCAATTCAGCAAGTGCGGCTTCCTTCTCTATCAGAATACGGAAGGGAGGTATTCACACAAGGGCACTTAAAGCATCAGCAGGGCACGTTCTCATTGCACCTGTTATATCGACACAGACCAACCGATGCAGCTTACTTATTTTAGTGGCCGCTATTCTTTGAGCAGTCTTAGACCTCCAGACTAGGGAAGCGTAGGTGTCTATTGGCTTCACAACTGTATTAAATGACCAATACATCATTTTGGAAGACAGTCCCCATGTTTTGCCATAAAGTCTTGTCCAGGCGAAAAAGGCCCTCGTTGCTTTATAATAATAAAATAAGATATATCACGTATGGACTTTTCAGGATTTATTTTGTAAACTTAAGTATGCGTAGAAAAAATTTTTTTTTACCGTTTATTTGTCACGAAGTTTCCCCTCGTGAAGGGTGGACACCTTGTCGGGGTATGAGAGCTTAAGTCGATGGCCAATTTGTGAAAAATCCAAATTTCTAAGTATCACTCAAATCCGTCCATAAATAAAATTTCCAGTATTGATTACCCCGTTCTCAGCACCATCTAGCGGGATTTTTTGTCAAGGAATTATTTCGTTTAATGGTGGTAATACATGAATTTTGTGAATTAAAATGACGATATACAATTTGGCACCTCACCATTTTTTTTTTTTTTCAGTCTATAAAGTCTCTCCTGTGCTACTTAATTTCCATGGTTACACTTAAATTTCAGCTCTATTTTTTAATCGATTAAAATATTCAAGAGTGGTTTTGTACTCCCGCTTGCTGTTATAGCTGCGTGTTTGTGGAATATAAACAACACCTCTCCAACTTTGCTTTCACCATTATAACTACAAATGTAAACCACATTGATGTTAAAAATTTGTCACGCAATATTACGAATAAATGAGTCACTCAGCATGAAATATTTGCACGATATTATCTGCTACTTAAAAAAAAAAAACATACTCAACGAATTTCACTTTCGCAACTGACCACTTGTGGGCAATGACGGTGGAATTTGAAAAAAGCTATGATTACATGCCGGGTAAATAATAAATTTGCTCTGGATATGTTTGCGTGTTCGTTGCTTAAAGAGTGAAAAGTAATTTAAAACCTTGATAAACAAATACTAAACCACTAGGGCTTTTTTGCCTGATATTTTAATATGTATATTCAAATATCAACGTACTTTCATATGCACTTGCAAATGGGTCACCAGCATCTAAGGGATACAAAATTACAAAAACATATAAAAAATAAGATAACTTTGCAGATAAATCCTTGAGGTTTTTCCTAGGTTGGAATTTCTTCCTGACCAATAATTTTTATCTTTGCAACTGAGCCACTCAATTATTAAATTGCTATTTAAATAAAAATTACAATGATTCGTACACCGATGTTTATGAAAAAATTTACATTTAAAAACTAAACAAATTGAAAAACAAAATAGCACACTTGATATACACAGGTTGCTAAATTTTATTGTGCTATTCAAATTTTATATGAGAAATGACAGCATGGGAATTATGAAAGTTTTAAACTAATAGCAGATACGCGAATAGGAGATCATGTGAATTGCCTAAATATTTTTTACAAAAGCATTGCTGTCATCGCTACTCTCGCTGCAGTTTCCTGACTTTTTGGATTTTTATACCCAGCGTACTAGTACAAGTACAAGGATATTATAATTTTGTCCACATAACTGTACTA
The DNA here is from genome assembly GCA_964058755.1 of Campiglossa producta. Classification (NCBI taxonomy): domain Eukaryota; kingdom Metazoa; phylum Arthropoda; class Insecta; order Diptera; family Tephritidae; genus Campiglossa; species Campiglossa producta. The sequence goes on along the minus strand of CAXKVI010000084.1, from coordinate 33,279 downwards.
CGTAAAGGCACAATATAATCGAGGTAGATATAGAGCTCCATATATGTATGAAAGTTCTTAGGTTGGGAAAAAAAGTTCATTAAAGCATGTCCGTCCGTCTGCACGTGTACACGATAACTTGGGTAAAAATTGAGATATTTACATGAAAATTTGTATACAGTTTACTTTCTGGCTAAGGTAGGTTGCTATTGAAAATGAGTGAAATCGGATGATAACCACGCCCCCTTTTTCGATATCGAAAACTTCGAAAATCAAACAAATTGACATATATCGGTAGCTAAAATGGCTGAAAGGATATAATTTTATAGCTGAATCCCCCTGGTTATTTTCTTATGATTTTTCCACAGATTTTTTTAAGTTGGCGTGGCGTCGCCCACTTTTAATGGAGGTATTTTTGAAATTCGACTGGTCGTAACTTTTATACTGATTACGATAGAACGATGAAATTTGCATAAAGCATACTAGTATAGTTGGGAGTATACCTGATGAAATTGATAAATGAAATGAAATGAAATGAAATCGCCCTCCAACCACTCCCACTTTCGATATCGAAAACTTCGAAAATTAACTAAATTGACATAATTTGGTAACGGAAATGGGGAAATGATATAGTTTGGTAGCATGAACCCCCTAGTTGTTCTATAATGATTTTTTGATAAATTTTTAAAAGTAGGCGTGGCACCGCCTACTTTTCAGAGAGACATATTTGAAAATTTCACGGGTCATAACTTTTAAGCTGATTACTGCAGAGGGATGAATTTTGTTACAAGGTATAATAGCATAATAGGGAGTATACCTAATGTAATTGGACGAAATCGCTTCCCAATCACGCCCACTTCTGAGATGGAATATTTCGAAAATTATATGAAAACTACCGCTGGGTATTTAATGTTCGGTTTTACCGAACTTAGACTTAGACTTTCTTGCTTGTTTATTATCTCTTTTTAAAAATAATTGAGGTGTTACATTTAGGTTTGCCAAAAATATCAAGGTTTGAGTTTTATATTTATGTCAGCAAGTCCGGCAGATGTTTAGCCTGAACAAGTAAGGAAAGCTGTCTTCGGCTGTGCCGAAGACTAAATACCTTTCATGAATAAGCGTAACGATTTTCACTGTTTGATCCCAGTACAGCCTGTGTGAATTTAACTTCCGCTCATACCGAAATTATCGGAACTATCGATTATATGGGGGCGATGTGTTAAATTGGTCCAATATCATTGATTTTTAACAGCGACGTTCCACATGCTAAAACAGCAATAATTACAAAATTTCACGTTCCTACCTATATAATTACAGGAGTTATCTACCAAAATCCGTTTATCGGAACAATCGATTGTATGGGGGCTATGTGAAATATTTACCCCATCTCGATGATTTTCAACATCCATATTTCACATATAAAAATAGTGACACTTCCAAAATTTGACGTTCCTTCCTCTTTAATTGCAGGAGTTATAGCCCAAAATCCGTTTATCGGAACAATCGATTGTATGGGGGCTATGTGAAATATTTATCCCATCTCAATGATTTTCAACATCGATATTTTACATATAAAAATAGCGATGCTTCCAAAATTTCACTTTCTACGTGTTTAATTACAGGACTTATAGCCCAAAATCCGTTTATCGGAATAATCGGTTGTATGGGGGCTTTGTGAAATATATATCCCATCTCGATGATTTTCAACATCGATATTTCGCATACAAAAAGAGAAATACTTACAAAATGTCACGTTCCTACCTCTTTAATTACAGGAGTTATAGCCCAAAATCCGTTTATCGGAACAATCGATTGTATGGGAGCTATATGTAATATCGGTCCGATCTTGCTGGTTCCGACAAATCATTCCTATATTGGAAAATGGTGGCCGCATACAAAATTTCAGGCAAATATCACAAAAACTGAGGGACTAGTTTGCGTTCAAACAGACAGACAGACAGACGGACAAGGCTAAATCAACTCATCTCGTCATCCTGATCATTTCGGTATACTTATTGATGGGACTATCTCTTCTTCTTCTCATACTTACAAACATCGGACCAAACTTATAATACCATTTCATGTTCATGAAAGGTATACAAATTATCTGAGTTTGTGAGTGGTACGATAATTCCGTGAGTTTGGTATTTTCGCAGGAAGGTGTCACGTCGCTCACTGGATCATTCGCGGAAAAAAAACTTTCAGAAAGGTTCAAATATGAACAATTCATTACTATTTTGCATGAAGTTGATATTTTTTTTTGCTACTTTGGACAGACGAAAAGTGTGTATGCTACAGCGTGCTACATATTTTAATTATAAGAAAATGAAAGTTTGGAGTATTTTCTATCGAGTCCTAAAAAAAATGTGTGCCCTTATTTCAAAATTGCATAAAAGTGGCATGGCTTATACGTTACATTTCTTTGTTAACGGATGTGTAGACATAGAGAAAAAATTAATTGATGCTGGAATACTACAGCGAAGTGTCAAACTAGTGAGCAGAATTCTATTATACAACTCTAATTTTCTAGCTGAATTCATACTAGTCAGGAAGAACACACACAATGCATTTCATACTAATATACAACTGTATTTTTCTGGTTGAAATTATACCAGTTACAGTTTGCCGTTTTTTCTTATAACTCACAGATGCTTTTTCGTGTTAGGGTAAATACAAATCACTGCTTTATTAAAAATAATCATGAAAATGAAGGCAACTGATAAAATAAAGGGTAAGTCATGAAAATAATGCGACTATTAACTTCCGGTTGAATTCATACTAGTTCAGGTTCAAGGTTTTTTGGACTGGTTTCATACTAGCCCTGTTTGGGCTAGTCCGGGGACTAGTTCATTTTAGGAAATCATACTACTCCAGGTTAAACTAGTATGGAACTAGTATTCTACAACTAGTATAAATCTAGTGTATAATGACTAGTGGATGACTGGTATGTTCTGGTCGAAATCTGACAATTGACATTTCGTAGGACATCAACATATAAAAAAAAACTGACTAGTTGGGCCTGGTGTACCAACTAGTTGTAAAGTAGTAGTGTGAGAAAGCTGAAGAAGCGCGAAACAATGATTACAGGCAGCACATGTTTATTTTTTCTAGGAATGTTATTAATAGAATACGGGAAAGTTCTGACGAATAAAAAGTCAATGCAATGGGATCATGTTTTCAAACGTATGCTAAATGACTAAACATTTTCGTTATATTGTTTTCCACATACTGGTCGACTAGGCTTGAACATCAACTTGAGTTTTTACCATGAGGTGTTGAGCCAACCTAACCCAGATCAGTGTCAACATATCAAGTGAGGTTAAAATTGTTTTTATTTTACTGTTTAGATTTACAGAGTGGTCATGCTGAGCTTAGGAAGTTTTCTATGATATCAGAATCTTTTGTTGAGGGTGATTGTTTTCGTTGTTGTTGTTGTTAACAGCTAAAACACACCCCGAAGGTTTTAAGGAGTGATGGCGAAATTGACAGGCATTGGCCGATATGCTACAATACTCCGTTGCGGTACTGCCCGACGGTCATGGTAGCGATTTGGTATGATCAGCGGAACCTTCTCGGTTATGTCATTCCACCATCCGTAAGGAAAGAGAAGATGGGTAATGAGAGGTGAGAGGCATCATATCCGTAGGTCAACGATCAAATTGGCATGTCATTAACTAGTTTATGTTTTTATAACAGTTTTATTTTAAGACACTCATCAAATTTAATTTATGTAGATAAGGATGAAATTTTATGAAAGGTTTTGAGGTTTTGTAAACACTTCGTCTAGTCTGCACTCACCACAACAACTAACCTCATGCTTTAACTGTTCTAGGTTTTCTTTGAAAATATGGCAAACATATTTTAACGCCAAAAGAAGTTAAATTTCAACTCAAATTTTGTAACTGAGAATTGAAAATTGAAATAACTACTATCTATTAATATATGTACATAATACAGTGCACCTCTACTTACTTTGTTTAGTTGTCTCCAGCGCCTATGTTCATGCTGTCATAGTTGTTATATGCTTCTTCGCTTCATATTTTACCGTTTTTTTTTTTTGTTCAGACTGCTTCCATCCTTATCCCACCCTAATATGCATAATCCAATTTGTTTATAGGTTCATATGCACTCGTGCGTTTATGATCCTTGTGGACTTTGTTGCTTTATGTTTTTATTAAATAAAACAATTTTGTGTAAGTGGAACGATTACTTAAAGTTAGGCAATCTCTAAAGTGTAGTATGGCTTAATCCTCTTTTGCCTTTTTGTATGCACAAAAACCCTATAAGCTGGTTGTCCTAGCAACAAAGAGAACGCTTACCAATACTCAAGCACTATTTACACACACACACACACCAAAAGCTTTACACGTTTCTCGGTAGTTTCATTAGTTGTTGTTTTGGCACGTACGAATTTTGCACGACCGGCTGACTTAGGCGTTTGCATATAACACAAAACACAGTTACCTTTTTGAACTTTCAAATTTTCGGATAATCCAATTTGAACATCATATTTCAAGGGAATTACATTTACTTATGGGCATATTAGTTTCTACATTTATTGGTGTGTATTTTTCAAATATTTTGTTGACTAATCTGTTTATTCAACTATTCAAATGCAGAATTCCTTTTAGTCTTATCTGTTTTGATTTTTGAATTTTTTTTATTTATTTTTGTTATTCTTGTTAAGAACTAGTAGTCAGATATCTACACCAAATAGCATAATTTCATGTTATATATTTTGAGTGTTCACTTTAAAAATCAGACTAAAGTTGATATGTATCGTTATTAATATTTAAACTTTACTGGTTACTTCTAAACAACTTATTGAAAATTTCGTAAACTATTTCATATTAATTATGTTATTTTCAATTATCTTATTTTTCTCTTCGTTTATTTTATGCAATTAAAATGTTGCTATAGTTATATACAGATATTATCTTCTTTTATTAGTTTGCGTAATTTTTGAGATCTTAAGCTTGCTTATTTTATTTATTATTAATTTTAGAAAATTTCTCACTGTTTTGTATTTGTTTGCCAAACTCTGCTTGTTAAAAGCTTTCAGGCTTTTCAAGTTTATTTGGAGTTGTCACGTATATTAGCGTCGGCCCATGATCTGGAAATAGCAAAGAAAATATATAATTGAGTGGTTATAATAAATTTTCGTCAAATTTCTTGAATTTGTAAAATATTTTGTATCAAATAATTTGTTTTATCTTAATCAATTTATTGCACACCTAGACCTAAAGCTTATTCAAAAATCTGAAATTTTGATGGCATGAATCACATAGTTTCGGATGAAGCCGAATATTATATACCTTGTAGTAGATCTGTATGGTATCTCACTTTAAGCAAAAATTACTTTTAATCTTTTCATACCTATGGATGTATTTTTTGTCTTTAACACTTACTCCTGTATTCAAAAAAAGTAACGTACGTGACATAAGTGGGTCATTTTTGCTCAATGGACTAATGAATAGTTTTTGATTTTATTTCAAGCTTTCAAGTACTTTTTTAGCTTGAAAATAATAAAATTTTATTAAATAAGTACAAAAACATCTTATTAGGGCTATTTTCAGCAACTAGTACATATACACTTGCTCCTTTTACTATTGGGCAATTTTGACCCATTTATACAATATACGCAATTATTTCTGCCCAGTCTATCCTGTAGATGAAACATTTCAACAAAACCTTTTTTCAAGTATAGTTTGATTAAATAATAAAAGTCGAAAAGTTTCAATAGATTATAGAAAGTCTATAAAAAGATATGCAACTTTCAAAGTCGTTTGGGCAGTTTTGACCCACTTATACAGGATAAGTGTTAAATAAATAAAAAAAAGTTTAATTAAATGTATAAATAAATATCTATACGTTATTTTATTGCCTTCAAGGCTGGTATGGGGATTGGTTCATTATTTCAAGACTTTTGTGGCACGGGTTAACGTTGATCTTTTAAGTCAAAATTTTGTGAGGATTAATCTCATAGGGTAGTACCCTAAAAAGCTAAATAATTTTCTTCTCCATATAAATAAGGGCCATTCTAATGCATACTATTTATATTTGTTGCTTTTAGCCTACACACCATATGGCTTCCCTGGTTCTATAATGAAACAATTGTCAACTTTCAAGTTTCGAGATAACGTAAACAAAAGCTTTAAAAAGTAATAATCTTTGCTGTGTATAAATTTTATAATTATATTACAAATAATTTCCGCGTTATACGCTTGCGCATAAGCGCATATAAATATTGAAACTTGCTTCACCAAAACTTAATATTTTACAATTGTGTCATTATTGAACAAGTGAAGCGATATGTGCAAAGTTTCATTCCTCTTGGATAACGATAACCCGTCCCCATTTTTAGTTAAGTTTTCAGATAGCTGTTTATACAAAGTCCGCAAAAAGTCCATATAAAAATCCGCAAATTTGAATTTTTATTAGGACAACAGGATCCTTTACTAGAATATTTACTCACAAGAGAAGGACATTAGAATTACATAACTATTTTAGTAAATTTCGTAAAAGTGTTTCTTCTGTGTAAAAATTACACAAAAAATATAATAAAATTTACAAAACAAATAGAGTTAAAATTATCCCAAAATATTGTTAAAAATTACGCAAAATATATAGCAGAAGTTACGCAAAAAAATAAAGTTAAAATAAAACAAAAAATAAAGGTAAAGTAAAGTTAAAATATATGCATAAATGGACACTGAGAAGGGTTTACCTTCGAGCTGGGTAGTGGCCTAAGGTACTAGACCTTCTAGCATACAAGTCACTACAGTGTTGTGAGTTCGACTCTCACAATGCCGGGAAGAAAAGTCCTTGAAGAGATGTAACTCCAGTATCATCGAAACATATGTCGGCTTGTCTGGTTCCTGCAGCGCGTAGGTAAATTTTTCTCAAAAAACACATTTTCATACAATCCCGAAAATTTCTTGTAAATACCGTCGGTATTTACAGCAATAGACTATAAGTCAAAAAAGCAACAAATAGTTTAATGTTATAAATGGAAAAATATTCGTGCTTAATTAAGTATGAAAATTCTTTCATAGGTTTCACACCAAGTCCTAAAAAATTCGCAAATCTTTCATATAAGTTATCATTGAAATTAAAGAAATGTTCTATATGGAAGTATAAATATATGCATAAATGGACACTGAGAAGGGTTTACCTTCAAGCTGGGTAGTGGCCTAAGGTGCTAGACCTTCTAGCATACAAGTCACTACAGTGATGTGAGTTCGACTCTCACAATTCCGGGAAGAAAAGTCCTTGAAGAGATGTAACTCCAGTATCAACGAAACATATGTCGGCTTGTCTGGTTCCTGCAGCGCGTAGGTAAATTTTTCTCAAAAAACACATTTTCATACAATCCCGAAAATTGCTTGTAAATACCGTCGGTATTTACAGCAATAGACTATAAGTCAAAAAAGCAACAAATAGTTAAAAAATATAGTAAAAATTACCCAAATAAGACAGTAAAATTTACAAAAAAATACAGTTAAATTATCCAAAAAATGTAGTAAAAATTACACAAAAAATAAAGTTAAAGTAACGCAAGGAATATAGAAAAACTATACAAAAACCCAGTAAAAATTATGAAAAAAATTTAGTAAAAAATTAATTAAAAAATACATCTAGTAAAAATGACTCAAACAATAAAGTAAAAATTACACAAAAAAGACAGTTAAATTTACACAAAAATACAGTAAAAATTAAACAAAAAATAAAGTAAAAATTACACAAAAGATATAGTAAAATTGTCGTCAAATTTACGTGATTTGACATTGCACATACTTAAAAATGTAAGTATATATTTTTTTGAAAAAAGGTCAGCTTTGAGAAAATGTGAATGTTTTGCAATAACAGCCAAGGTTATCTAAAAAAATCTACAAATAAAATATGGCTACACGGCTAGAAAATTAACCTAAATTTTAATATTTCTTAATATTTAATATTTGAACGGTTTGTCCAAATACATACAAAGATTTTCAATTTCTTTTGGTTTCGATTTAAAATCTAAACGAAAAATCAGTCTACATTTTTTATTTTTGGTTTATTTGAATGTAATTTAATTTTGCCCACAAAAACTTAATGTGCGGCATAGCTCAGCGGTAGAGCAGTAGGCTGTGACTCCTGACCGTTTTCGTTCGAATCCTACCAGCTGCCACATTTTTCAGTTTTATTTTATTCTTAAAACTTTTCGGTTTAAAACTAAAACTTTTTGGTTTGAAAATTAAAATGTTAAGATTTAAAATTAAAACTTTTTGGTTTGAAATTTAAAACTTTTCGGTCTAAAATTTAAACTTTTGGGTTTGAAAATTCAATTTTATTTTTGAAAGCTTATTCAAGATTGAATTTTGCCAACAACATTTATGTGTGCGATGTAGCTCAGTGGTAGAGCAGATGGGCATGATGCGGGGAGTCTTGGTTCGATTTCCCGCTAACGGACCAAAAATTTATTTTATCTTTAAAAAATTGTTATACCATTTCTGGTTTATAATCGAAACCCGATTCATTTATCCAATTTTCTTGAAAACTGGTCTAGACTGAATTTGAAACCAAATTTGGTTTGGTCATGAAAAAGTGGTCCAAAAAAGTTTAAAATTTAGGTTCAAATTTTTAACCGTGTACTTCGTATTACCTTCGTTCACCACCAAATGCATTTTGTCCGCTATTGCTGAAGCCAATGATGTCGATGTTCGCGGCAGACGCCAAAAGTTGTTAACAGCGATAATTCAGATTATTATATATCATATTAGTAAATCTATTAAATATGTCTTAAACAGATATTAAATAATAAATAGAAGCAAGAAATATTGGAATAAATATAGAATATTTGGTTTTACGACAACTTTATTAAGCGTTCAAGGAATTGAAACGCCAGGGTACTGATGTTACGAGGACTTATTCCATAATTTTACAAACAAGCTTATAGAATATGTAATTGAAATTTAGGGGATATATAAATAGGGTTCTACATTTTCATAAGCTGTTGTATTATATCAAGTCACTTTAAAACTTTCCGATTGATTGACTGATGACATCAAGTTGTAGTACTTTTGTGTTTTCACCCATATGTTAAGGCTTTCCACTGAAAAAAAAATGAATAAATAAAATAAGAGAAAATAGAAAAATAAAATAAAATAAAATAAAATAAAATAAAATAAAATAAAATAAAATAAAATAAAATAAAATAAAATAAACTAAAATAAAATAAAATAAAATAAAATAAAATAAAATACAATAAAATAAAATAAAATAGAACAAAATAAAATAAAATAAAATAAAATAAAATAAAATAAAATAAAATAAAATAAAATAAAATAAAATAAAATAAAATAAAATAAAATAAAATAAAAACAAACTTTCACTTTCAAAGGAGATAATAAAAAAATTTTATAAAATAGTACCGGATGTACAAATATACAAATAGAATTCGGTAAGGTGGCAACGCTACTTGAAAATATTTTAGTTGGTATGTCAGCGAAAATGCCTTTTATATTTGGCATATGTAGCTCAATAAATAAAAAAAATTAAATAAGTGGCAACCCTGTAAACCACCCCAAGTGGCAACCCCAAAGTGTATAGCCTTAGAATAAATCATACTATCTATGTGCCAAATTTCATCCCGTTCGGTCAAGCGGTGCTCGAGATAGTACCGGACCTACAAATATACAAATATACAAGTTTAGCTCGTTTAAAGTTATTAGATAGACAGATAAATTTGTTACACACCAAACCTTATCAAACGACTTAACTACATATACATCGACTCTTATTTCCATACCTTGTTCATTTGAGTCTAATATTAAAATTACAATTATCTCCCATCCAATCTTCCAATTCTTCGCTCATTAAAGCTATCAATTTTGAGTGTAAAACTTTATTTTTACCATTTTTGCCTGTATGCAAATTAAGTAAATATATCTCCAGAATTTTCCAAGAAACTTTTCTTTGCTAGAGGTAGTAATATAATAAACATAATTAAAATGAATTAATTTTTACGCTTATACACGTTTTGGTAGAGTTTTTTTTTCGATTTCATTCATTAGCGATATCCATTCAACGTTTCAAAGGCTTGAAGTAATTTTTCTTTCGAACTATTTCTATTCGTTCGAAGCTCTTACTAGCTTTAACCAATTAAGATAATGTTTTTTCGAAGTAATCTAGTATATACATACGTTCATATGTACCTACATATGTGTATGTATATAGCTTGCATGTTTAATTGTTATATAAAAAAGTGTTGTCGAATAAACTTTTCTTTGGTATTAGTTTTGCGTTAAATTTGGTAATTAATATTACGTAAATATGTAGCTGAGTAGTTATACAAATACTACAATATTAGCAAAAGCTACGTTACCTCACAGCTGGCATTTTTATCAAGCTACCTAGTCTGAAATTGTCAAGAAATGTCCAAATTTAGTTAAAAATGCCGAGTGCTACAACGAGTTTGGAAGTGACACAACCATAGGTCTAAAATGAATTTCGAGGAAGCAAAAATTTTCACGATTTCAAGGTATAATTTTTCCAGTCAACCCCCTAGATCTGTTGCACCACGGTCAACTTTATCGCAAAAAAATTGTATCCTGATTGGAGATGGTTTAGTCGTGTTACAAGGGGGTCAAAGCTCAGATTGCTCTATGGAGACTTAAAAAATAAAAATAAAAAATTTATTTTTATCTAATACTCGAAATCAGCACTATGATCGGAGATATCAGATGCAAAATCTGGTTCCGTTCAGACACGCCTTGTCCCAGGGGGTCTAAAGTTCAGGCTACCCCCTGCAACACACCTTAGGCGTTTTCAATCGGGACCAGATTTTGCATGTGATATCTCCGACCAGAGTGCTATCGATTATGGGTATTGGATAAAAAGAAAAAATCACTTATTTTTTGAGTCCCTATAGAGAAATCTGAACTTTGACCTCCCTGCGATAAAATCGGGATACCATTTTTTGCGTGATATCTTCGGCTATAATACTACAGTAGACGCTAAGAGTTCTAATTTGTGTATTTTTTTTTTTTTTTTTTTTTGTTGCAAAATAGATACAAAAAGGGGAATCCCCAATTTATTCCTATTACGCTCGGTAGTCGTTGGATTTTCGTCGCTATCTGTACAGGTTTTGTTAGTTTTTGCTTGAATTCGATACGCGTGCACGTGTTTCGGCATTGTTTGCTTAAAAGTCAAAGTCGTTCACTGAAACGCCAAAATAAACCTAAGAAAAATACTTTGTCTTTGGAAACCTTATGTTTTCTGGTTTTTATGAATAAAATTGAATAAGACAAAATTTCATTGTAGTTTTTCAATGCAAATTGACTTAATTTTTAATGATTTATTGAAATAAAAAAACGTCCAGGAATTAAAATTTTTCAGAAATTAGAATCACCCTAAACACAAAGTGGTTCTAATTTGTGAGCGTCTACTGAATCGATTTAGGGGTTCAGCCATTAAAAATCCGATGATTAAATTGTTTCCATATAAATAAGGACCACCCTACTGTACATATAAATCGATGAATGTAGGTACATATATAAACAGTACCAGGGTGACCGAACTTGCTCGATGCTATTGATTTAGAGCTAACTTTACTTGCCCAAAATGATACCAAAATGACCATAAAATCATCCCATCCCATAATCCTAAAGTGATCCCAAAACGACCCTAAAAAGACACTTAAATGTTCCCAAAACGATCGGAAATTGAACCCAAAACGACCCAAAAATTATCCCAAAATGACCCTAAAATGACCCTAAAATAATCCCAAAATAGTACAAAAACGACCGCAAAAGACCCTCAAATGTCCCCAATATGATCCAAAATTGAACTCAAAATGTCCCAAAATGATCCAAAAATGATCCCAAAATGACTCCAAAATTATACGAAAATTGTCACAAAATTGTCCCAAATTAATCCAAAATTTAACCCAAAATGATTTAAAAATAACGCCAAAGTGACCAGTAAATGATCCCAAAATGATCCTAAAAAAATATAAATATGATCCCAAAAATATGCAATACAAATACAATACGGTAAATGCTAACCCTGGGCGGCAACACTAATTGAAAATATTTTAGTTGGAATGTCGGCGAAAATACCTTTCATATGATTTCCATATTGGTAAATCTCAATACATAATTTAAACGAAATTAGATAGGTGGCAACCCCTAAGTGGATAGTCTTAGAATCAATCATACTACCTATATGCCAAACTTCATCCAAATCGGGGAAGCTGTTCCCGAGATAGTACTAGATATACAAATATAATGCGGTAAGGTGGCAACCCTAGGTGGCAGCCCTACTTGAAAATATTTTAGTGGGTATGCCGCCGAAAATACCTTTCATTTAATACCCATATTGGCACATCTTTCTCCATTATTTAAAAAAAAATGAAATAGGTGGCAACCCTGTAAACCGCTTCAAGTGGAAACCGCCAAGTGGATAGTTTTATAATAACTCATACCATCTATATGCCGAATTTCATCCAAATCGGTGAAGCTTTTCCCGAAAGAGTACCGGATATACAAATATACAAATATGCTTCGGTAAGGTGGCAACCCTAGGGGGCAACCTTACTTGAAAATATCTTAGTCGGCATCTCCCTGAAAATACCTTTCATTTGATACCCAATAGAGCATCTCGCCTTACAAGCAAAAAAAAAGTCGGCCGTAAGCGTTTTTGAAAAACATTTAAAAAGAAATTTTTTTTCTGGCACGCCCAATTGCATTTTTCTTCATATCTTCGGTATTTATTGTGGGATTTTAAAGTGTGATACACCAATTTTTTTTGTCTCAAAGAGGAGGTTTTTGTCAAGAAAGTTCATTTTTTTTTAAATGTTTTTCAAAAATACTTCATATGAGGGGAGGTACGGCCGACTTTTTTTGGTGATACGCTCTAATACCCATATTGGCATATCTTCCTACATAATTTAAAAAAAAATGAGATACATAGGTGGCAACCCCCAAGTGGATAGTCTTAGAATCAATCATACTATCTAAATTCAAAATCTTATCCAAATCGGTCAAGCGTTTTCCTAGATAGTCCGGATATACATATATACAAATATGCATGTTTAGCTCGTTTAAAGTTATAAACATAAACATAAGTGCTCCATTTTCCAAAACAACATTCTGTTAAGCTTAGGGCAATATTTTTATTGCTGCGTTTACTTCAAACGTTTGCCACTAAAAGCAAAAGCAAGCCAGCCCCATCGATAAAACTGTAATACGATTTCTTAGTATTGTATTTTTTTGATTGTTTGTGTATATAGTCATGAGCACGTGTAAGCTCAGTAGTTATTTAATTGTTAAATTACAGGTAAACTTTTTCTTTCAACGAATAACAAAAGATTATAAACGCGTGGTATTTAAGCCAATTGGAGCATTAGACACTTTAAAAAAATAAGTTTGCTTTGTACGCGTACTTCCTATATTATTAAGCCTTGACCGCTTGAATTTTAAAAATAGATAAAATGTAATGTTGCTCACATTAGTCAATCATTATTTAATAGCTACTCATGTTTGATTAGCTTCATAAAAAATGGGGCAGTTCTAAGATTGAGGTATGAAGGTAAAAACAAAATATTGCTTTTAAGTGATGACGGGATCAACCATGGTTATAGATAAGAAATTTCGTGTAGAGAGTCTTTTTCCCAATACTGTTGCTGTTGTTCAACGTTATTTGGGTTTAGAGGGTCTAGGGGTTCTTCTAAGATAGGGCATTTTTGGAGAATATTTTAATCTTCCACGCAGCTGTCGATATGCTACCATATGATTTCAGAAAAATGTTACTCATACGTCATGGTTCCCAAAATATCAATCGCCAACAAACAAATAGTTCGGTTGAATGAAGTTTTCACATGATGGTGTACGCTGGTAAAACTAAAGATATGCTGTCATCAGGCTCAAAGATTAGTTGAGATATCGAACGCGTTTAACGAAGTAAAACCCATCGACCCCGTTTTGTAGGCCATGTTTGCTAAATCAAGGACTGAACCGAAACCGAAACCGTAACCGTAACCGATTAAACCCGATTCATTTTTTAAAACCGAGACCGAAACCGTAACGGTTATTTTTTTCTGAAAAAGAACGAAAGCCGGAACCCGTTCCAAACGGTTTTGAATTTTTTTAATGTCTTCTTTTTGGGAACACATATTGTATTTTACCAGAGGCTACCCTGAATAACTTTCATGGAAGATGATTTAGCGAGGTTACAAAAGACACATTTTGATCTCAATATAAAAATTCCGGAAGATAAAACTGAACTATATTCGAATAAAGTCATCGAAAAAATTTACGAGATCCGAAAAAAAATGTTTAGTGGCCCGTCTCAGAAAGCATCACTCATATTAATGTTCCATTTTAACATATTTCTAAAAGAAAAAGCAGACTATATTGGAGAAAATCCATCATGACCACCGGAGTAAATCTATACAAATTCAGACTTATTTTGCATTTAGGTACATAGGTACTTGAGTTTTGTAGAAGCAAAATTTTTATGTGTTGGTGTTTTTATTTGGAACCCGAAAACGGAACGAAACCATAACCGAAACCGAAATAAATGTTTGAAGAACGAAAAGGGAACCGAAACCGAAACCCATTACAAAACCGATAACGAAACCGGAACTATATTTAAATCGGTTACATACCTTGGAGTAAATGAAGATGTTCGGGGCCAAAAATTATTCTGTCAGCAATCTTTGAAGCTGAAGAAGAGACAAGTGGAGACCGCTTTCAGATTCTGTAGTGGCTCCGATTTGCTAGAACTAGCAAAGGAAATGAGTGCGTGCTATTTTGAAGGGTCAAACTTGTTTAATTAAGTAAGTAAACAGTAGCATAATATCGTTTTCTTTCGTATACCTTTGCGAATATTAGAATGAATTTTGATGTTTTTCCAACCACAATTTATTATACCTTCGGGATAAATTCTTAATAACGTGAAGTTCTATGCCACGGCGGATACGTAACTTGTTCGAAAACAATGTGATTCCGCTTAGACAAGGGTTGTTGTACACATGTATATACCCACCCTGCAGCGAAAGGTCACACTAGTGAGAAAAATAATAGTATACAACTAGAATTTTCTGCCTGAAATAATACTAGTCAGGGAGTATCCATTCCATACTAGTATACAACTATAAGTTTCTGGTTGAAATCAGACCAGTTAAAAAAATCCAAAACTTACTTGAAGTGTTTCGTTTACTTCTTTTTTCGCTTATAATTTACAGATGCTTTTTTGTGTTTTGATAAATACAAGTAGTCGCTACTTTTTAAAGAATATATAATGAAAAAAAAAAATAAATAAAGATGGAAAAGAGACAAAAGGATGACTAGTTGGGCCTGCTACACAAACTAGTTGTAAAGTAGTTTTCAACTAGTTGCTTTCACAGCAGGGTAGTTATACATATGTACCTACATAGGTACATATACTTACACATGTGAACATAGGTACATGTGTTCTGCAAAGCTTGGTACAAAAGTAGTGAACGTGTGAATCGTACAAGCGCTAAATCCTAGTTTCGCGGCAAGGGATTTGGTTTGTGGTCGAGTTGCGCTATATTACTGACAGCATTGTTTTTATATTTAAACTTTTCCACTTTAGTAGTTGTGTAAATGATTAGTTGTGCGCATACAATATTACACACACATATATCTTTATAGCTATTCAACCGCATTTACTCGTTAGTTGTAAAGATTTGTTACGCGTGAAATTTGTGATGATAAATGCATGAGTGCGCTAGCCTTACATGCGTCAGCTTAGACTTTACATATCCTTGCAAAATTAATCATTACCCAATTGTGTTTAAACACGGGTTAGTTACATATATGTAATAATGAAACTATCACAAATAAATCTTTTTGAATGTAAGCCTTGCATGTTTTCTAAATTTTAAGGCTTTCAGGTTTGATTGGATTTGGTTCGGTGACAACTGTATCAGCTGAGGACACAAGTCTAGATATACTTTCGGTGATTTTAACAAAAGGCCACACAATGCCAATCATTTGGTCAGCTATGCCTACAAAGAGATTACGATCCAGCTCCTAATCAAACTTTGGATGTGCTGCTTTTCGTTATGTATAAATAATAGTTATAAATAACTTTTATTTTACAATCGAAATTTAAAATTGGAAAATAACTTTTAATGCAAAGAAAAAACATATTTTCACCAATCGATAACGATAGTAATAAATAGATATCGAAATCACTTTAATACCATTAACTTCCGTCATATTCCGATATTGTTTAAAGGATCATTAAAGGCCTGCCTTTGGACTATTTCGGGACCATCTCGTGACTTTCTTCTGGTTATTTGGAAAATTGTTTTCTGATTTATTTTGGGGTGATTTCTGGACATATTCATGCATTTTCGGGATTAGCTTGAGACAGTTTGAAGACTTTACCAAAATTATACTGAAAACACATAGAATTTGTTTCCAATTAATTCCAAAAGCAATCTCGATGACAGTCCGAAATGAACCCAAAATAGTTTTGAAGTGATCTCGACACGATCCTGAAGTAATCCTACTAAGGCCACTACATAGACAACATCAGGCGACTTCAGAACAACTAGGACAATACCCAGGTAAGTATACGTTCAAACTGCCACCGACATTTTTTCATTCAACACTGTCGAAAATTTCGAACCCGTTCTTTTCTTACAGAAATGTTTGCTTACATTCAGATGATTTTTATTCACATAGGGTGAGCACCTTTAAAATAGCTCCTTCAATTTAACGCTCAAAGACGTGGTCTAAGTTCTGATTGTGTACGAAAATATATCACTTAATTGGCAAGATATAGAAATGGATGAAGTTGAACTTTTTTAAAAATATTGGTATCACAAATTATGAAAATTTAATTCAAATAAAATTTGTTAGAATTTTAAAGGTGTGATCATAGTTGTGATTTGGTACGAATTGTAGCACCTGCTTGGCTAAATAAAGAAAAAAAAAGAGACGACAAAATATTTAAACAAACATAAGCTAGCAAACATTATACTCCATAAATGCTACCTTTGCTTCTTTGCATAGACAAAAGTGTATTCTCTACCTTATAACTATAAGTACCAGGGTGACCGAGCTTGCTCGGTGCTATCAATTTAGCGCTAACTTTACGTACCCAAAAAAATCCCAAAATGACCCAAATATAATCCCAAAATAATCCCCAAAATTATCCCAAAAAGGCCTTTAAATGTCCCCGAAACGATCCACAAATGAACCCAAAACGACCCAAAACTGATCCCAAAATAACCCCAAAAGACCCTAAAATGATCCCAAAATGATCCAAAAACAAGTAAGGAAAGCTGTCTTCGGCTGTGCCGTAGGCTAAATACCTTTCATGAATAAGCGTCGCGATTGTCACTGTTTGATCCCAGTGCAGCCTATCGATTATATGGGGACGATGTGTTATATTGGTCCAATCTCATTGATTTTTATCATCGACATTCCACATTCTAAAATAGCAATAATTACGAAATTTAACGTTCCTACCTATATAATTACAGGAGTTATCTACCAGAATCCGTTTATCGGAACAATCGATTGTATGGGGGCTATGTGAAATATTTATCCCATCTCGATGATTTTCAACATCGATATTTCACATATAAAAATAGCGATACCTCCAAAATTTTACGTTCCTACGTGTTTACTAACAGGAGTTATAGCCCAAAATCCGTTTATCGGAATAATCGATTGTATGGGAGCTATGTGAAATATTTATCCTATCTGAATGATTTTCAACATCGATATTTCGCATACAAAAAGAGAAATACTTACAAAATGTCACGTTACTACCTCTTTAATTACAGTAGTTATAGCCCAAAATCCGTTTATCGGAACAATCGATTGTATGGGAGCTATATATAATATCGGTCCGATCTTGCTGGTTCCGACAAATGATTCCTATATTGGAAAACGGTGGCCGCATAAAAATTTCAGCCAAATATCTCAAAAACTTAGGGACTAGTTTGCGTTCAAACAGACAGACAGGTAGACAGACAGACAGACGGACAGACTGATATGGCTAAATCAACTCATCTCGTCATCCTGATCATTTCGGTATACTTATTGATGGGTCTACCTCTTCTTCTTCTCATACTTTCAAAAATCGGACCAAAGTTATAATATCATTTCATGTTCATGAAAGGTATAATTACCCCAAAATTACCCAAAAATGATTCCAAATTAATTCTAAAATAATCCCAAACCGACCCCAAAAACACACTCAAATATTCCCAAAATGACCCAAAAATTATCCCAAATTGTCGAAAAATGATCCAATATGGTAAAATGATAACCCTGGGACGCAACCCTACTTGAAAATATTTTAGTTGTTATGTCGGCGAAAATACCTTTCATTTGATACCCATATTGGCATATTTTGCTACAAAATGAAAAAAATTGAGATAGGTGGCAACCCTATAAACCGCCCCAGGTGGCAATCCCCAAGTGGATAGTCTTAGAATTAACCATACTATCTATATTCAAAGTTTCACCCAAATCACTCAAGCGGTTCCCGAGATAGTCTGGATATACAAATATACAAGTTTAGCTCGTTTAAAGTTTTAAGATAAGCTGAAAGCTTTAGCGATTCCAGTAAAAAGTTTTTGAACCATTTTTGCATTCCTTTATTTGTCAGAGCTGTTTTTGTTATTATCAAGACATTTCATTAGAGTAGCTTATTTGACAAGTCTCTTGAAGATATGTTATTTAATTGTGTCGAAATTTAATTTTTCAGTAAAATTTGTTAGGTCCATGGGAAGTGTCCGTAGGAAACGGCGACTTTCAGCTATTTTTGGGACCATTGCAGTTTTTTTTCTTTAGTTATGCGGATAGTTCTTTACTATGTGTATTCACTCAAAATTCAAATTCCGATTGCGGGCCTAGAAACTAAAATTTTTAGTAGGACATACTATGTAGCTCAGACAGTGCATGAAAAACTTGATAATCTGCATTGCTCTTGTGGCCAAAATATGTTCTAATTTGTCAGAAATAACTGTTTATTCATTCATGTATGTCATTAATTGAAAGTGATTGAAATTTACTTGACATTTACTTATTATCTTTGGATTGCCTGCAGTAAGCTGAGATTTTTCAACTCGCTTACTATAATAAATCACACAAGCAGAGTTATATTACGTGATTAAACACACTTGTTTTAGTCATGTAGGTATACGCCTAATTTGAATTTTATTGGGTTTCTTATTTACGAGTCTCATAAATATTTATTGTTTATTTTGTTGAATTTAAACTTTAAGATTGATATATATGCATAAGTGGTATCATCATCATTTATTGGCGCTTAACCGCCTAAGCGATTTTGGCCGTCGCCTATCAAAGCACGCCAGTCATTCCTTTTTAGCGATAACTGACGCCAATTGGAAACCCCAAGGGAGTTCAAGTCATCCTCCACCTGTTGTTTCCATCTCAGTCGAGGCCTCCCCCTTCCTCTGCTGCCGAATTCGGGTGACGATTGGAAAACCTTCTGGGCTGGAGCTTCTTTGTCCATTCGCATGACGTGACCCAGCCAGCGGAGCCTTTGGGCTTTAATTCGCTGGACTATGGTCAGATCTGCGTAAAGCTCGTACAGCTCATCGTTAAATCTCCTTCGATACTCGCCGTCGGCATCACGGGAAGGACCATAAATCTTCCGGAGAACTTTTCTCTCAAATACTCCAAGGGCCATCTCATCTTCTCTTGACATTGTCCATGAATCTGAGCCATACATCAGGACAGGTATGATGAGAGACTTATAGAGCGTGATCTTTGTTCTTCGAGAGAGGACTTTACTTCTCAATTGCCTACTCAGTCCAAAGTAGCACTTGTTCGCAAGAGTGATTCTCCGTTGGATTTCTAGACTGATATTATTTTCGGTGTTAATGCTGGTTCCCAAATAGACGAAGTCCCTCACAGTTTCAAATTTGTAACTATCAACAGTGACGTGGCTGCCAAGGCGCAGGTGCGCCGATTCTTTCTTTGATGACAGCAAATACTTCGTCTTGTCCTCGTTGACCGCAAGACCCACTTTTTTCGCTTCTTTATCCAGTCCAGAGAAGGCAGCGCTCACGGCGCGGTTGTTAAGGCCAATGATATCAATATCATCGGCATACGCCAGCAATTGCACGCTCTTGTAATAGATTGTACCATTGCGGTTTAGCTCTGCTGCTCGAATTATCTTCTCCAGCATCAGGTTGAAGAAATCGCACGAAAGGGAGTCGCCCTGTCTGAAGCCTCGTTTGGTTTCAAATGGCTCAGAGAGGTCCTTCCCGACTCTGACGGAGCTGTTAGTATTGCTCAACGTCATTTGGCAAAGCCGTATAAGCTTTGCAGGGAAGTCAAATTCAGACATGGCGGCATACAGGCAACTCCTTTTTGCGCTGTCAAAAGCGGCTTTGAAATCGACAAAGAGATGGTGTGTGTCGATTCTTTTATCATGGGTCTTCTCCAGGATTTGGCGTATCGTGAAAATCTGGTCGATGGTAGACTTACCAGGTCTAAAGCCACACTGATAAGGTCCAATCAGCTTGTCTACGATGGGCTTCAGTCTTTCACACAATACGCTAGAAAGAACCTTATATGCGATATTAAGAAGGCTGATTCCGCGGTAGTTGGTGCGGTTAGCGGGATCGCCTTTCTTGTGGATTGGGCAGAGCACACTTAAATTCCAATCTGGAGGCATGCACTCGTCTGACCATATTCTGCATAAGAGCTGATGCATGCTTTTTACCAGCTCTTCGCATAAGTGGTATAAGTCCACCTTTTCTCGAACTAAGATATTCAAGGTTTTGTTTTGTCAACAAATAGGGGGTAACCTTGATTTCACAAGTTAGTTCTGCTATTTACTCGGTTGCTATGTGGGCTAGGAGTAGCGTGTTTTATAGAACACATTTTCCTCTACATAGCGTCATACCTAACTAAAAAAAACGAAAACTGGACTTATACCACTTGTGCTTTAAACGACTCATATGTACTTATAAAACGCCCTATATAACGTCATTTCAAAGTAAATTTAAAAGCACGCTTGAATAAAAATTACCATTTCTCGTTTAGATGCACTAAAACTGCAAAAATTGTTTGAAGGTCACCACTGCGTATGAGTAACCCAGCCAGATTACACATACTGTGCGTGCGTACATATACAATAGCTTAGATACGTGTATTTTTGAACATTTACACAGCTTATAAGCTATAATCACACAAACACTATGCACTTGATCAGCCTATTCGACACGTTTTGTCAATACATCATTATAATTGTAACCTACACGTTCTTGCAAACTAACGACGCGCTAAAAAAAAAGAACTTTAAACTTTCAAATACGCAACTCGATAAACTTTTTTAAGTAACTAAACTTTTAGCACTACCACTTAAATGTGAGTTACCCACTTTGTGTGGTATAACATTTTCTCTGCTTTATACAATTTTTGGTATTTTTTATTTATCTAACTATTTGTTTACTTTTCCACTCTTTTTTTTTATTAAATAGTTGGCTAACGAGCGAAAACGCAGCACGCAGCAATCAATGAGCGCATAACTCCGCACGTGAACAGCAGGATTGCTGTCATTTGCAACGTTAAGGCGTGACCCGATTCACTATTTAACAATTCCGACTAGTTTTGCTTTAGTTATAATGCCCTCTTGACACTCGCTTTATCATCGTTGAAAATGAAAGCTTCTTTATGATTACCATTTTTTCACAAAATTAGTTGCCAGCAAAGCATTTGGCTTACTTTTTGTTTAATTTTTGTAAACTCACGCAAATTCACTTTTCTTGCACTTCAAGCCTGCTTTGATATTTAAGAAACTTCACTACAGGTTCTTGATTATTTAATTCGTAATTATCAACTCATGCAACACTTAAAAAAATTATTCATAATTATTTTTTTCCTTGCAATTTCATTCTTTTATTTACCCATTCTTCATCTCTTCTATTCATAAAATTTTGTATGCCAGTTACACCTGTGCACAAATTTACATTCTCATACATGCACAGCACTGCTTATAACACACACCAACACGTACGCGCCTTTATGTATTACACGTCGCAACCACACTCTCATTAGCCGCGTAAACTTGCAAGCGTGTTACGTCTAAATAGTTTTACATATGTATGTGTGTACTTGTGCGTTTAAACGTTATGAATGTTTCGTGCGGCAAGACGCGTGCTACAAATTGATTGTTTTCTCTGCTCTGTGCTACGTACAACTGAATTTGAGTTTAACAACGTCGCACGCCTTTTGCCTAGGTTAGTTTTATCTGAATTTTATCCGTTAGTGAGAGCATGTTTGGATAAAACTGAGAGAGACTGAGCGAGTAAGTGTGTGCTCTTTCGAACATTAAACTGTTTTTCAAGAAAGAGCAAAACTCTTTAATGTTTTGTGTTCGAATAAATATTTTGGTGGCATTGCAAGGACTTTGTTCTTGTAAAACTTAACCATATGGGAATACGGATATTTTTGTAAACATGGACAAGACATGGACAGAACAATTCCGAACAAGAGTGCTGAGCTATGGAATTTACTTCATGACAACATCATGTCTAGAATCCCTTTAAGATACATTGCAATGAATTCGATGCCTTAAATAATTTTTTACAAACTCTACATTTAAAAGAAGGCCGGAGTGGAATGGGAGAGTTGTTTTTCACATCATCATCAGTTATTAGGGCGATATGGAATAAAAAACCTGAGGAAGTGCTCACACGGAGATAATGTTTTACTTTAAACAAGGCACAAACAAGAAAATCGAGGAATGATTTTGAACATGGAAAGTTATTTTATACCCAGCGTACTATTACTAGTACAAGGGTATTATAATTTTGTCTACATAACGGAACTACGTAACGGCAAAAAATAATCGAGCTAGATATAGAGTTCCATATATGAAAGTTCTTAGGTTGAAAAGAGGAGTTCATTAAGGCATGTCCGTCTGTCCGTGTACACGATAACTTGAGTAAAAATTTAGATATTTGCATAAAATTTTGAATACAGGTTACTTTCTAGCCAAGGTAGGGTGCTATTGAAAAAGGGCGAAATCGGATGATAACCACGCCCCCTTTTTCGATAACGAAAATTTCGAAAATCACATAAATTGACATATCTCGGTAGCTGAAATGGCACCGCCCTCTTTTAAGGGAGACATTTTGAAAATTTCACGGGTCATAACTTTTAAACTGATTGCGGTAGAACGATGAAATTGTTACTGGCTATAATAGGGAGTATACCTGAAGAAATTGGATAAAATCGCCCTCCAACCATGACCACTTCCGAAATGGAATATTTCGAAAATCATATGAAACCTACCGCTGGGTATTTATTTTTCGGTTTACCCGAACTTAGACTTCCTTACTTGTTTTATAATCAGAAAATTCTAAAATAAATAAGAACATGTATTCGATCTGGAGTACGAAATTTGAATAAAATTTATTCAAAATTTTCAAAAAATGCTGGGATGTTGAAGATGAGTTTTTGTTGAAAATGTTCAATCGTAGATTTTGTTGTTGTTTGCCAAAAAGAATAACGTTTCTTTCTTTTTTCTTCATATTAGTATATTGTATATTATAGTATATTGTATATTTTTTTGTAATTTAGGATGAGTGAACTGTGGCAGTACCACTCTTCTATCAACTCTGTGGACTCCATAGTAAGCATTTTTATTTGAATCATAACATAGTTATCGGTCAAAATGTAGTTTTACGTAAACTTTGGAACATTCGCACAAAATTGGTATTAAACGAAAGGGGAAGACCACAGCTTTCATTTAGACTCTGTTTCATTTCCATATATTTATCGATAACATAGTTATCGGTCAAAATGTATTTTATCGTAAACTTAAGATTATTCGCACAAAATTATTATCAAACAAAAGGGGAAGACCACAGCCTTCATTTGGACTCGGTCAAAATGTTGTTTGGAGTAAACTTTGGAAAAAACAAAATTGGTATCAAACGATTGGGGAAGACCACAGCTTACATTTGGAATTTGGGTGATTTCGATATATTTATCGGTAATAAAGTTATTTCGATATATTTATCGATAACAGAGTTATCGGTCAATATGTGGTTTGGGGTAAACTTTGGAATATTCACACAAAATTAGTTTCACACGAATAGGAAAGACCACAGCTTTCATTTGGAATTTGGATCATTTCGATATATATATCGAAATAACTTTGTTATCGATTTTTTCAATTTTGTTGTCGGTCAAAATGTGGTTTGGGGTAATATTTTTCACAAACTTGGTATCAAACGAATGGGAAAAAGAACAGCTTTCATTTGCAGTTTGGGTCATTTCGATATATTTATCAATAACAAAGTTATTTCGATATATTTACCGATGACAAAGTTATCGGTCACAATGCGGTTTCAGGTAAACTTTGGAATATTAGCACAAAATTGATATCAAACGAAAGGGGAAGACCACATCTTTCATTTGAACTCTGGTCCATTACTTTTTATTTATAGAAAACAGAGTTAGGGGCCGTTCAAGTATTACGTAAGCAGATTTTTTTAAATGTCAACCAGAAGGGGCCCTCGATGGTATTAATGCGATATGAGTATCAAATAAGAGATGGTGACAAGTGATTTAACATGTTTTAGTATATTTTTAGTATAGGTATTTAGTTTCTAAATATTGATCAACACGTGGACCAGGACTGGAGCTAGAACGTTTTTGTGAAAAATATGTCTAAAATGTTGTTGATGAGCGTTTTAAAGGGGACTCGTTTTAAGTCATTTTGGGAGTGGGATTGAGAAAGGGATAGGGATATGGATGACAATTAGAAAAACAGAATGAAAAGAGAAAAGCATATGAAACGGATGAAAGTGGGGTGGACGGGAAGAAGGTTCTGGAGCTGAAATGAGGAGGAAAAGTCACATTTTATAAATGAAAACAAGTTAACGTTTGGGCAGGACAACGTCTGCCGGGTCTGCTAGTAAATAATAATTCCGTAAAATTCTACGGCTCTCTGGCTTTATTTCTTTCCGTAATATGCGAGAAGCTGACTTCACAACTTCACAAATTTAAAACGAAAATCGAATTTGTTTGGCTCACCCTAGTATACACTAGTAAGGACATAGTAAATATTACTGGGCCATTTGTTCTTTAACGAAAAAAAAGACATATCAATTGTTAGTCAGTTGAAATCGTGCCATCAAAATGCTTTGGAATAAAAGCTTGGTGTATTTCTTGAATGAAGATATTTCAACAAAAATGGATTTAAACTATAGACAAAGTTCACTAGAATTTATCATTACAAGTATGGCGTTTAAACTAAGTTTAAACTCGCAGTGTGGTTTAAACTTGGCCTTAAATCCGGGACTTAAAAGGCTTAAAAACATGTCCCTTCAATATTTAGTATATTATTAGAAGGTACACAGCACACATAGATTGTGGATGAACTTGGCTTTATCTTCATATTTTTATAACTGTTAATGAGTTCGCCAATTTATTTAAAATTACTTCACTAAATGGGGTTAACAACCCTAATAAAAGTTCTAACAATTTGTATATTTACGAAGCTTAAATATGTACGTTCATAGAGTCGCAAATGAAGAAGCTAGCCTAGCACACGTTTCCTGTGTTAGAATCTTTTGTTTGAAAAACTATTCAACGCAACTTAGTTATAAAAATAATAAATAATAAAAAACAAATGTTTCTCATACGCCATGTACCCACTAATCCCATCTCACAACAAAGAAACCGTTAAGAGCATGTCTCACCTCTTTCACTTTCTCTCTATCTCTTTGTATTTGTAATAAATGTGCTTGTGTTTGTGAGCATCTGTTTGCCGGTCGGCTCATGTTTTTACTTTGAATTTTTAATTTTCCCACAAGGAAAATAACGTTGGCTTGTGCCAGTTAAGGTGTGGGTACATTATACAAGGTACGGAATGTGTTGCTAAATTTTGCTGAGCTGATTCGATGCATCTTATTTTCTACATGAATATGTATGTATGTATGTATGTATGTAGATGCTTATATTTTATACCATCTTTGAGCATTTAGCTTTTAAAGCATTTAGTGTTTATTTAAGTCACATGTGGCCACGTTTGAATGCCTCAGTGTGGGTAGCCAACTCTTCCACTTGCTTGTTTATGTAGGTCAGCTCTTGCATATTTAACGTAAATAGATATACACATTAGCGCACTGTGATGACCCTGTTGGAATTTAAATGGCTAATGACCAATATTTGGTATTGAAGACAGTTAAAATACACAAACTGAGTACAACTAACTTCGTAGCTAAGTGGGATCATTACTTTTCCTCGTCTGAAATTATTTGATGTATGTATATCACTTCATCGGTTTAGGCTCTATTTGGATTATCATATGTCTTACTAGGTATTTACCAAGAAAGAAATCATTCTCTACATAACTCAAGTAAAATTTATATTTACCGTATAGGTATATTAACAATATCGACTCATTTTTCGCGAAATTATCGTAACGACATTTTTAGAATTAAGTTTTTGATACAAATTTGTTTTAAAACGCGTTGAAGGATTTGTGCTAACATCGTATAGATATCGTACGGCTACGCTACTGCAACCGACTTTTGTCGTCCGGCAGCAAATACACATCCGCACACATGTGTTTCAAATGAGCTACCAGATTTCATCCGATTTCACCCGAATGTAAACAAACTTTGGCCGCCCGATAAAATAGAACGTGCTAGAACGATACAGTTATTCTCTACAGGCCTACCGCTTTGTTAAGCTGTTAAAACTAGATACATGAGTATTATAAAACCAACAAAAAAGTGAAAGTTGTATCATAACAATTGAGTTGTGTGTTTGCGTTTTTATTTTTATGTGGGCGGTGAAATTATAATTAAATCTATTTTTATATGACACATTCACAAAAGGATTTTTGAGAGCAGTTTTTTTATAACTTTAAACGTGCTAAACTTGTATATTTGTATATCCAGACTATATCGGGAAGCGCTTGACCGATTTGGATGAAATTTTGAACATAGATAGTATGGTTGAATTTAAGACCATCTACTTGGGGGTTGCCAGTTGGGGCGGGTTACTGGGTTGCCACCTATCTACTTTTTTTAAATTATAGAGCAACATATGCCAATATGGGTATCAAATCAAAGGTATTTCAAACGTATTCCAAATATTACAATTTCAAGCAGGGCAACCCCTTGAGTTGCCACCTGACCGCGTTTTTTTTTACCTTATGTATATTTGTTTATCCAAACTGTCTCGGGAACCGCTTGACCGATTTGGATGAAATTTTGAACATAGATAGTACGATTGATTCTAAGACTATCTACTTGGAGGTTGCCACCTGGGGCGGTTTACAGGGCTGCCACCTATCTAAATTTGTTTGAATTTTGTAGCAAAATATACTATATATATACTATATATACTATATATACTATAAATATGGCTATCAAATGAAAGGTATTTTCAGCAACATGCCAACTAAAATATTTTCGAGTAGGGTTGCCACCTTACCGCAATATATTTGTATATCCGAACTATTTTATAGATAATATGATTGATTCTAAGGCTATCCGCTTGAAGGTTACCACTTAGGGAGTGTACAGGGTTGCCACCTATCTAAATTTTTTAAATTATGGAGCTGGATATGCCAATATGGGTATCAAATGAAAGGTATTTTCGCCGACATACCAACTAAAATATTTTCAAGTAAGGTTGTCGCCCAGGGTTACCATTTTACCGTATTTTATTTGTACTGTATGTATATTTTTGGGATCATATTTAGATTATTTTGGATCATTTTGAGGTCATTTAGGGGTCACTTTGGGATAATTTTGGGGCTATTTTCATCAATTTGGATTAATTTGGGACAATTTTGGGGTAATTTTCCGATCATTTGGATCATTGTGGGATCATTTTTCGAAATTTTTAAAACATGAATATGCCGTAACTCGAGGTGTTTAAGGAACGTTAACGTAAAAACTATACTGGGGGGAAGGGTATAATGAGAATATAATTTGCAACAACATATTTGTGTCAAAAACTAAAATGTTAAATTTTGCGAGAGCAATAAACCTTCAAATACGATTTCCCAAAATTTTAATTTTTGCATATTCATGCTTCTGGCACAAGGTCTTAAAATAAGATTAAACTTTATAATTTCGATGAAAACAAGTACCATAATGTATTTATATGCATATAGGAATCTCTTCTAATAAAGAAGTTCGAAGCGACATATGCGAATAAAGTTTTACGAATCACATTACATACGCCAACTTTTGCTCAAGTTTTTGTAGGAGAATAACAAAAAAAAATAAAAGCATTTAGCTATTTATGTGACAGGGTATTGCAAGTATATTGTCAAATATTGCTTGTAAGTTTTGGAAGTGCACAAGTGTACATTATTAGCATGCCGGAAGGAAATGTTCAGATAACAAATCAGGAAATCAGTTGTTGCGGAAACTTGAAGGAAGTTGTAAGGCAAGCCTCTAGACCCGAAGGTATGCTATTTGACATTTGCTACAAAACTATAATTGCCGAAAGTAGGTACATAAGAGTAATAGCTTTTTGTTTTAGTTATCGAAAAACCGATCACGTGACATACATCGTATTACTTTCGTACGCTCCATTGAGTCGTATTAAAATTGTTTTTCAATTTATTTTGTACAAATATGTAGGTATTTGCTTAGTTGTCAATTTTCTACTCGAATTTATAAGTAAACAACAAATATTTTGTTGCAGAACTTTAATAAAGTATCATCATAGAGCTGACATAAAAAGTTTGGTTTTTTGTGTTTTTATTTTTTGCGTTTCATTAAAAAGTGCCAAAGGCATCTAATGAATGTGCGATTGAAAACAAGGAGGCAGCCAAAAACTGCAATGCCAAACAGACTTTTTGGTATATATATACTTAAGTACTTGGCAACCGCAATTTCGCAATGAACGATAAATATCAACTATAAAAATGTAGTTTTTGAGTTCGCAAACTGTTTGGCAAACGCTTACTTAATATAGTTGTACTGTCAGTAAGCAAATAACAACAATCATACGCCACGCTATGCCAATCACTATTTTCACTTCTTTCTCGTTCTTTTCTTTATTCTTTTTTTGTTTTATATCAAGGACTAAAACCGAAACCGAAACCGAAACCGAAACCGTAACCGATTAAAACCGATTCATTTTTCAAACCCGAAACCGAAACCGAAACCGTAACCGTAACCGATTAAAACCGATTCATTTTTCAAAACCGAAACCGAAACCGAAAACGTAACCGATTAAAACCGAGTCATTTTTTAAAACCGAAACCGAAACCGTAACCGTAACCGATTAAAACCGAGTCATTTTTAAAAACCGAAACCGAAACCGTAACCGATTAAAACCGATTCATTTTTCAAACCCGAAACCGAAACCGTAACCGTAACCGATTAAAACCGATTCATTTTTCAAAACCGAAACCGAAACCGAAAACGTAACCGATTAAAACCGAGTCATTTTTTAAAACCGAAACCGAAACCGTAACCGATTAAAACCGATTCATTTTTCAAAACCGAAACCGTAACAGTAACCGTAACCAATAAAACACGATTCATTTTTCAAAACCGAAACCGAAACCGTTGTTTTGATCTGAAAAAGAACGAAACCGAAACCATTTCAAAAGCCGGAACCGGTTCCAAACGGTTTTGAATTTTCTTAATGTCGCACTTCTTTTAGTGGGCACATAGGTATTTTCTTTTACGAACAGGTACCCTGAAAACTTTCATGGAACATTGTCGCGCAAGGTTACAAAAGACACGCTTTGACCTAAGTATAAAAATGCTGAAAGAGGAAGTTTGACTATAGTTAAATGAAGAGATCGAAAAAAATTTACGAGATCCGAAAAAGAAATGTTAAGACTTGTCGCAGAAAGCACCACTCATATTAATGTTTTTGACGATTTATACATTTCATTTAGCTACCATTCTAATATTTTTATTATAAAAAAGTAGAGTTAATTTTAGAAATTTGTTTATTTGTATTATATTGGAGAAAGTCCATCATGGCCGCAGGGAAAAAGTTATGAAAATTCAGACCTATTTCGAAGCTACATAGGTACTTGGGTATTTTAGTAGCAAAATTTATTTTGTTCGCGTTTTTATTTGGAAACCGTAACCGTAACCGAAATCGTAACCGAGTCCGAAATAAATGCTGAAGAATGAAACCGCAACCGAAAACGAAACAGGCCATCCAGCATATTACGCCAGTCGGTTATTTTTTTAGCCAACTGGCCCCAATTGGAGACACCATGCGTTCTCAGAACTGCCTCCACTTGGTCCTGCTATCAGCGAGGTGGTCTCCCTCTTCCTCTACTAATTATGTCGACGTCTGCGTAAAGCCCATACAGCTCATCATTATATCCTCTTCGGTACTCGCCGTCGCCAACTATTAGGGGTCCATAAATTTTTCAAAGAATTTTTCTCTTTCTCCCAACATCACGAGACTAAACTATTTTATAATTTTTATAAAGTAAAAATATAACTCGAATTAAGTGAGAAAGAACACGGGGTTTCTTTCTGCTCTACAGTGCACTGGAAGTTATAGTGCACCAACTCTTCCGCCTCCCAAAGGTTTTTGTTCCAGACCAATCCGTTTTCCGTGCACTTGCAATAGTCCACTTCCCAGTGCAAATAATCTTAAAAGGTCCCTTCTATTCACCTTCAGAAGGACCGAAGATCCACCACCATTAGCCTCGCTAAGCCAGTGCTGAGAGATCTAACCCTTGAAAAGCCTTATGGGTGCAAGGACCCCTTTCGACTCTGACACAGCAAGAGCAGACGCAAACACAATGGTTCAATGCGGAAAAGTTTTCTTTGTATGAAAATCAAATTATTTTTCAGATTTTATGACTACATGCCGCCTTTCATGAAGTTGAAATTGTTTTACAAAAATAATTGTTGCTAACTTTATCTATATATTTTGCACATAACTTTAAAAGGTGAGATCTTAGTTGTGAATTGGGGAAATAAAGAAAAATCAGTAGAATCGATCAAATACTAAGCTATACTTTTTGAATAGAAAAAAAGTGTGTGCTACGGCGTGCTACATTTTGTAACTATAATAAAATGAAAGTTTGAAAGCTTTTCTATCGATTTCAAAAAAAATGTTTTGCCCATATTTGCGTATACGTAACATTTTTTTGTTAACGAATGTGTGCACATAGAAAAACAAATAATTGATTCTGTAACACTACCTATTAGAGGCAGCTTAAGAAGCTAAGACATTTCCGTTATATCGTTACTAGCTCCTTCTACTTTGCGTAGTCCACCACTTTAATTCCACTCCTGCATAGCAGTGGAGGTAAAACACTACTCTGAGAAATCCCACATCACGTGTATGCAGCCATAAGTTCAAATATACTCCAGTTTCCCTATGCCTCATTCAAGAAATTTGTTCTGGGTCTACCATCAATTGAGCTTCAAGGCCTGTGATATGATGTGCGTGCTAGAAGCGCATAGACAGAGGAGTGAGTCCGATACCACCATAAGCTGTTTACAAGTCCAACTATACTAAATTAAATGCCCGAAAAAATCAACTTACAATGCAGATTGTAGCCAGTCCTTCTTACTATATTTCACCGTATAGTTTTAGGAGCCACGTACGCGCTCTCAGTGAAAATTGAGCGTGCTTTAAATATTTAAATATTCGCTCACTTTAGATTGCTCCATTTTGATATGATGGAAATCTGTGAGTATTAGAAGTATTTCATGCTGCTACCATTCACAGCCCATATCAGCAAGTGGGATAACCATAAGATATTTGCAAGCGTTATCTTCACTTTGCTGAGCAACCTATTTTGGATGAAAATGTTGCTGATAGGAAAAAAGTTTAAAATATCAGAGCTGAACAGAATTCACTCACTCCTCGGTCTAGGGCAAAAGTAGACTTACATATTTGTGTGCATGAAGATATGAGCCGTTTAAAGCACAAATGGTATAAGTCCAGTTTTCTTTTTTTTAGTTAGACATGACTCTGGCAACACTACCTTTCATCCGATACCCATATTAGGATTAAAAAAAAAATGAGATAGGTGATAGATAGAAATAGGTGAGATAAGCAACACCCAAATAGAAAGTCTTAGAATGAAGCATGCTATCTACATACCAAATTTTATCCGAATCAAACCCTAGGAAGCAACTTTTCCTGAAAATATCCTCGTTAGTTTACTGCCGAAAATACCTTTCAGGTGATATCCATATTAGCATATATTGCTCAATATGTTTAAAAAAATATAGGCGAACTAAATAACTTTTTCTTTATTATTTTTATTTATAAAACTTCGAACAAAATCAAAAAAAATAAAAATTTGTTCGACCCACCCTAACACATAAGTGCCTATAGATATGCAGAAGTGTGTATTAGTTTCCTGGATTTTTTGCAAGGTTATATGCAACGACACGCGTGCCTACGTGACAAAATCTTCTGCTCGACGCAGCCTTCATCAGCAACAAACGCCATCGCCTCCTTCGCTTAAGTGGCGTCCTTGCTGAATGCAAATTAATATGTTTAAGGGATAACGTGATACTTGTACGCCACGCCGACCGACTCGTGGTTATTAGACTGACTGTTCGACCGACTGTTTGGCTGACTATTCTGTCGGTCTGTTGAGTGGTTGACAACACGCAACTTCGAGGCCGCGGAGCCATTGAAAACCAAAAAAAAAATTATTCGCATGTGCATATTTTTTTATGTAGCTATACGAATGCCCGGAGTATATCTGTATATACGGGTGTTTATTTATCCTGATTTATGCATATAAATATAACGTTCATATGGTTTCGACCGTGTGTGGACGAATGATTTTTTTTTTTTTGTAAGACTGGCATTCCAAATGTAATTTTCGTGTTTGCGTTTGTGATTTTTCATTTCGAGTAGCATTTTTGTTAAATTAATTCCAAAGTTAACTTTTGATAAAGTACCTTGGGTCACAAAAATGCAGGCAAATTTAAAGTTTGCATGTTGTTTGTGTACAATAAATTAAAATATTTATTTTTGCACCTCTTGAAATCATGTTGCAAGCGGACTTCACTGTGAGTGTGGCGGATATATAATTGATCGTAAATCAAGACCTTAAGTGAAGTTTGCTAAACGCTTTTTGGTCTAACCTTTTAGGACAACTCGATGCGTATCTGCGTGAGCAAGTTTGTTCACCACCTACTTGCCAACATTTAAAGGTTTTTTGGTAACGGAGATTATATAGAAGGAATATTGCATAGTGCCTGCAATTTATCTGTCTTTGTTATGTGAGCGAAATTTTCCCAATATGACCCCAAAATGATGCCAAAATGACCTTAAAACGACCCCAAAATGATCG
>CAXKVI010000083.1:150000-210780 GCA_964058755.1 Campiglossa producta | reverse complement strand
AGATAACGGGGGGACTAAATAAGTTACCAGCTGTCTGCGTCGTGAGGGCGTGCGTGTACGTATCCTGGCTTGCATAATGTGAGGTTCAGAAAATACTTCGTGGCCTCGAAGAGTGCACAGTCAGGACCCTGTAGCTATGTTCGTCGATAATAACATGACTAATTTTGTTTCGCCCTTTTTTGATCACGCTAGCTTGATGAATAGTAAGCGACGACTAAAATCCGCCAATGGATGTGATGTAACTTGATGGGTAATATACGGATATGACGAGTCTCACCTGTCATTAACACTGGGGGTGAGATGATCTAGAAGGTTCCACTGGTAATATCAAATCGCTCCTGCAACAGTCGGGCAAGTATCGTAAGGTGTAGTACCAGAGTGTACCAGGTCCGCATTCTGCAAACGACCTTCACTATCAACAAGAATCCGGTTGTTGTTGTTGTTGTTGTAGTTAACAATACTTCGCCTTGCCTAGAGTGTATGATCATTTCGAAGATCTTCATTAAGCTCTTCTAACGGGAGCAGTTTCAAAAGGGTTGAACCAGAGAGACAGAGGGGTTAGAAGAGTAGGTTCAATTGAACAGTTAAAGAGATGTAAAGTGTCATGGGGGGCGATACCACATGCAGGACATGTGTCAGATACAGTGTTATTTAATCTGGATAAGTAAGAGTTTAACCTGTTACAGTATCCAGCTCGAAGCTGGGCCCTAGTGACTCTAGTCCAAGCATCGGCGCCCCATAGATCTTAAGATCAGTCAAACAAGTTGGATTCATCACACAGACACGTTGCTCTCTTTATTTACCAAATGATTTTGTCGTCGCTGAGCAAGGGGCGCAACCACATCGGGTGGAGGTGTCGCTTGTTTGGTCAGCGAATGTTAAAAATATATTTCGGACGATCACAGCGCGTGTATAAGAGCTCTCACTTAAACACCTGCATTTGCAAATCTGCCGACCCATGCTCTAGTCTCCCTTGGTAAGGTGCGTTATTCTTCAACAATATCGGGTGGAAGACCGTTTAGAACGAGGTTCAAAGGCCGCGATCTGATAAAGGTATCAGCCGGTGTGGATGCCGGTTAAAGCCTGCTTATTAATCCGCAGATCAAACGGCAAGGTAATATGATGCCGGATTTCGTCATAATGCTTACGGAGATGTTTCCTTAGTTTCTTGTGGGCGGATCTGTGTCCAAAAGATGACGGTTTGGAAGTGCTGACTTGTGGCAGCTCAGAAGAAATTGCCTGCTTAGCATTTCCCGAGCTCTCTTACATTGAGTAGTTTTGCCTCTTGATGGAGGTGAGACTCAGAAGACATGAGGAGACATCCCGTAGCAGTTCTGATGGAAGAGTTTTTGGCAGACTTGTAACTTCGTCCAGTTGGTATTATGCACGTTCGGCGAACATATTTGTGCAGCAGCCATTATATCTTCGGGGAATGGATTTGTTGTATCAAACAACAAGAACTACAAAATTGTCACTCTTCAGGATATGTCACATCGTGCATTTCACTTTTCAACATATTTCTATACCCTTTTAAATTGAAAATTAAATAAATACCGTCATGCTTGTCCGAATGGAAAATTTTCCATTAACGAAATTATGTTTCAACTTGCACCAAGAGACAGTAGTTAAAATAATAATCAGCACAAATAGCTGTAAACCCATACGACTGATTGCTAATAATTACAAATGAATTCCATTTGCGCTCGTTGTAGCTTTTACTTTCCCTTCAGTGCTGCAATGTTGTTAGTACGAATTTGTAAAACAAAACTCCATGTAGTAAGTACCTACAGCATGTAGTCTGTGTGACATAGCATAGCACACAACATACAAATGCAGTTACTAAAATTGGCATTTATTTAATGTACGAATACCACAAGGTGAATATACAAAACTTGAAATAAAAGCAGGAAGCGAAAGATGACAAGTACCCATCTAGTTTGAAATGGAATACCACAAGCAATTTTACTGCCATTGAGCATCCTTTTGCGTTAACTCCTTATATTTTATGGCGCAATACAATTTGGTAACGTGTTCACCATGAGTCTAGCTATGACTGTATGTACGTATGTATGTTCACACATAAGTGGATTTGTATGAAAGTTGATATTAGCTTGAATCTCTAAATTGCAAGAAAGGGTGAATGGTGCATTTTCTCAACATTTTTTATTTGTATGCATTACATTGTTGCTGCTAATGCTTTGCACCTGTTGCAAGAAAATCATTCAGGGAAGTGGAAGAAGTGTATTTCGTTGGTTACAGATGTGTGCTACCATGATGAATGAGTGCAATGTATTTAAGCAATTAAGTGTTACTGACACCACCTGTAGATCGGTTAAGATATGAAATTCAAAGTACTTTATTGTTGTGTAAATATCCTTCGCTGGGGTCTATCCTGAAAAAGTTACATTCTATGTTTTTTGTTATTGTAATTGGCGGCCGCCGTGGTGTAGCGGTTAAGTGTTCGGCCTTCTACACCAAGTCGTGGCGGTTCGATGCCCGGCAAAAGTAACATAAAAAATTATTTAGAAAAAGAATTTTTCTAAACGGGGTCGCCTCTCGGCAGTAGTTTGGCAAACTCTCCGGGTGTATTTCTGCCATGAGAAGCTTCTCAGCAAAAAATTCATTTGCTTTGCAAGTGCCGTTCGGAGTCGGCAAAAAACTGTAGGTCCCGCCAACTTGTAGGAAAAAACTCAAAAGCAACACACCACAAGTTGGAAAGAGAAGCTCGGCTAAAAATCTCGTTAGAGGTTATGATAACCTGTTGGAATATCGCCGCCATTAGTTTTTTTTTTTTTTTTAAATGGAAAGTAAAGGGAAGGAAAGGAAAAGTAAAGAGAGGAATGAAAATTAAACTAAATTAAATGAATGTTAAAGGTAAGGAATGAAAAGGAAAAAAGCAAATTAAAGGAAAGAATGGAAAGGAAAGGAAAGGAAAGGAAAGGAAAGGAAAGGAAAGGAAAGGAAAGGAAAGGAAAGGAAAGGAAAGGAAAGGAAAGGAAAGGAAAGGAAAGGAAAGGAAAGGAAAGGAAAGGAAAGGAAAGGAAAGGAAAGGAAAGGAAAGGAAAGGAAAGGAAAGGAAAGGAAAGGAAAGGAAAGGAAAGGAAAGGAAAGGAAAGGAAAGGAAAGGAAAGGAAAGGAAAGGGCAGGAATGGAAAAGAATGGAAAGGGAAGGATAGGAAACGAAAGGAAAAATTGTGAAATTATGGGTAAAGTTAAGCCTGAATGCTGAGCTTAAAATTTACCAAGACATTTCACCTCGATCGTTATTTGGAGTCCTACATTTTTCCTTATTGAAATTTTTGTGGCAGCAAACTTGTCTGTGAATCTAAATATTTTGATATTGTGCATTGGTCGTTGTACCATTCTATTTTGTGCGGCTGTACAAATAAAATTTGAATAAGACGACATTTCTACAGGAAACTACATGAAATTGCAACATTTTCTGCATAGCAATGTGGGCCAAAACATCTTTAATTCTGAGAAAAAGTATATAAAAAAGTTTTCGTTTAATCAAAGGTATGAGGTTTCCAATGTCATATAAACTGCAAGATGCATTTTAAATAGGTCTCTAAGTCGCAGTCCATAACTCATCCTTAAGCAGAAGAAATAAACCAGTCTTTTAAAGTACGCATCCTTTAATTGACAACATTGTGATTATATTGTAATGTACTTTTTGACACATAGCAAATGATAATAAATAATAAATGGGATATGCATGACATACAACCATACTAGCAGCTTTAAGGCACATCCGAAAAAAGCCTTAATTTTCTTCTTCTTCGCATAAACACGTCAAAATGCGTCATTGTTATTATTCCGACAAGTTGAAGATTTTCCGCTTGAGTATAGGGAAATTTGCCAGCTTGTTGGCAACTTAATGAGAATTTCTTGACTTACAAGC
Source organism: Campiglossa producta (assembly GCA_964058755.1). Lineage (NCBI taxonomy): Eukaryota > Metazoa > Arthropoda > Insecta > Diptera > Tephritidae > Campiglossa > Campiglossa producta. The sequence continues at coordinate 206,879 of CAXKVI010000083.1, read as the reverse complement.
GCAACGAATGAGTACGAGCTCATGCAAAACTACCCATCAAAAGTGTGCCCCTTATATGAGGCTTAGTTCGACCTATGGTTATGAAATCCCGACGAAAAATAAAGAGTTTCATAGAACTGTTTTCTTATAATACACCAGATTTTGCTGGGCGCAACTGAAATCGATAAGGAAAGCGAGCCAAAGAAAAGAGGAATAGAGTGATGAAGGCAGAGAGCCACAGAGAGTAGGCGTGGAGATAGGGCTCGGGCGAAAAGTAGGATAACAGGTATGAAGAGGAAAAGTAGAACTATTGTGACGGAGAAAGAGCAAATAAGAGAAGGCGAAGAAGTATGGGTAGGTGAGAAGCGCAAGGAGAAGAAGGGGAAGGTCAAGGTGACGCAACAAATGATGTAAGGGAAAAAGAAAAAAAAAACAGGGGAAAGGAAAGTTTATTTGAAAGAGAAGGAGAAAGAAAAAGGAAGGGGAAAAAGAAGAAGCTTCAAATATACGGGAGAGAATAGAGTCAGAAGGAAAAACAAATACAAAAGGGAGAAAGATTAGGATGGGAAAAATACAAAAAAGAGAAAAGAGAAGGAGAACAAGAAGGAAAATATAGAGGAGAAAGAAAAACTAAAGGAAGAGACAAATTTGAAAGCATAATAAGAGACAGGGGTGAAAGGGGGGAGCAAAGAGAAATGTAAAAAGAAGAAGAGAAGGGAGAAGTATATAGTCGATGCTTATGCAACACCACCTATCCATCAGATGCAAAACCTCCTAAATGACGAAAGTAGCAAAAATGAGATTTGGTAACCCTGCATTCCAGGCATCGAGTTTTATCTATAAAAATAATAAATTTCGCATTCTAACAAAAAATTACCCAATAAACGGAATACCGCCTACCGAATTTCAGAGGTGTAGTTAAATTTTAGCTACAAATCCACTCATCGCTTAGTAAATGAATAGAAATTACAGCAAATTTATATGCAAAACCCTCTATAGGCAACATAATTTCAGAAAAAAGATAGCTAGCTTTAATTCAAGGTTATTCAAGAAATATCACCTTGTAAAAACAGAAAAAAAAATTTAATTGCAAGAATGTACATAGGAAATAAGTTTTTTTACTCTTCTGTAAAATTTGATTGCTTTCAGATAGGTGGTTTTGCAAAGGCATCGGGCGGGTTAGGGGTTTATAATATGTCCGATATAGTCGTACAGGTTGTAAGAGGTGACTAATATGCTCATTGGTATTGAAGTGCTAACTCGATGGTTGATCGACGGATATGATGCCTCTCACCTTTCATTACTCATTTTCTCCTTCCTTACGGATGGAGGGATGAGATGGCCTAGAAGTTTCCACTGGTCATGCGAAATCGCTCCGGAGACAGTCGGACAGTACCGCATGGGAGTACCGGAGCGTATTCTTGTCAATTACAACAACAAAAACAACAGCAACGATATATACAATAAGATATAAAAACAGATGCAGACTAAGGGGAAGAAAAGAAGGAATTTACCATAACTCTTAACACAATTCTTTGAACGTGGTGTACACGTATGAATTTTCCATGATTTTTAGGGTGTGTGTGAGCGTGTGCCTGTTTACAAATATTTCATCTCATCTTGCGTGTGCATGTTAGTTGCTGTTGTTGTATTGTTGCATTGTTATGCGGTTGGGTATTGTTTGTTCACATTGTTCAATTTGATTTTTGATTTACAAGAGCAATTGTTGAAAAGCCAATTGAAGCTGCCAACACCGTGCTGACATACATACCTATATAGCTCCATTCTCGTTATCGTAATTTCTTTGTGGCATTTGTTAATTCGTTTTGGGATTTCCTCCATTTCCGTTTTGCCATTCACTCTTGATTTTGCTTTTGTACGTAGTGTGAATTGCGTATAGAGTTACATGTTGATATATGAAAGAAGTAGATACTATATAATTCCATTGAGCGCTTTGCATTGAATTGAGTAAATTGCTTTAGAATGTAAAATTCTACCGTAGAATAAAAAAAATAAATTTCAACAATTAAATAATAAAAAATTAAAAATTCATATGCAATTTCTAGCTTTCCTGTGAAAATAGATCTCGCTCAGCAAATCTACCTTTGATTTGCGTCCCAAACTCTGGAAAATTTAACGACTGCATTTTTTTGGTTTTTTTCAACTCATTTCTTTAAAATTATTGGACTGCTAATATTTACTTACTTGTAATTTGCTATAAAGTAACTACGAAAACCGGAAAAAGTGTGCAAGAGTCATGAGCTAGGAAAATGAATAAACTTACAAATTCACACTTGAATGCACAAATGCGTCCGGAAGTTGCGCAAATAGCAAAAAAGGGAATTGATAATTTATGGATGAAAGGGAAACATTGCTAGCGAGCTGCGAAAAAGGAGAAATTTTGCTGAGAAAAATAGAAAAAAATTTAAATTACAGCGTTTGTTACCGCTAACGATAATGACGCTGGCGAATTATGGAAATAATTATGTACGTGATTACGGTAGAACGGAAGAAGCGTGAAATTGCATATATTTTGCGGATGCAGAATCTGAGATTAAAATAATTGAAAGTTCATAAAACGCAAATGTAAAATTTAAAACTTTGTTTTAAGATACTTTGCGTGGCGGGGTTTATGAAAAACATTTGTGTCCACTTTTCTAGCAAGCTTCTTCCATGCTGTCGTGTATGTATGTATAGATAGTCTTTTAATTCTTCTTTGTTTCCTTTTATTGGGTTGTATTTACAGTTTGTAGGCGCCGAAGCAGGCAATGTCAATATGTAGGCGTTATATCTAATGTAAATATATATAGACATATTGTAACTCGCTTTCCAGAAGCACGAATGTGAAAAAATTAAAATTTTGGGAAATCGTATTTGAAAGTTTATTGGTCTCGCAAAATTTGAAATTTTAGTTTTTGACATTTATGAATATATTTTTGCAAGTTATATTCTCATTATACTATTTCCACTGATATAGGTTTTAGGTATTTAAGTAAATATTTTAAGATTTTCGTTGAGCCAGAAACACGAATGTGTTACGTATACACCATGGTGTCTGTGGTTCAGTGCGATAAATTCTTGTTTCTGGCTCAACGAAAATGTTTTAAAATTTAGAAACTAAATGTTTAAACATTTTCGTTCCGCCAGAAATATGAATGTGTGGCCCATTCGCTTTTCTGGCACAATTTTTAGAGTTTGAACTACACATTCATTAAAATGGCATTGCAAATTTCCAGGGGTTCTTTGTACTTTGGAAACCCAAGATTTTCGTGAATCGTAGAGAAACGAGAGTTTAATCACATGAACCTATTAACTCAAATCTGGAAAATTTTCACATTCATGCCTCTGGAAAGCGAGTTACAATGTGTCTAAATGTTTTATTTTACTTTAGTCTCCAACAACTCTAGGAAAATGCAGGATAAGGGTAAAATGAATTTGGCACTTTGTTTCAGACACGAAAAAAAAATCAATGAATATATATCGTCGCTCCCAACGAAGACTAATACAGTTCAGTTAGCGTGGAAGACTAACACAGTTCGCTCTCTGCGTCGAAGACTAACACACTTCGTTCTCTGCGTGGAAGACTAACACACTTCAGCTTTCTGCGCCGAAAACTAACACACTTCAGTTTTCTGCGTCGAAAACTAACACACTTCGTTCTCTGCGTCGAAGACTAACACATTTCAGTTTTCTGCGTCGAAGACTAATACATTTCAGTTTTCTGCGTCGAAAACTAACACACTTCGTTCTCTGCGTCGAAGACTAACACAGTTCGCATAGAACTGAACTGAAACTGAAGTGTGTTATTCTTCGACGCAGAAAGCTGAAGTGTGTTAGTCTTCCACGCAGAAAACTGAATTGTATTAGTCTTCGACGCAGAAAACTGAAATGTGTTAGTCTTCGACGCAGAGCACGAAGTGTGTTAGTTTTCGACGCAGAAAGCTGAAGTGTGCTAGTTTTCGACGCAGAAAGCTGAAGTGTCCCTGTAGGGAAAATCTCTAGTTCAGAGCTAGTTCGCTTCTAGTGCGTTCCGAACCAGTACTAGCTCGCGAACTATCTTTCTAACATGAAATCAACTGGCGAATTTAACATGGCGATGTCCTAGGCTGGAACTAGTACAAAATTCTACAGTTTGGCTCTAGTTCGTTTATTGGTACTATTTCTATAGTTCTGAACCATTTCTAAGCATAGAAACGAATATAAATTAAATTCAAAAACTTAAATTCAAATACGAATCCAAATGCCTTTTAACGACTCCTCAAACACTGGTTTCGAACTAGTGAAAATGTAATCACTAACGTACTAGTTTTTATTGGCCACTTTATATCTAGTTCTGAACCTGAAATTTGTTCACTAGTGCCTGAGTTCCCTGCAGGGAACTAGTGAAAATGTAGTCACTAACGTATTAGTTCTTATTGGCCACTTTATATCTAGTTCTGAACCTGAAATTTGTTCACTAGTGTCTGAGTTCCCTGCAGGGAACTAGTGAAAATGTAGTCACTAACGTATTAGTTCTTATTGGCCACTTTATATCTAGTTCTGAACCTGAAATTTGTTCACTAGTGCCTGAGTTCCCTGCAGGGAACTAGTGAAAATGTAGTCACTAACGTATTAGTTCTTATTGGCCACTTTATATCTAGTTCTGAACCTGAAATTTGTTCACTAGTGTCTGAGTTCCCTGCAGGGGTGTTAGTTTTCGACGCAGAAAGCTGAAGTGTGTTAGTTTTCGACGCAGAGAACGAAGTGTGTTAGTTTTCGACCCAGAAAACTGAAGTGTGTTAGTCTTCGACGCAGAAAGCTGAAGTGTGTTAGTCTTCGACGCAGAAAACTCAACCGTGTTAGTCTTCGTTGGGAGCGACGATATATTTTCTAATTTTAGTGGTGCTGTCTTTTAAATAAATGTTTAAATATAAGCCAGTCAAATTTTACTTCTTGAATGCTACCTTTGTTATTTTAGATAGACAAAAAGTTTGTGTGCCACAGTGGGCTACACCTTCTAACTAAAATAAAATGAATGTTTAGAATATTTTAAGTTGATTGCCGAACAAAATGTTTGCAAATATTTGCCCTCCAGGGTTTAATGACAAAAGTCGTATAAGTAAAATTTTTTTTTTATGAATATGTAACCATAGAATATCAAATAATTGATGCTGCAGTACTACCTTTTGGATTGCTTTAAGAGAAAGCTGAAGAAGCACGAAATAATGATAAAAGAAAGTACTGGTTTGTGTTTTCTAAGAAAAGTGATAGGGTTTCTACCAATAAAGATTTGTTAAGATATTGCTGGCAAGTTCTCACCAAGAAAGGGTTTATGGAATTGGATATTGATAAAGCATTTTCGTTATATTTTTTAGTTATAACATTAGGAAAATAAAATGTTGGCAAAGACTCTTCATGAGCGTAACTTATTTAGTTATTTGTTTTGATTTGAAATTAAAATTTGTAGTAAAGTTTTCTGGTATAGCTCTGAGGGGGTATCCTTAAAGGTGGACCGATTTATAATTTTTTCCTACAGTCAATATTTATAAGAATAACTTGACGCGTAAGTTTCATGAAGATATCTTGATTTCCGGAGCAGAAATTAAAATTTGTATTTAATTTTTTTTTGTTTAGGTGTAGGGGAGGCACCCCTGGGGGTTCACCGATTTCAACCATTTTTCTAATATTTCTTAACTAGCTTATACACATGTCATAATGAGCAAAAATTTCAAAGACCTAGACCACTCCTTATATTTTTTCCCAAAAATTGTATGGAGCGGAACCTCTGTGCGTGGAACCAACGAGATATATCATCATATACCCCCAGACAATTGTTTCGCCAATTGATAGGACCTAAGGCTTAACGCCGGCTCCGTTCGTTTCGTTTAGTTATAGGAAAATCAGAACGAATTTTTGTAAGGTCTATAAAATAGCGTAAATACCCAATAAATAACAAATATCAAATCAAAATTTTAATATAATCGTATTATATTTGTCATCTGTTCGTTTTTTTTATAATAAAGATACATGTTCCTGATGATGTCAAGAAGTTCAGCGAAACGTCGAACGTTAATTGCAGAAAAATAATGGGGGTATTCATCAAACCTTATAAACCGCTTGAACGTATAAATTTATCAACTGTGTAAATCAACTGTCAAAATTTATATGAAACGAAGTTTACACAAATTTGATAAACTTCCGGGCCAATTTTGGTATGCAAAAGAGTTCGTAAATTTATTCAATTCAATGACGCTGTTCGAAATGTAATTTTTTTATTGCACATTAGGCAAAAATATAAAAATATGCTGAAAATGGGCCGAAAATTACTTTTTTAAAGAGAATCTCGAAATAAAAAGTTTTTGTTTCACATCAAGTAAATTCATCTATACCGTTCATCTTACTGAGCTGATAAATGTAAAATTTACGCATTTCTTGAACTTATAAGGTTTGATGAATCCCCATAATGAAATTTTTTCTTTCGCCAACCACAGTAGACTGTTTGAGCCTATTGAAAGATATTTCCAATATTTTAAAATTTAGTATTTATTTTGAATCGAAATTCATGTGTAATATATCCAGCTCATTTAAAACGTTTTATCCTGATTCATATACCAAAGTAATACAATAACCTAGTTAAATACATATATCATCTTTCCTCGAACAAAGTCTTATCCATCCTTCGGCATACGCATTCAAGCGCGCACACAAGTCACATTTCATTTTTCATGAATGACGACGCGTCTCAATTCCAATTTAGTTTAAAAGAGAAATTCAGGAACGTGATAGTGCGAGATGATGATGTCGAAAGCCTATAAATTTTACAATTACTTGATATCAAATAGCACAAGTGCATCCTTCTAGCATATTGTCTGCTTTAACGTTGTTCATCGTTGCTGACTCATACACTGAAATAAAAAGGTTGAAAGTGCACATTGAAAGTAACAAATCAAAACCACTTTCAAAGTGATTATGGTAATACTGTAAATATTACAGTATTTACGGTAAAATTGGCAGTAAAAACATGTGATTTTTGAAAAATATCAATTAATGATATGAGTCCACTTTCAAATTTACAGTAATTCATGTCAATATGATGGTATATTCGAAGAATGATAGGGGGTCACTTTCAAAATTGATATTCCCCACTGTTGGACGAAAAATGACAGGGTTTACTGTTAATTTGACGGCCGTTTCTTGTAGATTTTTTTTAGTGTACATACATACATATCCGCTCACATGTGTGTGTTTACAAGCGTTACATCGTTGTTTGGAAACTCGAGCTTTGTTTGCTGAAGGTTTACGGCTGCGTAAGTGTGCAGTTACACTGGCAGCATGTGTTTGTATGTAATGAAATTAAGATTAACAATGTACATACAATATGTAAATATTGATATACTGAAATGCGTTTAGCTAACAAGATTTGGCTGAGACAATGTTAACTTAAGTGCTTTAAATTTGTTTTCAAAAATATATTAAAGTTTTATTTAAAATGTATTTTAAATATTACTCTAAGCTTTAAGGTCTGTGATTCGCGATTTGTGCATACCATTGGAAATAGGAACGAATAGATATCGACTTCTGGAAGACCTCACTTCAGCGCTTTAAGTAATGCCACCCACATACGAGAAGCACGTCCGCGAAATATGCTTGATCTACTTAAATTAGAGTGGTTATAAACGACGTTTTAAAAAGCCCCTCGAAATCCATGCTGGAGATTTGAGCTACTAATTTTTTCTTTCTAATAAAATCGACGTCGCGTTTTTTTGTTCCAGAATCTACGAGAACGTGTGTTTTATACCTTTCATGAAGATGAAATGGTAATATAACTTTGGTCCGATGTTTGTAAGTATGAGAAGAAGAAGAGATGGACCCATCAATAAGTATACCGAAATGATCAGGATGACGAGATGAGTTGATTAAGCCATTTTCGCCTGTCCGTCTGTCTGTTTGAACGCAAACTAGTCCCTTAGTTTATGAGATATATGAAATTTGGTATGCGGCCACCATTTTCTAATATCGAAATCATTTGTCGGAACCAGCAAGATCGGACCGATATTACATAAAGCTCCCATACAATCGATTGTTCCGATAAACGGATTTTGGGCTATAACTCCTGTTGTTAAACAGGTAGGAATGTGAAGTTTTGTACCTAAGTATTGTTATTTTTATATGTGCAATATCGATGTTGAAAATCATTAGGATGGGATAAATATTTCACATAGCCCCATACAATCGATTGTTCCGATAAACGGATTTTGGTAGATAACTCCTATAATTCGATAGGTAGGAACGTGAAATGTCGTAACTATTGCTCTTTTGTGGAATGTCAATGTGAAAAATCAATGAGACCAATATAACACATCGCCCCCATATAATCGATAGTTCCGATAATTTCGGATGACCTTAAATTAAATTCACACAAACTGCACTGGGGATCGAACAGTGAAAATCGTGACGCTTATTTATGAAAGGTATATAGCTTTCGGCACAGCCGAAGGCAGTCCTTACTTATTATAGCTTTCGGCACAGCCGAAGGCAGTCCTTACTTATTTATTAACCTATTTTACACCAGCCCAGGTTAAGGCAGGTAGATAAATTGAAGGAGGCTGCCATTAAACCAGGGACCCCCAATGATTATTTTTGTATTTTTAAGGTAAAAACTCAAAGGCTTCCTCCTATCGTATAACAGTTTCAAGCACATGAATGGGCATGTCTCTTCATGCTCAACCGAAATCGACAATGATTGAAAAAAGTTTGAGTGAATCCTATATAAATTACAACTTAATCATTACTTTTGAGCAAGGACTGAAACCGAAACCGTAACCGTAACCGATTAAAACCGATTCATTTTTCAAACCCGAAACCGAAACCGTAACCGTTATTTTGATCTGGAAAAGAACGAAACCGAAACCGTTTCAAAAGCCGGAACCGGTTCCAAACGGTTTTGAATTTTTTTAATGTATCACTTCTTTAAGTGGGCACAAACAGGTACTCTGAAAACTTTCAGGGAGGATTGTCGAGCAAGGTTACAAAATACGCGTTTTAACCTTAGTATAAAAATTCTGAAAGAGGAAATTTGATTATAGTTGAATGAAGCGACCGAAAAAAATTTACGAGATACGAAAACGAAATGTTCAGGCTTGACTCAGAAAGCACCACTCATATTAATGTTTTTGGCGATTTATACATTTCATTTAATATTTTTCTAATAAAAAAGTAGAGTTAATTCTAGGAATTTGTTTTGCAGAAATTTCATCCATGCATAGCGTTAATAAAATGTATTATTATATTAGAGAAATCCCATCATGGCAGCAGGAAAAAGTTATGAAAATTCAGATCTATTTCGAAGCTACATAGGTACTTGACTATTTTAGTAGTAAAATTTATTTTGTTTGTGTTTTTATTTGGTAACCGAAACCGGAACGAAACCGTAACCGAAACCGAAATAAATGTTGAAGAACGAAACCGGAACCGAAACCGAAACACGTTGCAAAACCGAAACCGTAACCCGAATGTTATTTTAATCGGTTTCAGACCTTGCTTTTGAGTTTTATTTTTTTGATTAAGCGTAATGATCACTTTTTGAGTTTTATTTTTTTGATCAAACGTAAAACTTATTTCTTGAGAGAAAATAAAACTTACTCTTGAGTTTTATATTTTTGCTCGACAGTAAACGTTATTCTTTTAGCGATATTTTATCGTTCAAGGATAAAAATTAAGTTCCGAGTTTTAAGTTTTTTTACGGATCAAAAAACTCAAAAGGCAGATGTATATGTACATAAATAGTCATGTACGTAGTAAAGGGACATGAAATAAATATTGTCCACTATGAAAAATGCAAATATCAGTAAGAATTACATTTTCATCAAAAATTCAAATTTTATACTCAATTTTTTTGATTTTTTTCGAGTACATAGTTTTGTAGCTGTTGTTGTTGTTGTTATTAACAATGCATTTCCCTGCATAGAGGGTATGATTATTCCGAAGATCTTCATCAAGCTCTTCTAACGGGAGTCCAAGGAAACGCGCAGTTTCAACAGGGTTGGACCAGAGGGACAGAGGGGTTAGAAGAGTAGGTTCAATTGGACAATTGAAGAGATGTAGGGTATCAGGGGTCCTACCACATGCAGGGCATGTGTTTGAAATTGTATCATTTAGTCTGGACAAGTAAGAGTTTAACCTGACACCATGGTCACTCTTGTCTCCCTTGGTAAGGTGCGTTCTTCTTCAGCAATATCGGGTGGGAGACTGTTTAGAACGGGGTTCACAGGTCGAGACCTGACAAAAGTCAACGGACTTGGTGTGGATGTCGGTTAGAGCCCGCTTATGATTCCGCAGATCAAACGGCAAAGTAATATGATGCCGGAGCACGTCATAATGCTTACGGAGATGACTCCTTATGTCTCTCGGGGGCGGATCTGTGTCCAAAAGATGTCAGTTGCCATAAGTAAGACTTCAGTTAAGAAAGACATTTGGAAATCGGCAAGAGTTCCCGATATACATAAGAGTAAAAAACGGAACAAGGACATTTTTTTGGGTTTCAACAATAAAACGACAAAAATGAAGAAGAGTCAAAAATGGTACTTTTTTGAAGAAGTAGGGTCCGGGGTTCTGGCTCTAAAAAAGGGTCAAATTGACCCTTTAGGGTCCCCAACGGCAAGACTGGTACATATAGTGTACTAATTTCATATCCCTTTACAAAGTACATGCCAATTTATGTATGTATATTAGAGCGTCTCGGGCTTACAGGCAAAAAAAAAAGTCGGCCGTACATTTAAAATTTTTTTTTTTTTTTGTGGCTATCAATTACATATTACATTTTTCTTCAAATCTTTGGCATTTGTTGTCGGATTTTAAAGTTTGACGCATCAATTTTTTCGTCTCAAAGAGGAGGTTTTCTCTCCAGAAAGTTCATTGAGCTCATGCGTTTCGTTGTGGTACCACACTTTAAAATCCGACAAAAAAATGCCGAAGATATGAAGAAAAATGCAATTGGGCGACTTCTAGGGTTGCTAGAAAAAAAAATACAACTTTTTTTTAAATGTTTTTCAAAAACACTTCATATGAGGGGAGGTACGTTGGGGTATCATACTTTAAAATCCGACAATAAATGCCGAAGATATGAAGAAAAATGCAATTATGTCGCCAAAATTAGAAAATAATGATCAAATGTCGAGTTCTATAACTAAATTTATAACAGTTACGGTCCCTGCATTAAACACATATAGTCTTCAGGAAAATCTTGAAACGTCTTTGTAGCTCTAGACGGTCGTTTCGATATTAAAAATTATAATTAGTTAAGGATAAAAAGTTGAAATACGATTCAGTAATCAAGATTGCCATCTTAGTTGTCCTAGGTCGTCTTGTTTGCCGTTGATTAATAAAATTCCATGTAGATATATGAAGACATGCATGGATGAAGGGGGTATCTCGCATTTTGAGTGAAACGAGAAAATCGACTTTAAAGTTTTGCTTAAACATTTGAGGTTTTTTCGAATCTTTATGGAAAACTGACAAAAAAATTATGCAAAGCCATAAAAGACATTGCATAATATGCAATAAAAAGCATAAGTTTATATTTAGTGTTTTATATGAAAAAATAGAAACATACCCCCTTCTTCCACAAATAATATTGAAAAGTTGTGTACATACCCCCTTCATCCATGAATTATCTTCTACAATTTTGACGATAGGCAGATTCTGATAAGACAGAAATATAGATCTGCATAAACACTATTCAGCAATGCCAAAAACAGAAATTGAGTGAGAATGCGACATACCTCCTTCATCCATGCATGTCTTCATATGCGATGCGAAGTTATGCATTCTGAAATTAAAAGAATCTTTACATCTTCGCGAAATTAAGCAACTTCCGTGAAAACTTTTTCAGCAACAAAAAAAAAAAATCAACCGCACAGCTATGCGAGCGCGCAAATGTCTAGAGTTTTCGTCACTAATGAAACAACGCGGTCACCAAATGACGACGTAATGACGTTGTAAAAGCAATTTTGATTGTTCATACTAACGAAAAATTGTATGCAATCGCTTGTTTGCTCTGCGTGTACTTGTCGTTGTTGCTTGACAATTGCCGCACAGCGCCAATCATTTGCTTGAATGGGTTTTTTCATGTTGGTGGTCGCAAGTTGTAATTACCCAATGTGCCAAACGAACTCAGATCTACGTGAGTTGCAACTTAACTGTTTACAAAAAATGCGAAAACCTTCTATACCCCGAACAGGCGATGTTATTTGTTAGCAATATCTCAGTCGTGCAACTATCTTGGTTCCAGAGATAAATAATTTTTAGGTTTGACACTGCCTTCACAAGTAGGAGGGGATATTAATCGTCTTGTGCCGAACTGCTCGAGAGAAAACTTGGAACAGGCTTGGTCTGACGAAAAAAAGTAAATAGTCGAAATAAAGTAGGCACAAAAGATAGCGTCAGCGTTTTTGAAAGATAGGCCATTAGAAATAGTGTCAAAAAGCTGACGCTAGCTTTAGTGCCTACTTTATTGCGACTATATGCGCCCTTGTCTCCTCCGCATTCGCTTCGTATTCTTCTGCCCCTTGATCTATCTATACTTGCCTTACTTTACCTTTTCGAATCTTAGCTACTATTTTATATCGTATCTGTCTTTTTATCACTTTTTCGAGTTCGAACACACGTAATACACACAAGGCTAAAAAAATGAGTCCAAATTTTAAACCAGGCAAAAGTTTAAGCGATTTTTCAAAAAGAATTTCAATTTCATTTGGTTTCGATTTAAGATCTAAATGAAAAAGTAGTACACATTTTTTTTTTGGTTTGTTTGAATGTAATTGAGCTTTTTCCGGAAAAATATTATGTGCGGCATAGCTTAGCGGTAGAGCAGTCGGCTGTGACTCCTGAGCGTTTTCGTTCGGGTCCTGCAAAGTGCCACATTTTTTTTATTTTATTTTGCTCTTACTACTTTTCGGTTTAAAATTAAAACTTTTTGGTTTGAAAATTAAAACTTTTCGGGTTAAAATTAAATCCATTTCGGTCTACAATTTTGGTTTTGTTTTCGTTTATTTTTAAAAGCTTGTTCAATATTGAATTTTGCCAACAACATTTATGTGTGCGATGTAGCTCAGTGGTAGAGCAGACGGACATGATGCGGGGAGTTTTGGTTCGAATTCCCGCCAACGGACAAAAAATTTATTTTATCCTTAAAAAATTGTTAAAACATTTTTGGTTTATAATTGAAACTCGATTCACTTAGCCAATTTTCTTGAAAACTGGTCTAGATTGAATTTTAAATCAAATTTGGTTTGGTCATACATGTAGTCCAAAAAAGTTTAAAATTTAGGTTTAACCTTGCAACCGGTAATTTTAAACGAATTATAGTAAAGATAACCCTCGTGAAGTGTGGATACCTTGCCGCAGGTACGAGGGCTTAGTCGAAAGCCATAGGGCTACGCTACCCTTGTGATCATATCTCCGCATGGCACTAAATCACGAGGGTGGCCTAGCTTTCTGCCACGATGACAAAGATCCACCCCCTTCCAATCCAGGGTGTTCTGATACCGGGCTGCCTCAGAGAGTAACTATGGCTTACTGCAGTATGGGGCCTTGTCCGGCGTGGGGTCGTACGAACAAGATTAGCAATAAAAACAATAGCACCACTAAAGCAAAGGATATAGCAACCACGTTTACTGAGCAGCAGATAGACCAAGATCCCAGAGCCTAAAAGCGTCACTTATTTTATAATGGATGAAACCAATACCGATCGATAGTCCTCCCCGAATCTAGAAAGAATGTGAAAATTTTAAAGCTGTACCTATGACAAGGGCCTAGGAATCGGGGGTCAAAGTCGCCAAAAAATGACCCTAACTTCACTTATTTTATAATGGATGATTTTGACATATTTGACGTAGATTACCACCGCGCGTCAGTATCAAGTGTTGTTACACCAATACCAGTGACAAGGCTCCAGCCAGACACCCCCAGTTCGCGGATTTTCCTATGGAAATTTATTCTGTTTTACTAATTTCACGCATTTGGGCCACTTTGGCTGCTTTTAACTACCCAATATTTTCCCATTTTTTGTAGAACACTACCCTCAAGTAGTATCAGGAATTTTTAGACTTCGTCCCATGGAAAAAACTTCAGCCAGACACCTCAAAACTCGGGAAATTTCACTAATTTTTACTGCGCTTTCACATGTTTAAGCGGATTTGACCAACTTTGGCCTCTTTTAAATAACAGATCTTTACGCATGTGTCGTAAAATGCTACCCTTAAGTAGAATCAAGAATTTCTAGACATCATCCCATGGAAAAAACTTCAGCCAGACACCTGAAAGTTCGACAACTTTTATTTTCCTATTAATTTGCTTTCTCTTGTTTGTCCCACTTTTACTAATTTTAAATGATAGATCTTTTCAAATGTGTCGTAGGACACTAGCCTTAAGTAGTTTCAGTAATTTTTAGACCTCGTCCCATGGCAAAAACTTCAGCCAGACACCTCAAAACTCGGGAAATTTATTCTGTTTTACTAATTTCACGCATTTGGGCCACTTTGGCTGCTTTTAACTACCCAATATTTTCCCATTTTTTGTAGAACACTACCCTCAAGTAGTATCAGGAATTTTTAGACTTCGTCCCATGGAAAAAACTTCAGCCAGACACCTCAAAACTCGGGAAATTTCACTAATTTTTACTGCGCTTTCACATGTTTAAGTGGATTTGACAAACTTTGACTACTTTTAAATAGCAGATCTTCACACATGTGTCGTAAAATGCTACCCTTAAGTAGAATCAAGCATTTCCAGACATCATCCCATGGCAAAAACTTCAGCCAGACACCTAAAGGTTCGGGAACTTTTATTTTCCTATTAATTTGCTTTCTCTTGTTTGTCCCACTTTTACAACTTCTAAACGACGGATCTTTTCAGATGTTTCGTAGGACACTACCCTTAAGTAGTTTCAGTCATTTCTATACTTCGCCCCATGGCAAAAACTTCAGCCAGACACCTCAAAGCTCGGGATTTTCACTAATTTTTACAGAGATTTCACTTGTTTCAGCAGGTTTCTCCAACTTTGTCCACGTTTAAACGGCGGATCTTTACACACGTGTCGTATAACACTACCCTTAAACAGTATCAGGCATTTCCGGACTTCATTACATGAAAAAAACTTAAGCCAAACAACCCAAAGCACGGGGACTTTTCATCATTTTTAATGTGCTTTCACATGGTCAAATCGGTTTACCCAACTTTGGCTGCTTTTAAATGGTGGATCGTTAGAAATGTATCGTATAACACTACTATTAACTAATATTAGGCATTTTTAGACTTCGCCCCATGACAAAAACTTCAGCCAGACACCTCAAAGCTGAGGAAATTTCATAATTCTTGCTGCGAATTCACATGTTTAACTGCGTTGCTCTAACTTTGGCTGCTTTTAAAGGGCAGATAATTTCACATGTGTCATAGAAGACCACCCTTAAGTGGTATCACGTACTTTTTGACTTCGCCCCATGTCAAAAACTTCAGCCAGACACCTCAAAACTGAGGAATTTTTATAATTCTTACTGCACTTTCACATGTTTAAGCAAGTTTGTCCAACTTTGGCTGTCTTTGAAAGGCAGATCTTTGCACATGTGTCGTGGAACACTATCTCCAAGTAGTATCAGGCATTTTTATACTTCATCCCATGGAAAAAACTTCAGCCAGCAACCTCAAGCCTGAGGAATTTTCATAGTTCTTACTGCTTTTTCACATGTTTAATCGGGTTGGTCCAACTTCGGCTGCTCTTAGAGAGCGGATCTTTTCACATGTGTCATAGAAGACCACCCTTAAGTGGTATAAGTTACTTTTAGATTTCGCCTCATGTCAAACACTTCAGCCAGACACCTCAAAACTGAGGAATTTTTATAATTCTTACTGCACTTTCACATGTTTAACCGAGTTTGTCCAACTTTGGCTATTTTTGAAAGGCAGATCTTTACACATGTGTCGTAGAACACTATCTCCAAGTAGTATCAGGTATTTTTAGACTTCATCCCATGGAAAAAACTGCAGCCAGACACCTCAAGGCTGAGGAATTTTCATAGTTCTTACTGCTTGGTCACATGTTTAATCGGGTTGGTCCAACTTCGGCTGCTTTTAAAGAGAAGATCTTTTCACATGTGTCATAGAAGACCCCCTTAAAGAAGTACCGGGTATTTTTATAATTCGCCCCATGTCAAAAACTACAGTCAGACACCTCAAAACTGAGGAATTTTCATAATTCTTACTGCGATTTCACAGGTTTAAGCGAGTTGGTCCAACTTTTGCTGTTCGTAAAGGGCATATCTACACACATGTGTCATAGAAGACCACCTTAAAGAAACATCGGGTATTTTTATACTTCGTCCCATGTCAAAAACTACAGCCAGACACCTCAAAACTGAGGAATTTTCATAATTCTTACTGCGATTTCACAGGTTTAAGTGAGTTCCCTGCAGCGAAACCTCAAACTAATCAGAAAAATACTAGTATACAACTAGAATTTTCCGGCTGAACTCATACTAGTCAGGAAATATCCATTCCATACTAGTATACAACTAGATTTTTCTGGATGAAATTATACCAGTTGAAAAAAACAAAATTCATTCGTTTCGTTTTCTCTTATAATTCATAGATGCTTTTTCGTGATAGGGTAAATACAAATAGCCGCTGCTTTCTTAAGAATAAACATGAAAATAAAGTCAAATGATAAAATAAAGGGTAAGCCAGGAAAATTCTGGTTGAAATCATACTAGTCCAGGTTAAAAGCCTTTTTGACTAGTATATTCCATACTGGTCCTTTTTGGACTAGTTCATTTTTTGGAAATTATACTAGTCCAGGATGAACTAGTATGGAACTGGTATCTTACAACTAGCATGAAACTGGTACTTCCTGACTAGTAAATAACTAGTATATTCTGGTCGAAATCTGACAATTGACATCTTGTAGGACATCAACACGTAAAAAATACCAGTTGCTTATATGGAAAAAAGACAGAACACCGGGCCCAGCTAGTCAGTGTTCTGTCTTTGTTCCATATAAGCCCGGTGCACCAACTAGTAGTAAAGTAGTTTTCAACTAGTTGCTTTCGCTGCAGGGTAGCGACATAAGAGTGAAATTGTCTGAAATGCAACAAATTCCACATCTGAACACTTTGTATGGGCTGAACTGTTCTAATTTGCTTGATCATGTCCTATGGAGAGATCAATTGCGAAAAAAAACTCGAGCTTTGAGGTGTCTGGCTGTAGTTTTTGACATGGGCGAAGTATAAAAATACCCGATACTTCTTTAAGGTGATCTTCTATGACACATGTGTGAAGATATGCCCTTTACGAATAGCAAAAGTTGGACCAACTCGTTTAAACCTGTGAAATCGCAGTAAGAATTATGAAAATTCCTCAGTTTTGAGGTGTCTGACTGTAGTTTTTGACATGGGGCGAAGTATAAAAATAGCCGATCCTTCTTTAAGGGGGTCTTCTATGACACATGTGAAAAGATCTGCTCTTTAAAAGCAGCCGAAGTTGGACGAACTCGCTTAAACCTTTGAAATCGCAGTAAGAATTATGAAAATTCCTCAGTTTTGAGGTGTCTGGCTGAAAATTTTGACATGGGGAAAAGTATAAAAAATACCCGATACTTCTTTAAGGTGATCTTCTATGACACATGTGTGAAGATATGCCCTTTACGAATAGCAAAAGTTGGACCAACTCGTTTAAACCTGTGAAATCGCAGTAAGAATTATGAAAATTCCTCAGTTTTGAGGTGTCTGACTGTAGTTTTTGACATGGGGCGAAGTATAAAAATAGCCGATCCTTCTTTAAGGGGGTCTTCTATGACACATGTGAAAAGATCTGCTCTTTAAAAGCAGCCGAAGTTGGACGAACTCGCTTAAACCTTTGAAATCGCAGTAAGAATTATGAAAATTCCTCAGTTTTGAGGTGTCTGACTATAGTTTTTGACATGAGGCGAAGTATAATAATAGCCGATCCTTCTTTAAGGGGGTCTTCTATGACACATGTGAAAAGATCTGCTCTTTAAAAGCAGCCGAAGTTGGACCAACCCGATTAAACATGTGAAAAAGCAGTATGAACTATGAAAATTCCTCAGGCTTGAGGTGTCTGGCTGAAGTTTTTTCCATGGGATGAAGTATACAAATGCCTGATACTACTTGGAGATAGTGTTCCACGACACATGTGCAAAGATCTGCCTTTCAAAAACAGCCAAAGTTGGACAAATTCGCTTAAACATGTGAAAGTGCAGTAAGAATTATAAAAATTCCTCAGTTTTGAGGTGTCTGGCTGAAGTTTTTGACATGGGGCGAAGTCAAAAAGTACCTGATACCACTTAAGGGTGGTCTTCTATGACACATGTGAAATTATCTGCCCTTTAAAAGCAGCCAAAGTTAGACCAACGCAGTTAAACATGTGAATTCGCAGCAAGAATTATGAAATTTCCTCAGCTTTGAGGTGTCTGGCTGAAGTTTTTGTCATGGGGCGAAGTCTAAAAATGCCTAATATTAGTTAATAGTAGTGTTATACGATACATTTGTAGCGATCCGCCATTTAAAAGCAGCCAAAGTTGGGTAAACCCATTTGACCATGTGAAAGTACAGTAAAAATGATGAAAAGTTCCCGTGCTTTGAGTTGTTTGGCTTGAGTTTTATTCATGGAATGAAGTCCGGAAATGCCTGATACTGTTTAAGGGTAGTGTTATACGACACATGTGTAAAGATCCGCCGTTTAAACGTGGACAAAGTTGGAGAAACCTGCTGAAACAAGTGAAATCTCTGTAAAAATTAGTGAAAATCCCGAGCTTTGAGGTGTCTGGCTAAAGTTTTTG
The DNA here is from genome assembly GCA_964058755.1 of Campiglossa producta. NCBI lineage: Eukaryota > Metazoa > Arthropoda > Insecta > Diptera > Tephritidae > Campiglossa > Campiglossa producta. The sequence continues at coordinate 188,074 of CAXKVI010000083.1, read as the reverse complement.
CCATGGGGCGAAGTCTAGAAATGACTAAACCTACTTAAGGGTAGTGTCCTACGAAACATCTGAAAAGATCTATCATTTAAAATTAGTAAAAGTGGGACAAACAAGAGAAAGCAAATTAATAGGAAAATAAAAGTTCTCGAACTTTCAGGAGTCTGGTTGAAGTTTTTTCCATGGGATGATGTCTAGAAATGCTTGATTCTACTTAAGGGTAGCATTTTACTACACATGTGTAAAGATCTGTTATTTAAAATAGGCCAAAGTTGGTCAAATCCGCTTAAACATGTGAAAGCGCAGTAAAAATTAGTGAAATTTCCCGAGTTTTGAGGTGTCTGGCTGAAGTTTTTGCCATGGGACGAAGTCTAAAAATTCCTGATACTACTTGAGGGTAGTGTTCTACAAAAAATGGGAAAATATTGGGTAGTTAAAAGCAGCCAAAGTGGCCCAAATGCGTGAAATTGGTAAAACAGAAAAAATTTCTATAGGAAAATCCGCGAACTGGGGGTGTCTGGCTGGAGCCTTGTCACTGGTACGGGTCTAACAACACTTGATACTGACGCGGGGTGGTAATCTACGACAAATATGTGAAAATCATCCATTATAAAATAAGTGAAGTTAGGGTTATTTTTTGGCGACTTTGACCCCCGATTCCTAGGCCCTTGTCATAGGTACAGCTTTAAAATTTTCACATTCTTCCTAGATTCGGGGAGGACTATCGATCGGTATTGGTTTCATCCATTATAAAATAAGTGACGCTTTTAGGCTCTGGGATCTCGCTCTAAGAGGAGAATAATGCTGGAGCAAGCGAGAACACAAAGTCGGTGGACAACCTCAATATCCATGTCTGCCGAGAGATCGAAAGCGATCGCAACTACGGGTGTAAGAGTAGGTCGCCTTCCCGTTGGTGTACCCTGGGTAACGCTAAATGACCTACAGGGCCTACACGGCTATTTTCTTGTATTGCCGGTTCTACGAGAACGGTACCAGTACATGTGCTGTACCCATAGTGCCGTTTTCTTATATCGACTCGGCCAAAAGCAATACACTCGGGGTGACCATGTCTAACATTTAGGTAGGGCTACACCTCGTTACAACCACAACAACGGGTCGATCAACTCTGGATAATAAGTATGCAATCCCCAAATCAAGCACCGGTGCAAACACAGTGAAGCCAACAACGGCAGATGCTAAACCTCCATTAAGTGCCGGTACCGAAACCAATTTTCCAAATTTAAAAAATAAGTTTTAAAGAACTGTGGATAAAAGATGAGCTCGAAGTTTCGGTTAATTTCCATCTTTTACGTAAGAATTGTTTTGTTATCTTCAGTGGCGGATCCAGAAAGGGGGCTTACATTTTTTTTTTAATTTCGAAGACATTTTTCATTCACAGTTGCTCAAAGCTGGCCTTTGTCAAACAAAAATATATACCTTCAGTGGTTGGTATGGGAAATGTCAAATTCAAGGCATCACTTATGTGATGTGTAGGTGGTTCCACGCCCCCCCCCCTTTTTTTTCTATGAGTATGGCGTTGATATAGCATATCTCCTTAACATTTTTCGAATTTCTAACTGACCCCTTTCGAAGATGTTCAACCAGTTAAACAAAAATTGTTTTTGAGGTTCCACGCCTTCAAATTTTGGTATAATATCGTATATATAATAGATATAGATAAGGTGATGAGAAAAAATAATTCGAACGCAACTATACTACTTTCCGAGCCGTTGTCGAACCCAGTTTGATTCGAATGAGCCCTCGTTCAGTTGACAATTGGGTGACAGTGTAGTGACTATACTTGAGTGTAAAATAAATTCAATGGCGACATGCAATGTTCATTTAGTACCGTTATTATTATTGCTAGCACTGCTCTTACTAGTTTGAACTAAAAATACTACAGCCAGCATAGTTTCAACTGCTTTAACTTTGCTGCTATAAACCTTAATTGACCTGCATTGCACAGATGATTTTGCAACACGGGGGAGAACACACCTGCAATGTTCACAAAGTCTTACTGCTACAGCGCTCTACACGTCAAATACAATAACAAAAGCAATAAGGGCTGCAAAACTAACAATACAGCAAAAGCTACATCGACCACAATTTGCCTGAAGCTTTATGTTGGTGTGCATTTTGTCGCCAAACCTAACACCTCAACAACAACAACAACAACTTGATTGCACTATTACACGCACGAGCTGCAACCTGTTATGACGCGCGTGTTGGCATGTTAAGCAGCTGCTGCTGCACCAAGTACCAATCTACAACAAAAATTACAACAACAACGATAGCAATAATGACTTTACAACTAACAGTCGGACCATCACCGGGTCACTAGCGCCTCTCTCTCTCTCTCTCCTTCTCGCCTATTTCACGTAGCTGAAAATTAATTTGATGAAATTGTTATACTCATCCACCAATCCCCCGTTGTACCGTTGAGTAAAGCGGTGAGGTGTGCTCGCGAATTTTACTTTGAAAGTGTTATTGTTATAAAAATTACTGTAATAATCTTGTATTATTGCTGTCTTGAGCTTAGGGCACCTTTTAAAATCCTTCATTAAAGTCAATCTCAGTAATGGAAAAGAATGAAATGTTGAGAGTAGAAAGTTAGCAGTTGATTTTTATAAACTTGGAATTTCTAAATAAGGATTATTAACAATAAATGACTTTACATTCATCAGTTAGCATAATGGTGAGCTTAGCAGAGTTTTTATTTCGATAACAACAAAGAAAAAAGTTGTAAATTTTTTTTTTACCTGACGGGCTATTAGTAGAATATAAAATAAGATCGTAGCATAAATGTGAATGTTATCAAAAAAGAGAGCGTGGCTCCTCCCATACAATCTTAATTTTTCAAGCTGAATATCTCTAAGAGAGGTGACGGTAGGCACCTGAAGATTTATACGAGGATAAACGATATCAATGACATGCTAACACAAAAGGAGAGTTATGGATAAAGGGGCGTGGCACCTCCCGTACATATTAAATTTGTATAGCTGAATATCCCAAAGAGGATTTATGATAGGGACCTGCAAACTGGTATAGCGCTGGTGTCAATACCATTTTCTCGAATAAAACTGGGGATTATCGGAAAAGGGGAGTGAAACCTTCCATAAAAATAAAATTTTTCAAGCTGAATATCTTCAAAATAGTTTAAGTTAGGTATGGAAAATTGGTATGGAGATATACAATAGGTATCAATGCTATACTAACGGAAGAAAATGGGAGTTATAGAAATTTTTAAAGCTCATATTGCATATATGTATCTGAAAAATGGTATAGGGCAAGTAAGGTATTTTTTTGTATGGGTACACTCAAGTTTAGAGAGTCCTATATAACGCTCGTATAGCTTACCATTAAATATCTTTCTATACTCTCTGTTGACTTGTCATAACAGAAACGTTCATACTTGTTTTCCTTGCTTCTAATAATTACCAACATACCTACATAAGTTTTCTAAATAATTTGTTCTATGTACTTCCATTAAAATGTTAGCAGACTACTTCAAATAAAATAGAAAAAACAAGTAAGACAGTCTAGGTTCGGGTAAACGGAACATTAAATAGCCAGCGGTAGTTTTCAGAACGGGATAAAAATACCATGACTTGAATATTTCCTATACCACCATGAAACCTGCCAAATTTCATCATTTTGCTGTTATCAGTTTTAAAGTTATGACTAGACGAATTTTCAAAAAAGCCTCCGTTAAAAGCGGGTGGTGCCTTGTCGAACTGTGTCAATTTATGTGATTTTCGAAATTTTCCATATCGAAAGTGGGTTTGGTCGGGAGGCGATTTCGTTCAATTTCATCAGGTATACTCCCTATAATGTTAGTATACCTTGTGTCAAATTTCATGATTCTATCCTAATCAGTTTTGAAGTTATGACCAGTTCAATTTCAAAAACGCATCCCTTAAAAGCAGGGACGGAAAATAAAAGCTATTTTTTTCGATCTCATAAAAGTCCGGGGTTAAATATTGATCCTGAAGAAAATGATTAAGTTTTTTGTCATCCCAGGACTTCCAGGATCAAAATCCTGGCCGCAATTAATTTTCAAGGCTTTTTTGATAATAACTTAAAAATCCGGACTTTTATTTTTTCTCGCCAGCAATAAAAGTTATCTTTGTCCTTTTATTTTTTAAGGACAGAATAAAAGTCCTGTCAAATATCTTCCGAACCGCTTGTCCAAATTAAATAAATTTTGTATCATATGAAAGAGGAAGATATTTGAGAGGACTTTTATTCTGTCCTTAAAAAATAAAAGAACAAAGATAATTTTTATTTCTGGCGAGAAAAAATAAAAGTCCGGGTTGTCCGATTATTTTATATTATAAGAGTATATTATAAGAGTAAAAGTCCAGAAATAACTTTTTTCTGTGGACTTTTATTTTAAAAGGAATAAAAGTCGCGGTCCCTGCTTAAAAGTTAAATTTGAACATTATAGCCATTTCAGCTACCGAGATATGTAAATTTATATGATTTTCGAAATTTTCGATATCGAAAAAGGAAGCATGGTTATAGTGCGATTTTCAATAGCAATCTACCTTGGCCAGAAAGTAACCTGTACACAAATATTTCAATTTCTACTCAAGTTATCGTGTACGCGGACGGACGGATAGATGGACGGACATGCCCTAATAAACTTCTCCATTCAACCTAAGAACTTTCATAATGAAACTCTATGTCTATCTCAGTTATTTTGTGCCGTTACGTGGTACCTTTATGTGGACAAAATTATAATATCTTTGTACTAGTACTACATAGTACGCTGGGTATAAAAATGTTTATAGCCATTAAAAATTTTCTCTGATTTAAACGCTAGATTATGATATATTTTCTATTCTCTTTGCATAGTTAAACTAAAAAATGTTTTCACCACTTCAGGCTAAATTGGAGTGTATTATTGCTTTTATAATTGGATTATTATGCCTTTGGAGAGGCCAAAGCGATTCAGTTTAATTGGTCACTCAACTCAATACACAGGTTTTTTATTGAATTTTCAGTTGCGCATTTTAGTTAGTCCAATTTTATTACTCTACATAGATTTTCTAATTTCCAACAATATTTTTTTTTTTTTTTTTCATTCAGTTTTGTAGTTTATTTATTCATTGGGGCGAGTAGAATTTTATTTTTGATTTTCATCTGCTTTTGAGTGTTGTTGTTGAAATTTTATACGAGAATGTCCCGACGCCAATCAAAACCAACAATAACAAAAATGCGTTGTTATGCAGTTCGCAGCAGCGAAACGAGCAATCAAAAACAGCATTCAAATTATTGCTAGCTATTACAAACACATGTGCGTAGATGATATGTGAAGGCAGGGGCGTAGGGGATTTGGTCAGGGGTGAAGAAAACATTTTTTTGTAAAAAAATTAAATTAAAATTTGTTTAACCCGAATTTCTTTAATTATGAGAATCACGTGATGTTGATATGTGATGTGATATGAAGATGTGATGTACTGATGTGATTTTGACAAAGTGATCCCAACTGGTTTAGGTTCAAGGTTATTCTACAATTTTATATACGGCCTACCAACATTTGACTCTACTTCCCTTCCCCATTTACCTATACCTATGGTACTAAGTGAATGCTGTTACATAAGGTGGTAATGTGATGTGATATGAAGATGTGATGTGCTGTTGTGATATTAAAGATTTTAGCCTTGATTGGTTAGGTTCAAATTTATTCTACAATGATGTTACGTGATGTGATGTGATGTGGAGATGTGATGTACTAATATGATATTGACAACGTGGCTTTAACCCTGACTGGTTTAGCTCCAAAATTTATTCTTTCTTCCTTTGCAATTTACCTACGCCCATGGGACTAAGTGAATATCGGCACAAAGGTGTGTGACTTTTATTTATTTCATTGATGCAGAAGCTGCCTTCGGAAAGGTCAGTTACGACAAGTTCACTTCGTTTAACGAAATTGTAACAAAAATGCTTAGGAGTAGCGGCCAACAAAAGATACGCTTATTCGCACCCAAAAAATCTGTTTTTGGTACCCAACAAATAAGAACGAAAGAGAGAGAAAGATACAAACTACTAAAAATAGAGGCTGTACTGATTTTCCGATTTTCGATAAACCTTGAAAAAGTGTATAATATCCTCAATACATGAGCTTATAATAAGGTTTTCCCTCAGAGAGGTTTTCAATAACTTCCTGATATAGTAGGGAAATGAAACTTGGAAAATATTTCAGAGTTTACTGTTTTGAAAAAAATGCTGCCGAACTCGGGTGTCGATAGAAAAATGGATCACATAATAGTTATTTATGAATTGCGCGAGGCATCTCTGACACGTATGAGCTCCGTATCTCTTATCATAGCCTTAAATAGCAAATAGAGTTCTGTACTGCAATGAACCTGCAGTTTTTTTTTGGTGGGTTCTTGAATACTCATGTATCTTTGTGCGTGTTTTTAAAATATATCAATTAAAAAATTTGTATCTTTCAACGAACATGTACGCCAATGAGAGGTCGCAGTGGCTTTTGTTGTGGACTTGAGTGCCGCATCGGTGATGCTCAATAATTGGCGGTTTTCTTTTGAAGGTTTTTTAATTGCTCGCTTGTTTTTTATTCCACTCTCGTTCATCTCCGCAATAATTTTTATTTTAATATTTCTTTGACTTTGGCGCTCATGAATCGCCATTGGGGAAAATCATTTATACGTATGTGCGCGCATCTGCCAATGGAAAATATATGTATATGTAGATCAATGGACATTTTGTTTTTTTGCTTCAGCTCATTGTATTGCAGCTACGTAACGGAAGGAACAAAAATGTATTTTTCTTTGCATAGTTAATGTAATTTCCTTTTGAAAATTCAGTTATACTAGTACTAGAATGAGCTCTCCCGTGACACAACAAAACCAAGTAAGTGGTTCTCCCGTGGCAAAACGAAGTAAGTAGTTGGGAAAATAACTGAGACTTACTTGGTTTTGCATTTGTCACCGGAGAGCTGAATTGCATTGAGGGAAATGTCATATATATGTGGTTGTCTGTATAACCTCGTAAAAGATGCCTTTTTAACTTTGTTTTAAGAGTAAATTTCTAATGCGTCATACCTATAAATAACAAACAAGTAAGGAAGTCTAAGTTCGGGTAAACCGAACATTAAATACCCAGCGGTAGTTTTCATAGGATTTTCGAAATATTCCATTTCGGAAGTGGGCGTGGTTGGGAAGCGATTTCTTCCAATTACATCAGGTATACTCCCTATAATGCTAGTATACCTCGTACCAGTTTGATCGTTCTACCGCAATCAGTTTAAAAGTTATGACCTGTAAAATTTTCAAATATGCCTCCCTGAAAAGTGGTCGGGGCATTAACCTATAGAAAAATATTATTTTAGCTATTTCAGCTACCGAGATATGTCAATTTATAAGATTTTCGAAATTTGCGATATCGCAAAAGAGGGCGTGGTTATCATCCGATTTCGCCCATTTTCGACCAGAAGTAACCTGTATACAAAATTTCATGCAAGTTATCGTGTACACGGACAGACGGACGGACATGCCTTAATGAACTATTTTTTTCAACCTAAGAACTTTCATAAATGGAACTCTACATCTATCTCGATTATTTTGTAGTACTAGAACGCTTGGTATAAAAAAACACAATTTGACAATTTTAGGATATCCCAGTAAACATTTAGGCTTGAGTTACGTTAGATCTCAAGTTGAGAACTATGGGACTTCTCAAACCTCAAGCGTTGTTTCTCAACAGGAAAATCACTTGAGAACGATGGCGTTTTCAATCAAAAGGGCATTTTTTTTATATGAAAAAAAAAAAGCTGTTTTTCATGTTGAGAAAAGGATAGTTCAAGGGTATGAAAGCGACTATGAAAAAAAAAACCGAAAAAAACATGATTTTTCTAAGTTAAAACGCCATGAATTAGTGGACAAAAATTTTTATTTACTTAAATTTTTGTCTAAGCTCTTCAAATTTAATTGAAATATTAGAAGCTGGAGATTGGAGAATGATGTTGGACATCAACTTGAGAACTACGGAGTTATCTAAGGTTGGAGAAAAATTGGAGAATTGTGTTGGATATCAACTTGAGAACTGTACAGTTTTTCAAAGGTTGGAAAAAAAGTTGAGCCATGTTTGCAGGGATCTTTTGATATTTTAGAGGTATAATATAAGAAAAATTTAAATTTTAATTTTTACGATTTAATTTTTTTTTTCATACCAGTTTTTGTTAAAATACTTTCGAAAATGTTGAAAAAAACAAGCTTTACAAACAGGAAACTTTCTACCAAATTATATAGTAACAAACTTTTAGTAATTTGACATGGAAACCACCATATATCTATTGTTGTTCATATTCAAATAATTTCAACAATATACTAAAAGCTAAATCGTTACTTTGTAAATTTTCCGCCATATAAATATGAATGTCATAAAAGTGACTACATCTTACTTAAGTCGAGTAATAAAAAAATAATTTTTCATTATTACCCACGATTTGTCATCCGTTAATGAATTCCCATTTAGAATTCCGCTGGCTGGAAGATCTAACGCCGTATAATTCAGTTGATTGATCAATGAAGCTGTAAATATATTCAAAAGGCAAACAGCTGAGTATGATATAATAGTATAATGAGGCCAATAAGAGAAAAACTATTATGCATTTAACAAAGGAATTTAAATAAAGAAGTGAGAGAAAGCATCTAAGCTGCCTTGCCGCTGGCGCAAATCAATTCATTTGTTAAAGGAATGCAAAAGCGCAACTTAGTAAATAATGAATATTGAGGGCAAACAATTAACCTCTCTACAATAAGAGTACAGAATATTATATAATTAGAATATAGGAGGAAGCGTAAAGTCGAATGAAACCGAATGTTAGTTATATACCTAGTTGTTTTGGACCAGCATATTAGGGAAGTAAACTCTCTCTTTATAAAAACCAATTCGCGTTTCAACCTGAGAAATCTACGGAGACTGCTATTCCTGCCTACGGGAAAAATGTAAAAGGCCATAGAGCCTAAAAACATAGATAGCCCTGTATGCATTTATTGACATATCAGGCGCTTTCAAAAATACGATGTATTAGGTCATTGAGAAAGCCATGACTAGCAAGGACGTAAGCCCAATGATTACTCGCTGGGTGCTGGCTATGCTAAAAAAAAACGAAAATCAGCTTGGAGCTAGGAGGGAGAGCTGACTCAATCGTAACCACAAGAAGATGCCCTCAAGGAGGTGTACTTTCCCCCTGCTGTGGACCCTAGTCATAGACGATCTTCTCTACCTTTTGAAAAGCAATGGCTTTAACATACAGGGCTATGTAAATCTCTTAGTAATCTGCGTAACAGGGATGCATGAGTAAACAATATCGGATCCCACGCAGCAAGCCCTGCGCATCATTGAAAGATGGTGTGCTAACAAATGGTGTATCTATTAACCCAAATAAAACATTGTTGGTGCCTTTCAGGAGGACAAACTTGCTGCGTCAAGAACTTCATAAATAGTCATAAACTGCAAGTAAGTGATGCAGAAGTTTCAATCGTAGATCGAGTGCTCTGGGAAACAGGGAGCTACGGATGGTTCGAAGCTGGAAGATGGTAAAACGGGAGCTGGTAACTATGGACTAAATAATACCGGTACCAATTGTTAATTGCCCCACTATCTTTCAAGCCGAAATCCATGCAATAGAAATCTGTGTTAGAGTATGCCTTTGAAGAGGACTATCCTCTAGGCGGATATTCATTATGTCGGACAGTCAGGCCGCCTTACGTGCCTTGCACTCTTACACTAAAGCTTTGAATTTTGCTGAGTGCGTCGCAGTCCTTAATGATCTCAGATACAAAGTTTTAGCAGGTTGGGTTCCAGGGCATGAAGGGCATGACAACAACTAAAAAGCAGATCACCTTGCAAAACAAAATGCTCTAACAGCATTTTATGGTCCGGAATCTTTCTGTGGGCTGACCAAGGTGATACTGGCTTCGACAGTCTAGGACAAAGACAGGCCAAACTCTTTATAGAACCATCACAAATATCATCGGGACTTAAGGATCCTCACCGGGTGCTATACGGGACATTGCAGTCTTCGTTATCAATTGAGTAAGATGAATCTGTCAGCTACAAAAATCTGTCGGTTTTTGCGTACTGGACAGTGAAATGCCGGTTTATATCTAACAAGAGAGAGAGTTTGCTAACTAGATGGTGTGACTCTCAATCCGTTCGCGATATAAAATAAAAAAGCTCAGGATGTGCTCAAATTTATAAAACGCTTCCGCGTAGAGCAATGAGGTGAAACAGGTCGTGAAAATAGAGGCGGTGTTAGAAGTAAGAGGCTTTCGTTATTTAATTTAAAATTTTTTTTTTGCTTATTTTTTTGATTTTATTTGGTTCTGTTTTTATTTTATTTTATTTCATTTTTTTATTTCATTTTATTTTCTTATTTTATTAATTTAATTTATTTTTTATTTAATTTTATTTAATTTTTTTTATTTTATTTTATATTATTTTATTTTATTTTATTTTATTTTATTTTATTTTATTTTATTTTATTTTAATTTATTTTACTTTATTTTATTTTATTTTATTTTATTTTATTTTTTTTTTTTTTATTTTTTTTTATTTTTTTTTGTTTTATTATTTATTAATTTAATTTTATTTAATTTTATTTCTTTTTATTTTATTTTTTTTTTTAATTTAATTTTATTTAATTTTTTATTTTATTTTGTTTTATTTTATTTTACTTAATTTAATTTAATTTATTTTATTTTTTATTTTTAAAAATTTTTTTTTCTTGAATTTTATTTTTTTAATTTAATTTAATTTAATTTTTTTATTTTATTTTATTTTATTTAATTTTATTTATTTTGTTTTATTTTATATTTTTTTAAGTTTATCTATTGACTACATATCGTCGCCTCAGAAAACGAACGGCGAATGTGCAAATTGACCATTTTTAGGTTTTGATGCAGAATAACTAATTCGGGGCTGATCTTTTCATTTCTGAAAACCGTTTTTTTCTATCTTCTTTAGTTTTTGAGTTATTTACTGTGCGTTTTGTCGTATGTTACAGAATATAACAATTCGGGTATGCTTTTTGTCGTATGTAGCAGAAATATATAACATACGACAATTTTCCATAGAAATTCATTTTTTGTTATCCTTAGAAAACGTTTGTTCTAAGTGCTGCTAAACTGCCTACATGTAAGCATTTGTCACATTCATGCGTAGCTTAACCTCAGTAACGCGTGCAATTCTTTCAGTCAGCTGTGTATCGTTGAGCAAGCAAGATGGAGCTGTCGTCGCCTGCCGCTAATTTTTTGTACACAGTAAAAATAAAAGTCTAACTTTAATACCATTTTGGTGTTTATATATAACAACGCCGAAAAGTATTAAATTAATACCATGTTCGGTCTAATTATAGAGTGAGAGAGAGGAATTCAGTCGAAGATTCTCTCAGCCAAAAAAAAATAAAAATTTACTCAGTTTTATTATATTGCCTTCACCGAGAGTCGAACTCACAATTTATTGAATGCTGAACGGAGATGTCTACTATCAAGCCATCGAGTGCTTATGATTACCAGCGCCTAATTTCAGCTTTGTTCTAAATGATATTTCGACGAACCGCGTGCTCTGAAGAACAAACCACCGGACTTAATTTAATGCTAAAAAGTAATTAATTTAATACTTTTCCGGCTTTGTTTTTAAACCGAAAGTACTTAAAACATTATAATGACAGAGAGAGCGCTTTAGTATTATTTTGGTATTATTTTAAAACTATTTGGAACTGAAAAATTTTCAGAATCTTAAATTAATACAATTTAGTATTAAAACTCAAATTTAACTCAAAAAAGGCTAGCGACTGGTATTAAATGAAAACTTTAATTTTTTACTGTGTAAAAAACGATTTTTTATTTATTTAGTATTTATGATTTTTATAGATATATACATACGTACATATAAGTTTTTTTTAAGTGCCTTTTATTTAAAATACATTCTTCGTGCTCATAAAATACGGACGTTAAATTATAACTTTTTTATAAAAAATGGTAAGTCAGTTTTTAAAAACCCATATTTTTCAAAGTGTATTACTAGAATACGGCTCAATCGTCTGGAACCCGCCCTACCAAGTCCATATAGATAGGTTAGAATCAGTCCAAAAACAATTTTTACTTTTTTCTCTAAGAGATTTTCATTGGGACCCTTTGTATAATCTACCACCTTATACTAGTCGTTTGAAACTCATAAATCTTCACACCCTTTCTAGTCGGAGGGAAATGCTAGGAATTGTTTTTATGATTAAGTTACTAAATGTATCTCTCTCAAGCCCGTTTCTTCTAAGCGAGGTGAATTTCAATGTACCCTCTCGGCCATCACGTCATTATAAACCACTTGTCTTGAAACAGTGTAGAACTAACTATGAGTTAAACGAACCATTTCGCTGTTTATGTCAGGATTATAACTCTCATGCTGATACGTTTGATATTTCGGACTCGCTTCTCCGCATAAAATAATCTATTCTTTCTGCCCTTAACACATAGAAATTGTATTGTAGTCTTTAATCCTGGTTTGAATTCTTTTTATTAGTATTTATTATATATATTTATATTTATTAAATTTATTTCACTTTGTTTATTTATTTAATATTCTCTGTCTATCTCTACAGTTGACTCTCAATCTTTCGTTAACCAATTATTTATAACTGTGTAACTTTTTCTATATCTAAGTATTTAACTTGGCTGATGAGTCTTTCTCTGTAGCTGAGCAGTTTTAGATCTCGACGATTAACAAACCAATGCCTTTCAACGGCTCGGCAACTTTAAACAATCCACGCGTTATGCGGATGCGCCCCTCGTGCCGGTTGGGCGGGATATGGTGGGTAATCCGTCTGGGAATTATTATTATTAGTTATGTTGGCAAAGCCCAATACTTTTGTCGTATGTGCTATGAGTCAAAAATATATTTGTGAGCAAACGTCACATACGACAAATGAATTCTGAACGAAAAGTCGCATATCTTCTTAAACTTTGAAGATATTAAAATTTTGAAAATAGGAAATAATAATAAATACCACTCTCTACAACTCGTTGAATTTTCAGAAAAATCTACCTCACAGTTTTTGTATAGCTCCGCTCTAAACTTTAAAGCCGATTTTCTCGAAACTGTGTTTTGTAACATACGACGTTCGTTTTCTCTGGCGACGATATTGTAGTTGTGCAACTGGGTATAATAAAAAAAATGCTTATAAAAAACTGTATGAATAAAACGAGGCGCACGTTGCAAATAAAACTCGTCGATTTCAAAGCGAAATTATTAAAAGTGTGCTTATAATTATTGGCAACTTTTAATTAAAATGTTTTAGTAAGTCCTAAGGTTGCAATGGATTCTTTTATTTAACTATCAAACACAGAAAATAACTATAACTCTTGTTGCTATTCAAGCTATTCGCCTTTAAATGGCAATTGCCATTCTACAAATCGTGGATATCAATTATATAAGCAATAACTGAATTGCAATTACAAAACGCTTTTGTTTTGCTATGCTGCTGTTTCTAACGAACCATTGTTGAAAGAATTGTAGTGATAAAGAGCATTAATAGTACTAAAGACCGGCTGCAATTGCAACCGGCAAGTGAAGCTCACAACCATTTATGAGTAAAGTTGATAAGTGAAGTGTAACAGCAACAATATACATTACTGCTGTAATTTAGCTAACTAATGATTATTTGTTTCTGTAATCAATGTTACGGGTATATACCTACTTATTATTTCAACTATGCTGTGGGATGTGGTTTCGAGGCGTCACTTATTAAGTGTGAAGTAGGATTTTTATTGGCATACAATATCTTGCGTGGACATACTGTGGGTACTAGGGCCGGTTGACATAATAGTTTATTTTATTTTTCACCTAGCTAGGGGTCGAGTGTGCACTTAATAACAAAAAGATAACTGAAATGAGTTTTCATATTTTCCATTGGTTGGTTTCGTAATAGTACTATGTATGTATAACTCTAGGCGATAAATATTTATTGAAGTACCTGGCGACCGAGTTTGCTCGGTGCTATGAATTTAGCGCTAACTTTACTTACCCAAAATGATCCCAAAAATAATCCCAAAATAATTGTAAAATGATCCAAAAATCTTCGGTCAAGCGGTTCCCGAAATAGTCTGGTTATACAAATATACAAATTTTCGCGTTTAAAGTTATAAGATAACATCTAAATATTAAAAACTGCACGTGAAACTCACAAGACATAAATTATCTTTTTAACTGCTCAACCTCAACCTAGCTGCCCTATCTAACAGCAAACTAATGACGGTTCAACCCCTCTGAGACTACTTCTGCTCTATCACTTGCATCAACAGAAATTGAAAACAATTCCAGGAATAGATGTTATGATTAGGCGGGGCGAAGTACTGTTATAATAACACGGACCACATACCAATAACCCAATAACAACAGTGTTCAGCCGAAGTAAGTATGGTTGGTTATTGGCAGCCCGTTCGCTTACTTAATAAATGGTTGATACTGATAGATAAGAAAGCAATTGATGAACGGCGCTTGGATAAGTAATAATTTTAGAAAAATGTAATCACCGCCTATTCGAAAATGAATCAAAGTACGATTATTGAAAACTATATTTAACTTTATCAGTTTAATCAGAATAAAATTCAGGGGCAAGTGATAAAATCTACTTCCTTCTCTATCTATAGGTAGTAGCAGCACCTTTCGTATACCAAGCTTGTGCCTCAAACAATGGCTATAAGCGTATGTTTGTATCTTCAATCAATTATTTCATTTGCCGGTGACGGGCTGTCAGCAAAAACAATTATCAATTGTTAAGTACCGATTGTATAGCGCTCAATGTTCATTTATTATATGTCGTAGACACAAAGTACTAGGTGTGGATTTATGGGCTTACAATTAGAGATGTGGCGAATATTCGGATTAAAAACTAAGTAAAGTAGAGGGAAATAGAGATAAACGAATAAAAAATGGTTATAGGCAGGGTTGGAAACATTCACTATCATTCACTCGCATTCACGAACATGTTCATTAAAAGAAATTGCATTCGCGTTCGTGAATAAGAACACATCAAAAAATCCACACCGTTCACGTTTATGAATGCATTCGCGAATCATTCGCAAATGCATTCTCGAACCTATGTAACAATGTACTTCTTGTCGTTCATCTTCATAAATGTATGCATATGTTGCGTGAATGATTCGCGAATGCATTCATGAACGTGAACGTTGTGGATTTTTTGATGCGTTCTTATTCACGAACGCGAGTGCAATTTTTTTTTGATGTTTATGTTCGTGAATGTGAATGCAAAAGAAGGTACTTTAATGTTCATAAATGAATAATTCCGAATCCTAGCAATAGGCATATGAAACGGTAGAGAGAAAAGATTATTGCATTATTATTGAAAGAACAGTGACATGAAGTAAGAGACGATAGTGAAAGGAAGGGCAGAAAATATCATTTGCGGTAAGCACAACTTTTGCGTCGTCTGCCAATACCATTAGCGTTAGAAAAATGGCATTCGTATCGTGCCTACTCACAAATCGCGGTATAAATACCAAAACATTTGTAAATAAGAATATTTATTTGCTTTTATGCCAACGAGTCTACCAATGACAGGTCGAGAGGTGTGTTATAAGTGGCTAGAGAGTGCATGGAGGTATGCAAGTCTAACGTGTGGTTACGCTTCTGAAAAGTGCAGGGTTAGGTAACATATACTCTCCTTTATTCGAGAACACGAAGGTGAACATTAAAAATAAAATAATGTTCGCGAAGGCATTCGATAATAATTCTCGAATCGAAATAGGAATGTTTTTCATGTCGTTCATCTTCAAAAACGAATGCATGTATTGTGTGGAAGCATTGGCGAATGCATTCGTTATTGATATACGACGTTCTTCTTCTCGTCCATCCGCGAAGAACGTTGGCGAATGTATTCGTGAATCAATGTTCTTGCCGTTTATTCGAAGAAGTTTGGAGTATTAGACAAATACGAATGAAAGGTGCATACGAAAATATTTTGTCAAGGCTTCCTTATTTAGTTC
Source organism: Campiglossa producta (assembly GCA_964058755.1). Lineage (NCBI taxonomy): Eukaryota > Metazoa > Arthropoda > Insecta > Diptera > Tephritidae > Campiglossa > Campiglossa producta. The sequence goes on along the minus strand of CAXKVI010000083.1, from coordinate 172,052 downwards.
GGCAACATGTATGGACCTTTTTGCCGACCATTTCAAAAATTTATCCAGATTTTGAGATTTTTAGGGAGATTATTTTGAAATTACAACGAAAACAATTCCCAAACTCCGAAACCTGCAGATGTAGCGGTCAATTCTTATTAATGGGCGGAAATTTAAATACAAATTTGTCTATTGTCAAAACGCACCATCAAGCTGCTCGTGCCTTTAAAAATGTAGGTGTGAGAAAATGTGCACACGTAATTGATTTATTGGCTTAAACTGAGTGTTTTATATACTTTCCGCTTGATGGCCCAATAAAAATGTCGTAAAATGTAATTCCATGAATCAAAAATTCAAATAAGCCAAGTTTTGTAATAAAAAATGGCGCAATCAGCGGCGTCTGCGTAAATCAATAGAAAATCATCAAATGTAATCACTGTACAGTTTTTGTTGTTGCTGTTATGTGCAAACATCTGTAGAATTTAGCGCTATGGAAGTGATGTGCTGTGCGTTACCTGCAGGAAAATCAATAACTAACAACTGTGATTTCTAGTTTTGAACCAGAGCATATATATGAACTAGTTCGATCGTTCCAGAAAGTCCTACTTCAGGTTTTTTTGAACTAGCTCAAAACAATAGGAAGGGAAGTTGTTAGTCAGTCGACAATATAGAATTTCAGTGAACTAGTTTTAATCTGTGGATTTTCTGGAACTATGTTTTGTTGAAATCATACTAGTCCAATGCTCTTTGAAATGCTATGGATTGGTATTTACAACCAGTATGATTCTAGTATATCATGACTAGTAGTATGTTCTAGTCTAAATTTGCCAATTGACATCTAGTAGGGCATCAACCAGTAAAAAAATAGTTGCTTATATGGAAAAAATACAAAAGACTGACTACATAGTTGGGCCTGGTGCACAAACTAGTTGTAAAGTACTTTTTGTTGCTTTTGACTTGTAGTCTATTGCTGTAAATACCGACGGTATTTACAAGCAATTTTCGGGATTGTATGAAAATGTGTTTTTTGAGAAAAATTTACCTACGCGCTGCAGGAACCAGACAAGCCGACATATGTTTCGATGATACTGGAGTTACATCTCTTCAAGGACTTTTCTTCCCGGCATTTTGAGAGTCGAACTCACAACACTGTAGTGACTTGTATGCTAGAAGGTCTAGCACCTTAGGCCACTACCCAGCTTAAAGTAGTTTACACCTAGTTGCTTTCGCTGCAGGGTAATGCCAGCTGTACATCATTGTTGCCCACATTGGCCGCTTGCTTAGTTTAAAAAGTAATATCATTGCATACTACCCGCACTTTGATAGAACTAAATTAGGAAAATCATTATTGTATATATTCGTTCATATACCAGAATGTTTATTGAATCAACATTTTCTAAATTTTTCAACAAATCTAAATATTTTTCCAATTAACTATACGCAAAATTGTATGCAGTACCGTTTTGTGGTTTATTGTATTTAAGTGTAGTGTTGATTTTCTAATTGAATTTAGAAATCTTTGATTATTTTGATTGCTCATCAATACCAAAATGTTTACATTCTACTTTGTGTATTGGATTTTATTCGCTTTTCGGGAAAATTGTGAGATTTAATTTACTTAAGTGTTTACTTTTTTAAACAAACCTATTTGAATAAATGACAAGTAAGGAAAGCTATATTCGGCCGTGCCGAACCTTTATACCTTTATACCTTTCGTGAACACCAACTACGACTTTCACTGTTCGATCCTCAGAACACTCTGCATGGAATTCATCGTTATAACACAAACCGAATTTATCGGAACAATCGATGGTATAGGAGCCATAAGTCATACTGGTCTGATCTTACTGATTTTCATTGCCAACGTTAGAAATGCAATAAGTACAAAACCGGTTTATCGAAACAATCGATTATATGTATATACTATATGTTATACTGATCCGATGTTGGCGATTTTCACTGTCCACATTACATATACAATATTAACGAAGCATGCACAATTTCACTTTCCTAGTTTTCTAATTAGAAAAGTTATAGCCCAAAACTCTGTTATCGGAAAAATCGATAGTATGGGGACTATATCGTCGCTCGCTTGCCAGAAGCATGAATGTGCCAAAATTTTAAATTTTAGGTTTTGACATGAATATGTTTTTGCAGGTTATATTCTCATTATACTCTATCCATTGATATAGTTTTCAACCCCTCGAGATTCGGCACAAATCTTTTAAAAATTTCCAAAGAAATTATTTGAAAATTTTGTTGTGCCATTCATGTTTCTGGCGCAACAATAATGTTTAAAAACTAAATTTTTAATTTTTTGTTTTGCCAAAAAACATGAATGTGTTGCATGACACCATGGCGTATACGTAACAGTTTTGCTCCACATTCATGTTTCTGGCAAAACGAAAATTTTAAAAAATATAAAAATTCAGATTCTATACATTTTTATACTCAAATCTGGAAAATTGGCACATTCATGCCTCTGGCAAGCGATTCAATTTGTTCAAAGTTACAGATTTTCACTCTACATGTGTAAGGAGTGAAACAGCTGCAGCATTTTACCGACCTAGCCACCTAATTACAGGAGTTATAGCCCAAAAACTGTTTATCGGAACAATCGATTGTATGGGGTCTATAAGTTATATGGGTGCGATCTTACTGGTTCCGACAAATGTTTTCTATATTACAAAATGGTGTCCACATACCAAAATTTCAGCCAAATATCTCAAAAACTGAGGGACTAGTTGCCGTTCAAACAGACAGACAGACGGACATGGTTAAATCAAATTAGCTCGTCATTCTGATCATTTCGGTATACTTAGTGATGGGTCCATCTCTGCTTCTTCTCATATTTACAAACATCGGAACAAAGTTATAATTCACTGAATATTCCCATAGATAGATGAAAGTTTCATGATAGATATTCCCACCAATCAATTTTTTAGCTTCAAAGCTTAAGGAATTAAAAATTTCAATTTCCACTTGCACCTGTAAATTTATGCATAGCTATTTATTCAAAGTAATTTCATACAAATGGTTGAGCTATTTAAATGTTTATAACAAGCTGAAGTCATATTACATGTGTAAACGGAATTTAATTTTTGTTATTATTTTCTATTTAAAATTTTAATAGTTTGTTTGTAAAAGGATATTTCTGTATGATTTCACTACAATACATCTCGAATATTTACATACCTATATGTTTTCCCTATTCAAGATTTTATCGCCTCATATGGATTCATTCATGCACATACACATATCTACATACAATGCTACGAGTATAAAAATGTAAAGCATATATTTACTTAAAATTCCTTATTTTTAATATAGCGTTATGCACTTATATTTATATTTCAATTTGCAGTAACACGTGCTGGGGTAAAATATGTAATTGGACTCAAAATGATGCAAGGGTGCGAAATATAACTCATACGTCACGTAGTACTCATTTCAAACTGAAACAAAATTCTTCTTTTAGCTTACATTTGCGTATTAATGAATGTTGATTTGATTTTATTTTACTCTTTCATATTTATTTCATCAAATGTTTTTATCTTATTTTATTTTAGAATCTTTTAAACTTTGGTGGACTTTTGACCGTTTGTGAATAATTTTTCTTAAATTATTCTATGTTTTTATTATTAGTGAACAAGATGGAAAAGTAACAACAATTACAAGCTACCATGATTACGTAATTTCGGCCTTGCTCAAGGGCACTTATCCAATGGCTTTGTGTTTAGAAATTTTTCATCACCTTTTGTTGGTCATCGAACCAAGAACCAAGGGGATTAGGAATTTCTAAGCCCGCAGTGTGTACCTCTTACACCAAGCTGCGTTGAGATTATTGCTAGCTTATATCCATCATGTTCACTTAGTATGTATTCATTTTATTTTGTTTGTTTGTTTTTTTTTTTTTTATTTTGTTTTATTCACAAACGGTCAAAAGTCCACCAAAGTTTAAAAGATTCTCAAATTAATGACCACAAACTCATAACATACATACTTATTTTATTTTATTTCATTTTGTTTTATTTTTTAATTTATTTTATCTTATTTAACTTAATGTAGTTTTTTTACTTTATTTAATTTAATTGAATTTAGTTTAAATTAATTTATTTTAATTTAATTTATTTTTATTTATTTTAATTTAATTTAGTTTAATTTAATTTAATTTAATTTAATTTAACTTAAAGCTTGAGTTTATGGCCATTTTTAATTTAATTTAATTTAATTTATTTTTGTTCAATTTAATTTAACCTAATTTAATTTAATTTAGTTTTATTTATTTTAATTTAATTTAATTTAATTTTAATTAATTTAATTTAAAAGAATTTAATTTAATTTAATTTAATTTGACTTATTTTAATTTAATTTAATTTACAAACATTTTCTTGACTTTTGACCAGTCGAAAAATTTTTATCAAAGAGTTATCATGGTTTTTGGCGAAAACAAATTGAAAATGCTACAAACAATACCAGCTACGATCCCTGCAATTTCGATCTTGTTGAAGGATCTTGCAAAACTGCTATGTGTGGTAATGTATAACAATTTTGCATCACTTTTTTGGTCATCGAACCAAGGGGATCGGGAATTTCTAGTTTAATTTCATAACTTTTCATTTTATTTAATTTAACTTAATTTAGTTACTGTTCCGTTACACTGTCAACCAACGGGTTAAACAAACTCACAAACTCATATTAGTATGACACATATTTGTTTAACATACTCTTACAATATATCTACAAAGTAGTGGCTAAGTGCAAAGTATAAGCAAGCATTGAAAATTTATTCTTAAATAGTAATTAAAAAGTGCAGCAAAGTTCATTAGGTGTTCTGTGAATCATTTTGGAATTTGACTAGAAAACATTGCACGAAAATTCATTAGAAATTTTTATTAAATGAATATAATTTTTTACACGTGCTGGAAAGTGACTCCTCGGACAATACTAACTATGGCATAAATATTTAAGAATTTGTAGACACAAGACTGTACACAATTTGGTTCAACTATATATAATATTAAAGTTCAGATTACCCCATGCGACACACCTTAGGTGTTACCAATCGGACCAAATTTTGTATGTGATATCTCCGAACATAGTGCTATCGATTCCATAGGGATATGTGAACTTTAACCCCCATGCGATACACCCATATCATCTCCAATCAGGATGCAAATTTATGTGCGATATATTTGGTCGTGGTGCAACCTACATATGTATCTAGGGGGTGAGACTGGAAAATTATTGAATGTAATTTAATTGATTCAAAGGACCACCCTAACATACATATACATTTGTATAAAATTGTAGGGGATTTTTGAGTACGAATTGGCTTAAAAACCTTCTTGCGACCTTTTGCCAATTTTCGACACTTTATTCCTTGGATACGTCCTCTCAACATAGGATATGTTTTTTCCCGCTAAATGGCACTGGAGTCGCTATATTTACAAAATCCGTATTTATGGTCCAATGATTCACAAGTGGCAAGTATGTTTCAACAACTTTGTTGCAAAAATTTTACCCGCTAGGTAGCGTCGAGATATACAATAAACCATATTTGTGGTTTGTTTTTTCAAGCTTCGCAAGAAAAATCGGGGGCATCTGCCAGTTATATTATTTTTCGGAATGATGAAAAGGGAAAAGTTTGAGAGTTTCATCTATTAATATTAATTTTCGGCGGTGTTTAAAGCATTTAAATAAGCAAAGAATGTTTCGCACGCCATATTTCGGAATTAAAATGTTTAGCCAAGCGGTCCGATCCAGGCTAAGATTTTCGCAAAAACGAATTAAGTTTTAGCCACCTACTTCCATTAGCTTTTTTTTTTGACTTTTTTTAATAATGCTAAACTTTTTCTTCAAATCACTCTACTGACCATCTATAAGCAAAATTGATGTGCAATTCATAAGAAATAAAAATAAATCACAAAGTCAAACTTACACATCATAAATACTGTTAAAGATCAAGTTTTTGTTTTACTACGAAAAGTGTGTACTACGGAAATTATAGCTTATGAATTTTTATTATCATCATTACAATTTATTAATGGCAAAACTACCGATTTATGCACGATGTTGATAATAATAATGCCAGTTTTTACTGACTTTTTATACGTTTTGCAATGAGTGTTATTACACTGCAGGGAACTGCTGCTGCTGCTTTAACTTTTATATGCAAATTGAAATTTTATACGCTAACAATTCATTTTTGTTGTTGTTGGTGCAATTTATATGAACCTCTATTCGATGCGCTGTTTACTTTCATTACCTGCAGTGCATCGTTTATGAATGGGTATAGATGTGTGTGTGTATATGTCTCGTTTTTTTTTATCACTATCATGCTTGTTTGGTCGGTTATTCACTCGAAAATATTTGTAAATATTTATATTAGACCGTTCCAGAGAGAAAAGAGTTTTCTTTCCTAAACAAGTAGATGATGACTGAATGGTGGACTTATTTAACCAAACAAAGACATAATTTAATTTAATTACATTTTTGTATATTTTTAGTTTTAAATAGGTATTTCTTTTAGTATGAAAAGGATGTTGATAGCATAAAACCCCATCTTTCTTATATAGTAGATATATTGAATTAAATTGAAATAAAATAAATAAAATAAAATAGAAAGTTGAGGTCTTATGTATGTTATCAACCTCTTTTCCACACTCGAAGAAAAACCTATTTAAAATTAATAAGACATAAAAAATCCTAGAAAGGCCTAATGTAGATTTTTCCCAACATTTTTTTTTCAATCCCTATTTATGTGCGAGTTTTAAAATACAGCGTTTGCTAAATATGTTGCCAGTTTAGCTTATTCCGAAAAATTGGGTTCAGCCTCTAACTTTTCATTAAGTCAATACTTTTTTCTGTCATGGTGTAAACTAACATCTGTTGAGCTCATCACAACCAAGGGAAGAGGTGTTGAAGTAGGATATGCAAATTGTTAATCGCTGTTTTGTTCTATGTTAGCTCGAAATCAGGTGTGCGTTTAAAAAAAAGACGTGAGTACCAAGTACTCGTGTATATCTGCACATAAGTTTAATTAAATTATTGATTTTAGGCGTATTTCTCTCGCAGCTAATGCGACAATAACGCTGCTTATTCATTGAATTACCTTCAAAGCAACAACACAAACTTTGTTCCCAATATAACCCCGAAATATATAATTTAAAATGACCCCAAGACGATCCCAATATGAACTCAAAATGATCCCAATATGACCCTAAAATTACCCCAATATGATCCCAAATTGATCCCTTTCCTTTCCTTCTACTCTCCTTTCTTTCCCTTTTCTACTTTTCTTTTCCTTTCTTTCCTTTCCTAAATACCTACAATGTAACTCTTTCGGGATAGACCCCCAGCGGAAAGTGTTTACAAATCAAAAATAAAAAACTGGTTTAAAATACTATGAATATATCAATAAGAGAGTACAGTTGAAGCTTCGTCGCAAATATTTATTAAATATGGTATACTTTCTAAGCATGATAATATAAGTTAGTCTCTCTGTATCATAATTTCTTTATGCCATGAAAAACACTTTTATGTAAATGGACTAGTAATTCATAGCTTCAGTCACAGCACACTTTATGGCTGAGTATTAATCAGAAATGGACGTATTTATGATACACTGTGATTCATTGTGCTGATGTATGCAATTTCGGAAGTGGTTTTATGAATGAATGAGCTAATGAATGGGCGATTACACAATATAGTGTCTGTTCGAAGCGTCCAGTTGTTTAGGTATTATATTCACATTTTACTGCAATAAATATATATATGCTTCTTTATGTGTGTTGTGCAATAGGGTGGGCATTATTTGTATCGCGAAAAAATATTATTTTTGAGGGTCTACCGAAAATTTGAACATTTTTATAATCGTGCAGCTAAACCCCAAGGACAATTTTTCCTGTAGTCAGCATAAAGTAGAGAGCGCTTTATTGTTTCCTGTAACTAGATTGTCATAACTTTCTTATGTAGGATTTCCTAAATTTTCCGATAATTTCCAGCTCCTTCCATTATCCATTACTCGAAACTCATTTTTTTACTCTAATAATCATTGTTTAGCGCATTTTTGATCAGTAGAAACAAAGTAAAAAATAAAGCTCATCCTACTCTACACATACCCTAATCCGCGTGTATGCATTCATATACGGAATTATTGCTATTATTTATTAATGATTGGTTTTACAAAATTGGTGTTATTGTGCTAATATAAGTGTTGGAGTTTATCAGAAGATAATTAAATGGGCAATAAACATCATAATCACCTCTAATCGTTTAACTAAAATATGAGGTTATACGATTAGATGATATTGCTTTGTTGTTGTAAACTAAGTAGAGTAGCACACATTTTCAAAGCTAATCTAAATGTAATTTTGTAGCTGGTGAAAGAATTTTCCGATGTTTCGGTGACTTTTGGTATACTCATTTAAAACTTTCGTTTTTTTTCTCCAAATTGCAGCGATCTACTTATCTTATTTTTCATCGACTGCGATCCGTAGGGTGATCCCCTCATTGAAATATTGTTCTTAGTATTATAGGTCAACACTTCTTGTTTAAAAATTATTTCGTTATTGTAACACTACAAATTCAAAGACTAAACCAATACCTTCTTCCACAACATGTCCTCAGTAGTATCAAAACTATGGGGTCACTTTGGGATAATTTTGGGTTCGTTTTAGGGTCAGTTTGGGGGCGTATTTTTTGTGAATTTTGGCTCCAGTATTAAATTACAGCTATTTAGTTAAAACGTCCTAACCTGCCTTTCACCAAATAGATGGAAACCTTCTAAGATGCTTCAGATGGGAACTACTATATAATCTTATAATGAAGCCTTGTATCCATATGCCAAATTTGATCCAAATCGCTTCGACGTTAGCTAGATGTTGGTCGATATACGAAGGAATAAATATAATGCGACTAGGTGGTAACCCTACCTGAAATAGCGGACGAAAATTCCTGTAAACCGCCCCAAGTGGCAACACCAAATCGGCCCAACCGTTCCCTACATAGTACTGGATATACATGCGTATCCTTTAATCAGGCAGATAGTTAAAATTGAAGATTACACTGTCACCAAAGCTCACTTCGCTGATGAAAGTCCATCGTTTGAAAATGGCGCTCGTACCAGGACGATATGCTGCGCAGTCTCCAAAATTACATAGGTTACGAAAAGTGCAACATGTACTTATTTAGTTTTGTTGTGTTCCGTCAGACTTTGATTTCACCGGAAATTGTAGCATCTGCCCTTTCCATACATATTTCGCTTCCTTTTTCTCTGAGCCTTTATCTCTATAAAATACTTCTTTCCCTTCCGTTCAAAATTACCATTTTAAAAATAACCTTAACTTGATATGTCATTAGATTGTTCCAGTGAGCATTTCATACCTGATGGCACCTAGTCTAAACTTGGTGCATGAGAAAACGTTGCCAAATCCATTAAAACAAAAATAAACTGATGAATGGATTTTCAAACTAATTTTAGACCCTTAGGTTCACAAAAATTTATGAGATTGATTCGTAGAACATTTTCCGCAAGGCGATTTTTCTCTCCCTACAAATCAACCCACTCCATTATACAGCCCATATTATTGATATTAATAACATTGTAAAAAATCTTTAAAACCATTTCTTTTATTAATTTGGTAGTTTGAGTATTTAAACAAATTTCTCTCGTTGCTATCAAGTTTTGATTAAATAGCACTCCCCTGCAGTAATACAACATTTTCTTATGTATTCATATACGACATTTATAGATACAACTTTTGGTTTTACAGTTACATGCAAAACTAATTAAAACTTAAGCTAAGACTTTGCTTATTGCTCGCCACAACTTCTTTGCCATTTACTGACCTGCCTGCTCTTTGCTGTCAAATGCCAAGTAAAATTATTTTCCCTTGGCTATTATATATTTATTAAAACTACTTACTTAGGTACGTTGTTGCAAAACTTTGTTGAGTACTTTTTGATTAATATTACACTAATAAAGCTTATCTGGTTTTGTTTAACCTTTATAAGATCTTTGGGTCGAATTTGACCCATGGACATATTTTTTCCTTCCCACTGTATAAGGAAGTTTATTTGGTATGATTTTAATTTGAACTTGACGCTTAAGAGAGAACTGATAGTGAATAGTGTATGTAGGTGGAAGGTTATAGAGTAAAAGGGGCTTATTCGTGGTTGATCAACTACTTCAAAAATAGATCATCGCTTAGTATAGAGCTGCTCTCGCTACTAATTTACACCGAAGAGTCAGTGATTTGGCAACGTGAGGCAGATTAAGTTTGTGTACAAAAAACGTAGCAAGAACAACTCCACTGTGTTTAAAATAAATAGCATTAAAATTTGATTTTATATGGAAAAAGCAGAAAAAAGAAACATGAGGGTGAAGGAATGAGTCTGTGGAGCTTAATATGTAGGCCAGCCCCTGGAGAAGGCATTAGCCCAACTTACAAATAATCAACCCCATAGAAAGCACGGGCTTTCAGCCAAGTTATTTAAACTCAAACAAAAACAAGTAAGGAAAGCTGTCTTCGGCTGTGGCGATTTTGATTTTTAACACCGACATTCCACATTCTAAAATAGCAATAGTTACGAAATTTCACGTTCCTACCTATATAACTACAGGAGTTATCTACCAAAATCCGTTTATTGGAACAATCAATTGTATGGGGGCTATGTGAAATATTTATCCCATCTCGATGATTTTCAACGTCGATATTTCAGATATAAAAATAGCAATACGTCCAAAATTTCACGTTCCAACGTGTTTAATTACAGGAGTTATAGCCCAAATCCATTTATCGGAACAATCGATTGTATGGGAGCTATGTGAAATATTTATCCCATCTCGATGATTTTCAACATCAATATTTCACATATAAAAATAACAACACTTACAAAATTTCACGTTCCTAGGTGTTTAATTACGGAGTTATAGCCCAAAATCCGTTTATCGGAACAATCGATTGTATGGGAGCTATGTGAAATATTTATCCCATCTCGATGATTTTCAACACCGATATTTCACATATAAAAATAGCAATACTTACAAAATTTCACGTTCCTAGGTGTTTAATTACAGGAGTTATAGCCCAAAATGTGAAATATTTATCCCAGCTCGATGATTTTCAACATCGATACTTCGCATATCGTTAGGTCGAGGATTGCTCTCCGATAGCAGGTGTGAGAGTCGAGTGGAGAAATTATCAGCTGTCTGTGTCACGCGCAGCTTCTCGACGTCAAACTTTCCTTCCGTTACTGTGCGTACTTTCTTCGCTGCACAGAGGCGTGTGCGTATCTTGGCTGCAACAAGATAATGGTCCGAGTCGATATTGGGACCGCGTAGGGTACGCACGTCTAGAACGGTGGAGCTGTGTCTGCCGTCGATCATGACATGATCAATCTGGTTTCTTGTTCTTTGATCAGGGGACAGCCAGGTAGCTTGGTGTATTCGCTTATGCTGGAACCTGGTACTACTGATGACCATATTGCGATACTTCCAAAATTTCACGTTCCAACATGTTTAATTACAGGAGTTATAGCCCAAAATCCGTTTATCGGAACAATCGATTGTATGGGAGCTATGTGAAATATTTATTCCATCTCGATGATTTTCAACCATCAATATTTCAAATATAAAAATAACAACACTTACAAAATTTCACGTTCCTACGTGTTTAATTGCAGGAGTTATAGCCCAAAATCCGTTTATCGGAACAATCGATTGTATGGGAGCTATGTATATGTAATATCGGTCCGATCTTGCTGGTTCCGACAAATGATTCCTATATTGGAAAATGGTGGCCGCATAAAAAATTTCAGCCAAATATCTCAAAAACTGAGGGACTAGTTTGCGCTCAAACAGACAGACAGACAGACAGACAGGCAGACGGACAGACGGATATGGCTAAATCAACTCATCTCGTCATCCTGATCATTTCGGTATACTTATTGATGGGCCTATCTCTTCTTCTTCTCATAGTTACACACATCGGACCAAAGTTATAATACCATTTCATGTTCATGAAAGGTATAAAAAAATGTAGAAACAAATCAACTCTATTAAATTATAGGCCTCGTTTCGTGTGTTAATTATCGCTACGATGGAATGACTGGTCTGCTATACCTAGCAGTTATTAATGTTGATGATGAATATTCTCCATATTATTCATAATAAATTTTAAACTTGCCTTTAATTATTTTTTTTTTATTAAATTTTCTTTTTAAACAAGCGTAAGTTATAATCAAGACACACAACGTTTTCTTGTTCCGGCCTGTTTCCATGAAATATAAACTTTTCTGCCTTCATCGTGCACTTTGGTTAATTGTTGCTGAAGTTGTTCGAACATTTTTTTGCTTATTTTGTGCTTAAATTCCTTTTACATTACTTTGTAATTTTCAGCCTGCATTCCGCTATTTAACAACGAATATTCGTAATTTATTCCCTGTGTGTAGCGCAACACTTTTGCACGCAGATTTCCATAAGTTGGTATTTTCATACCTGTTTTCTGCTCTCATTTACATTCTTTTCTTCACTGTAAGAACTCTTTCTCGATTCCTCCACACATACTTACATACATACATACTTTTGCATTCTTGGTTGCTTTTTCTCTGTAATTTTAACGACATATCTTTAAACTGCTCGGTATTGCGGACATTAAATCTCATGCGATTTTTCACGTGTAATTTATTTTTATGTTGCTGCTTTATATTTCACTTTCTTCTTAAGTCAGTTTGTACATACATATGTACGCTTTATCTTTCTTGTGTCTCTGGTCATTTTGAATGGCGCGTTGAAAGGATAGGTAATGAATTTCCACTTATGCGGCATATTTTTGGTTTGCAAGCTCATTTAAAGACTTATTTGAGCATATTTAAATGTTTCTTTCCTTTGTCCCATATATAATTTGGCATCCTTACTGATTATGTTGTATTATAAATAGTACCTGGGTGGTATTCCTCGAAGTTGTCACTAAATCTTACCTACCTACTGTATAAGCTTTCTAAAAGAGATTGAAAAAAAAAACCAAATAGTTGGCAACCCCGTAACACACCGCAAGTGCAACACCCAGGTAATAAAATTCCATCCAAATGGGTCAATAGGCAATCGATATAGTGGTCGAGATGAGAAAGAATAAATAAAATGCGGTTAGGTGGCAACCCTATTCTAAAATCCTGCTTAAATATGTCATCTTTGGAATACGGCGAAAATACCTTTTATTTGATACCCACATTGGCATATCTTGCTCAATATTTAAAAAAAAGTGGCAGCACAAATGTATATAATCTTAGAATGAATCAAACTATCTATATGCCAAATTTTATACAAATCGGTCACGCGGTTCCCGAGATATGAGGAAAAATAAATAAAATGCGGTCAGGTGGCAACCCTAGTTGCCAAACTTGCTTACAAATATCATGCCAAGTTGCAACCCCCAAGTGAATAGTCTTAAAATCAATCATACTATCTATATTGCAGATAACTGTGTTTAAGGTCCTTAAAGTATCCTTTTGTCTCCCCTAAAGAAAGTGCTCTGAAATTCATGATAAAAAAGGACAAACAGAAGAATTATGCGGGCTTTCGAAATAGAAATTTTGACATATAATTTTTAAAAATCGGATGTAAAATAAAAAAGTTAGAGTTAAAAACCCATTTGGGCTGTTTTTGTAAGGATAAACATTTTTTTTTCCGGAATCCTCTCAACATAACCTTCAAATTTAGGGGCGGACTTTTGTAACTTTTTTTAGTATGCGGTCCGACCCGGTCTAATATATATATAAGATCATCTCATTTAAAGTAATAAGACTTGATATTATATAACCCAAATGTGAAAAGTGATTATGTTAAATTGATATCTGCATTAACATCCGTCTTATTTTCAACATGCTATGAGAAGATATCATAAAATTTTTATTTTGACTTATTCTTGAGAAATTATTAATGATCCATCATCATATTTTAACATGTATTTAAGGTTAAAAACCGAAGTCTTTTAAACAGATTTTAAGAATTATGTCAATCAAAATATGTACACAGAAAAAAAACACTGGTAAAATCAACAATTTCGTACTGTTATCATAAAGTTGACCAAATTCTGTTGAACTGATAAAATTGAACGGCACTTTTTGTTGAAGTAACTGCATTCAATTGTTGATTGAACAGTCATAGAGCTGTAAATTTTTAATTAACTAAGTAAATTTTGTAAAACTGACAGAGTTTATTTTTGATAAAAAAAAAATGTTGTCTTGAAACAGCAAACTCCTGCAGTTAATCCAACAGCGAAGGAACTGTCATTTTAAATTCATTTCATCGTCCAATTAATAAATTTTTGTGCTGAAACAACAAACTCCTGCAGTTAATCCAACAGCGAAGGAACTGTCATTACTGTCATGAAACAAATCTGACATTAGACGCTGAAAATCCTAAGTACACGATGGCATCATGGTAGACACCTGCGCTCAGCAGTCAAATATTCTGTGCTCGATTATGGGTGAAAAGCAACGTAAGAAAGTGTGGAATCATTAGGAAAAAAGCTGTGATTAGACGCTGGCAAGCAAAGCATGCGTATACGGTGGTATCATGGGAGGCACCTGGCTTAACCGTTCAAGTCACCTGGTGAAGTCAATATAAAAACTATAAGAAAAATTATTTTTTTTTTCTTTGACTCCTTTTGGTGTTAAATTAACACTTATTTTGGGCTACGTATATATTAGGGAATCTAATTTCCGGAATTTTTAGCCTCTCGGGATTTTCGGGATTTGAAAGTTCAATCCCGGGATCCCGGGATTGTCATTTTTATAACGAACGAAAAGTAACATTAAATTTGTAACTCAAAGTTACTATTCAGGAACTTGGAACATAAGTTGTTTGTACTACTGGTAAACATAGCCAAATATACATACTTATATATTTGATTAATAACGACTTACAAAAAAATAAAAATAAAAATGAATGCCATTTGACTTAGAGAAAAATTACTATTTCTGAAGTTTGAAGTGTGAACTTAAAGAAATTATTGCATTAATAGTGTCATCTCTTAACCTGGCCTCTGCCTCAACACTGGTGGCTTGAACAGTTGACGAAAAGTCAAATGCTTTCTGAATAGAATAGCCTTTGTTGCCCCCAATCCAAAATATCAATTTCTTTCCCCTAACCTTTTTTTTAATTCATATTCGTTTCTATTGGTGGAAATTTGGGAGCTACTAGTCTAAACTTGATGCAACTTTTTTTTAAGACTAACGGGCTTGTCAATTTCAACCACTTCGTCGTTGATATTAGTATGGTTTTCGTTATGAAGCATGTTTTCTGTATTACGAAGGATGCTCTCGAGCTCCCCCCAAATGACTGATAAGCTAATTTCTTTGGAAAATGCATACACTGAAAGAAATGCATTGAATGTTGTGACAATATCGCTATTGATAGCGACGAGTTTGATGCAATATTCATTCAGAATGAGCGAGTTATCAAATATTATTTGCTCCCAATAAAAAGTAAAATGACATGTCAACCATTTCGATATGATATACTATTTTTTATATTTATGGATAGAATACTAATATATTTGAACGGCATGTCCATATCTATGGTCGTGATATGAATTTCTATTGTTGGTATATCCATATCCATATTTACTGCATAGTAATAATGGTAGAGACAGCGCATTAATATATATTGGCGAAATGTAAATTTTTCTGGGACGCATAATCATAATAGTTCAACAATTTTTACTATGGATTTTTTAACAATATTTTGAATTTCTTATGATTCAACATTTTTCTAAAAATTTTATAAAATGCCATAGCCGAATGGTAGAATACTGGGCTAACGTGCCAGAGGAGCAGGGGTCGAATCTTACTGAAACCAGATGTTAAATTATATCAAATTTTGTTTTTTTTTAAACTATTTAGAATTTATCAATAGTTTATATGGATACCATTTCAATAGTGATTTATCAAAAAAGCATTGATGAAACATTCATATTCATTGATGGGACAGAATTATCAATTTTTATTTAATGTGATATCAATAATTATGGATGTTCCATCCATAGATTTCCCTCCGTGTACTTTAAATCATATACATTACTCGGATTAATTAAAAAGGCGGTGTTGCAAATGTGTAGTAATGTTGTGGGATGTTTTTGGTAGAAGTTTAGAATCATTCAGAATCATGTTTTACTTAAAGTACATATATACAAGATAACTTAAATGTATTTAAAAATTTATTTTCGGTGAACCCGGGATTTAGGTCTAGTAATCCCGGGATTTTCGGGACTTAACCGTTAATCGAGCTTTGTATCAAATATGATACATTTCATTTTTTGTAACGCCATAACTTGCTTTAAATAAAACCTAGCTACCCCGTTCTTCGTTACTTTTTTTTTCTTGTTGTTGCTGTTATTTTAAAACATATTTCAAAAAAATTTAACAAGTAGGCCATGAGAAAATCAAAAACTTCATAATTCATGCTTTGTATCATTTTTGATACATGAGGGATTTCATATGTGCTTTGCGGCGTTGCTTGCCATTCGGTACGCGATTTTTGAAAATTACGTTGCGTTTTAGTTATTGTGGTGTGTTCATAGTTTCTATAAATTAATTAGTGGGTATTAATAAAAAGAATGTCACGTGCAAAGTTTTTAACTCTCGAAGAACTGGTTAATGAAGTACTAGATGAAAGTGAAGAAGATTACGATGTTTCTGGCTCTGAAGCGGAAATAGAAAGCAGTTCTTCTGAAACCGATTTTTCGGAGTTGGAAGATAACATTGGCAATAACTGTGATGGTGATCCATTGTATTTTTCAAAGGATGGAATTAATTGGCGCAGAGAGCCCTACGTCACCCGTAGATTAGGTGGTGAAAACGTCATGAATTTACGTCCAGGTTGGTATTTACTTTTTATTTTGATGATATGAGATGAAGTGTGTGGGCTTTTAGGTGTAACCAGATATGCAACAAGCAGAGTGAATAACATCCGCGATTCATTCTTATTGCTTTTTCCTTCAACGCTATCGAAAATTGTAATTGACAGTTCTAATGACTATGGAAAATATTTTTATGGCACTAATCATATCGAAATTGATGAGGAACTATTTCATGCATACTTAGCTATATTATTATTGGCCGGTGTATACAAGTGAGTATGGTAGCGCAAAAATTTTGAGTTAGAAATCATTTAAATCTACCATACGATTCCAGATCCAGAAATGAAACTTTGCACGATTTATTTGATGAAAATATTGGCCGACCAGTATTTCGATCAATCATGTCTGAAAAGACTTTTTTATATGTTCACAAAATTATTCGTTTCGATGATGTGCTTACCCGACGGAGTCAAAGAAGCGATGACAAATTTTTACCAATTCGAAACCTTTGGGAAAAGTGGTCTGAGAGGCTTCCCACATTCTACAATCCAAACGATAATGTCACTGTAGATGAGCAACTGCTTGGCTTTCATGGTCGATGTAAATTTCGCCAATACATACCATCAAAACCAGAGAGATATGGTTTGAAATTTTGGTTACTTGTGGATTCGCGGACGTGCTATGTATGGAAAATACAGCCATATTTGGGAAAAAGTTTGACAGGTATTGTCGAAAAAAATCAAGGAGAAAGAGTAGTCCTTGACTTGGTTCAGGGACTAAAAGGCCATAACGTAACCATGGACAACTTTTTTTCCTCACACTCCCTTGGACAAAAATTGTTACAAAAGAACATGACGATGGTTGGGACTATGCGCAGAAATAAAAGGTCTATTCCTCCAAAACTTTTGCTCTGTAAAAATATCGAGCGTTATGAATCATCATTTGCATTTACGCCTGATACCAGTCTCGTTTCGTACATTAGTCACAAAAATAAATGTACAATTGTTATGAGTACAATGCATCACACACCTAATGTTGCGAACGACTCCAAAAAGTTGCCTGAAATAATTTCTCATTATAACTCAACTAAGGGAGGTGTAGATACTGTTGACAAAATGCTTAGCTGCTACAGCTGCAAACGCAAAAATAATCGTTGGACCATGGCTGTATTTTCCAACATGATAGATATATCTGCTTTGAATGCATATATTATATATAACGAAATAGATCCGAATTGGATGCCTACTCAAAAACATATAAAGCGTAAATGCTTTTTGCACGAGCTAGCAATGTCATTGGCAATGCCGTACATAGAAAAACGAAAAAGAGGCCCTAGAAACCAATTATCTGCCACATTACTTTCGAAAATTAAATCCAAAAACATTCCCGACAATGATGATGATACCGAAGCTATTCCATCCAAAAAACAAAAAATTGATTCGTCAAAAACAACCCGTGCAAGATGCCAAAGTTGTTATAATTCTAGAGAAAATAAAAATAAATGGACATCGTCATTCTGCTACTTATGTAAAAAACCATCATGTAATGATAAACATAACAAAAATATTTGCGTAGAATGTATTAATGATATCTAAACTTGTCGAATTTAAAGCAAAATGTTTCAATAAAATAGTTTGAAAAATAATAATACGCTTTTTTCCCCACGTATTTCAGTATGTATCAAAAATGATACAAAGACAGAATTATGAAGTTTTTTTAAGGCTCGATCTACGGTTAAAAAACTACGGGATCTCGGGATTGGAATCCCTAGTATATATGTAGGTAAAAACCTTAAACAACAAAATTTTCTGTTAAAACAACAGTTGAATCAACAACATTGTATAATGGATAAGAAGTTACCGTGATTTGGTTGAATCAACCCATATCTTGATTGATATGGCCAGCTCATTTTTCTACGTGTAGTGAATGCCGAGTAGGTTGATGCTTCGCAATCAATCTCCTGATTTCATGCACATTAGGTGGTAATGTTAATAACAAAGAGCCTATCCGAGAGAAGTGTAACCTTCTTTAAATTCAGCTGAGTAAGTTAACTTCGCAGGTGGCGATGCTATACTTTTATGGAGAGTGGTTTTTGAAAAGGAAATAAAAAAGGGGACGGTAATACGCAACGGAAATGAAAAAGAAACGCAGCGACAATGAAAAGTTTAGTGTCTATGTATATCTCGGGATTGGCCGAAGCGATTTGAATCAAATTTGGTACATAGATTGTTTGCTTCATTTCTAGCCTTTCTACTTGAGTGTTGCCACTTCAGCCCGTTTACTGCGTTGCCACCTAGTATCTAATTTTTTTTTTTAATGTTGAGCAAGATATACCAAATTGGGTATACCAACGAATATATTTTCAGGCACGCTTCCAACTAGGGTTCCCACGTAACCCCATTTCTTTTATTACTTCGTATATCTTGGGAACGGCTGAAGCGTTTTGGATCAAATTTGTCATATAGTTGGTAGGCTTCATTCAAGACTTTCCACTTGTCGGGGTTTCTGATGTCAAAAAAAAGGCATTTGAATTTGCCTCACCACATAGTGGATCGTACAAAAGTTAAAGAGTTTCTTGTCTCTGCTGTAAAATTTGATTGCCTGCATTTATGTGGTTTTGCATTTATCCGTTAGGTGGTTTTGCATTAAACACCGATGATATGTATGTACCATTTCCAAACTCTCACAGCAATAGTTTTTGACGATATCTTTAGAATATCCCTTTTGACGCAAACTAGACTTTTTTCGAGAGCATCAACCAGCCTGCCAAGCAATTTATTACCGTGATTTATGTTTGTCTTGATAGTCTTTTTAATATGTGTTATATACCTATACCTTTTTAAATAACAACGCACTTGCACCTTTAATTTGCAGGCTCATTGTGAGAAGATTAACAAAACGATGTTCTAAACAAGCAAACGTTTCCTAGATTCAAAGGAATTATGATTTAGAGCTAACACGACTCCTATCAGTTTAAGGCCGAACTTCTCAATCAACTTGTAGTGTTGTGGCTTTAGTTTATCCAGCTTCCGACACAAGAAACTTTCAATGAGAGAGGGCAACAACCATAGACTAAGTTTTGACAAATAAAAATTCTGAACCAATTAAATTTTTGATGGTATCTGCCGCGTGAACTACATAAACTTGGTTTCCTTTATGGAAATAAGACACACAGAGTCTTGAACTTAACCGGCCGTCATTTTATTATTCGCACGTGCTGCCAATATAAACTGTTTATGATTACTTTAATTTATTACAGCAATCTAATTTAATTACTTTCTGTGTCTTTAGTTTCAATGTCGAGTAGATAGTGAAACTATTTTCCATTTCCCTTCATAAATATTCCCCAAAGAAACAATCTTTATGAATCTGTATACTCGTATGTGCATACATCGATAAACGAATCTTACAAAATATCTACTTCAGTGTGGCATATTAGCTAAAGCTTAGTGGGTATTAATGATGCTTGTGGGCCAACCGCTAAATCGTTAAACTTTGAGATTTACGAGTATTTGCTTGTGTCTTGAAAGGCTTAGCGGATGTAATTTGTACTCAGTTATGTAGTCAAGAGTCAATGCTGCACATAATTTCACATACACGAACACACACTTGCCTACGCGCGAATTTTCTCACATAAATTATGTTAGTTACAACAAAATACACTTTATACAATATTTATTGTTTAATTTTGATATGTAATATCTTGGGAAGTAATCATTCGAAAAGGAGAGCGATCGTGCTACATACATATGTTAATACTTTTATATCCCAAGCGAGAAGTACCTTTTGGAGCTTATACATATCTTACTCAACCTATACATATTTTACTCGGCCTTAACCTCTACACAGAGAAAAGGTAGATAGTCATATCCACCAAAATAAGGGGTTACGTTTAATTCTTATTCCTTATTCAATGCTCTCGATTCGTTCTTATATTGACTTCGCCAAGAATCTAACTCAGGTGTCTTGACCTCTCAATCCAGGTGTCTACCATGATGCCATCGTATACTCATGCTTGCCAGCGTCTAATTACAGCGTTTCGCAATAGAGAATGTCAACGATATAAAGGATAAAACGAAAACCTTTTGTCCAAAATATTAAAACATACACGGTTAAAAATTTGAGCCTAAATTTTAAACTTTCTTGCACTATATATATGACCAAACCAAATTTCAAGAAAATTGGCTAAATGAATGGGGTTTCAATTTTAAACCAGAAATGCTTCAACAATTTTTTAGAGAAAAAATAATTTGTTTGTCGGTTGGCTGGGATTCGAACGAAGACTCCCGTCTGCTCTACCACTGCGTTACTTCGCATACATAAATGTTGTGGGAAAAATTCAACCTTCAATAAGCTTTCAAAAATAAATGCAAACGAAACAAAAAATGTAGACCGAAAAGGTTTTAACTTTAAACTGAACAGTTTTCATTTTAAACCAAATGGTTTTAATTTTAAACTGAACAGTTTTCATTTTAAACCGAATGGTTTTAATTTTAATCCGAAAAGTTTAAATTTCAACCGTAACGTTTTAAAAATAAAATAAAATTAAAAAAATTTTGCAGTTGGCAGGATTCAAACGGAAGCGCTCAGGAGTCACAGCCGACTGCTCTACCGCTGAGTTATGCCGCACTTGAAGATTTTATGGGCAAAATGCAATGACTTTCAAAAAAACAAAAAAAAATTTTAAGAGTGCTTTTTCACTTAGACCTTAAATCGAAACCAAAAAAAATTGAAAATATTTGTAAGTACTTAGAAAGTTTAAAATATAAAAAAAAAGTTTAAAAAATCGCTTAGACTTTAGACGGGTATAAAATTTAGGCTCATTTTTTAACCGTGCATTCTTAAAGTATCGAATGTGCTTTAATCCTCTTTTGCTCTAGTAAAAAAAAATCTGTTAGTTTTTTATTATTTGTTAAAAAAAAACACTTCAAAATTTCTGACAGTTCCTTAGCTCTTCAGCGGAGAAAAAATTAAGATCCGTGGTATTTTCCGAATCGAAGTCATAAACTTTCTGCTCATACCACCATTCGCTCTTTTAAACAACTTTGAATTTTCTTTCTGCTTAAAATTTTAACTTTAACAACCGCAGTATCAAGAAATATTCCAGAAATAAATGTTAACAACAAACTTTACAAAATATTTAATATTTGCTGTAATTAAAATGTTTAAGCGCGCGAGCATGCTTCATTTCATTCAAAATATTTACCA
>CAXKVI010000083.1:50000-145000 GCA_964058755.1 Campiglossa producta | reverse complement strand
ATAAGGTGCACATATTTTTATGTATAAAAGCATTACCCACACTTCATATAAAATATATATATGACAGCACACCCGGGGATGAGGCATTGAAAAAAATCTAGAGCAATGCAAAAATGTAAATGCAAATTATGTAAAGAGGACAAAAAATATGAAGACATTTATGCGTTAACATGTAGAAATATTATAAGAGAAGGAATGTGAGAATGAATGCCAGACGAAATGACAAACCGCTGCTCAACTCAAAGTACCCACAAACTGACAAACGTATCTAAATACTCACTTATCTACAAGCACAAAAAAAAAATTAAAAATTGCTTATTTAATGAAAATGTAGTTGTTTGGTCCGAGAAAACTTGATATTGTGGGTGGTGGCGAAAAAAACATTGGATACGTACTATATTTAAATAAATATGTGCCTGTATTTATGTTATTGTAAATAGCCATTAAAATAAGCTCAAATAACTCACTTCCATTTTTACAACTTGGACAATAGGTTGGCGTCGGCTTACGTATTCTCATTTAGGCAGAGAAAAATGAGCTGGTCATGTCAACCAAAATATGTGTTGATTCAACCAAAACCACTGTCAATTCTTATCAATTCTTATCCATCCTTAAGTTAACAGTTAAGCTGTTTTTTTAAGAGCTAAGCTGTTATTTTGTTGTTCTAGGGGTTGCTGGTTCGATTGTCGGTGAAGTCAATACAATTTTTTTTTTTAAATAAGTCTTATTTTAACTCCGAAATAAAATATTTTTCAGAGTTCTTATATTGACTTCACTGAGAATCGGACTAAGGTCTCCTGAACGCTTAACCCAGGTATCGCATACTAATTATTATTACAGCTTTGTTCTAATTGACACGTTGCTTTGTTGCCTCCACCGATAATCGAACTCCAACTGCTTTGACTGCTGAACGGAGATGACTACCATCGGACCATCGCGTACTTATGCTGGACGACGTCTAATTGCCGCTTTGTTGTATTACAGTTTTTACGCGACATAAGCTATGATTATTCCATTCATTTCATATTATCTCCATTACATACTATTGTAATTCGCAAATAGTTTACGGAACATTCGGGATATTCTATTATTTCAACAAAAAAATTCCGTTGAAATAACAAAAATTTGGTAAATTTAACAGAATTTGGTCAATTTCAGGGTAACAGTTCGAGACGGTTGATATTACGACTTTTTCCTGGGTAAGCAAAAATATGTTTGAACGTATAAGAGAAATGTAAATTTTTGGTTATAATGTTGATCATATAATGATAGTTATCATGTAGAATATCAATAAACAAAATTTTGTTAAAAAATTGGATCAAAAACAATTTAATACTAAGTAAGTTTTGGAAGAGTAACTTAAAAAAAAAAGTTGTTTAACCTCTTTTTGTAGCCCACTCAATTTCCTTTAAGAATCTGAATCTATCTTTTCTGTGCAAGGATTTTTGCATTTTTGACAATTTTTGAAAGAAAAAATAGGAAATCGAAAAACATGCCAATATTTGGGTGTCATGACAAAGATGTCAAAAACCCAATTGGGAGTATGACACTCCCTCTGCAGTGTCATATTCCCAAGTAAAAAAATTGGGATTATGACACTGCATACTCACTCACACTCATACTCCCAATTGGGGTTTTGACATCTTTGAGCTGAAAAATCAAATTACAAGATTTATTTTTAAACAAATTCTTCTTCTTGCCGGCTTGAGGTCAAGGGGGTTTTTTTTTTCAAATGAAACAAAATGTTTCTTTTTTTACCAATATATTTAAATTTTTTATTCCTAACTTTAATTTTTTACTATGATGTTAAAAAATTTTTTCAAAAATATTCAAAAAAGTACCGCAGGCGAAACTTTGAAATGAGACATCGCGCGATTTTGAATTACAAATTTCATTCTGATTTTAAAATATTTTTACAAAATAATTTAAAAAAGAGCTGCAGGCGAAAATTTGGAATAAAAAATCCCGCCCCCAAAAAAAGTATACCTTTATAATCAGGAGTAATATACGAACCATTCCTCATATTTACTCTTTCACGCCTCCTGTAGTCTATATTCTACAATTAAGCCAATGTTTCTCGCCAAAAACTTAAAAATAAACAGTAACTAACTCCACGCCAAGCGGGAACGACGTGTAAATAATTGCACCCTGAAGACGGTTACCGTAGGCAACCGAAATATATTGGTAAAAAAACGAAACATTTTGTTTCATTTGAAATAAAACCCCTTGACCCCAAGCCGGTGAGAAGAAGAATTTGTTTAAAAATAAATCTTGTAATTTCATTTTTCAGCTCAAAGATGTCAAAAACCCAATTGGGAGTATGACACTCCCCATGCAGTGTCACAATCCCAATTTTATTACTTGGGAATATGATACTGCAGAGAGAGTATGACCAATTGGGTTTTTGACATCTTTGTCATGGCACCCAAAAATTGGCATGTTTTTCGATTTCCTAATTTTTCTTTCAAAAATTGTCAAAAATGCAAAAATCCCTGCACAGAAAAGATAGATTCAGATTCTTAAAGGAAATTGAATGGGCTACAAAAAAAGGTTAAACAACTTTTTTTTTAAAGTTACTCTTCCAAAACTTATTTAGTATTAAATTGTTTTTGATTCAATTTTTTAACAAAATTTTGTTTATTGATATTCTACATGATAATTATCATTATATGATCAACATTATAACCAAAAATATACATTTCTCACATACTGTTACCCTGAAATTCTGTTAAATTGACCAAATTTTTGTTATTTCAACGGAATTTTTTTGTTGAAATAACAGAATATCCCGAATGATCCGTAAACTATTTGCGAATTACAATAGTATGTAATGGAGATAATATGAAATGAAAGGAATAATCATAGCTTATGTCGCGTAAACAACTGTAATACAACAAAGCGGCAATTAGACGTCGGCCAGCATAAGTACGCGATAGCCCGATGGTAGTCATCTCCGTTCAGCAGTCAAAGCAGTGTGAGTTCGATTATCGATGGAGACAACAAAGCAACGTGTCAATTAGAACAAAGCTGTAATAATAATCAGTATGCGATACCTGGGTTAAGCGTTCAGGAGACCTTAGTCCGATTCTCAGTGAAGTCAATATAAGAACTCTGAAAAATATTTTATTTCGGAGTTAAAATAAGACTTATTTAAAAAAAAAATTATATTGACTTCACCGACAATCGAACCAGCAACCCCTAGAACAATAAAATAACAGCTTAGCTGTTAAAAAAACAGCTTAACTGTTAACTTAAGGATGGATAAGAATTGACAGTGATTTTGGTTGAATCAACACATAAGACATGACCAGCTCATTTTTCTCTGTCTAAATGAGAATACGTAAGCCGACGCCAACCTATTGTCCAAGTTGTAAAAATGGAAGTGAGTTATTTGAGCTTATTTTAATGGCTATTTACAATAACATAAATACAGGCACATATTTATTTAAATATAGTACGTATCCAATGTTTTTTTTCGCCACCACCCACAATATCAAGTTTTCTCGGACCAAACAACTTTTAATTTTCGCCTGCGGCGCTTTTTTAAATGTTTTTGAAAAAATATTTTATCATAACAAAAAAATTAAAGTTGGAGTTAAAATCGCGCAATTTTTTATTACAAATTTTCGACTGGGGCGGTTTTTATCATATTTTATTTCTCCATTCTCAGTTTTACTTGGGATTATGACACGTTCCTACAGCGTCACAGTCTCAACTTTTCTTAACTTGGGATTATGCAACACAGCAAGGGAGTGTCATAATCCGAAGTGTCTTACTTGGGATTATGACTCATTTTTATTTGGGATTATTACGCCCAGCCCATAGTGTCATAGTCCCAAGTAAAAAAGTTGGGATTATGACAATGCAGGGTAAGGATGGGAAGTCATAATCCCAATTTTTTTAGGTGAGATTTTGCCACTGAAGACTATGACATGACACCCAATTTTTGAGGCTAGAATACTAGAAAACCGCTAATCTGAGAAAATTGTGGTCAATACAACTTTTGTAGGGAATTCGATTACCTTCAAAAATATGATTAGGTAAATGGTGTTTTACAACAATGGTTTGTCGTTTTTATACCAAATATGAGGTAAAGTCTGCAAAATCTAAACTAGCGATGATAGACGTCTAGACTTTAATGGAAAAATCTGAAAAAATTACATACTTTTTTTTTACCCTCTACCCTTTGGCCAGTCTAATATATATTAATACTAAGATACGAAAATAGTTGTTGTACGATTTAACACATTTTTTTTATTAATTACAGGTATGTTAACTCAAAAAATCGTTTTGTTGTTGGTAAGTGCTTATAAATGATTAAGTATTTAACCATTATAACCTGCAAGAGGGGCCAAGGGTGGCTCTCTATTTCCTATTCCTATTTCTTATTTTAAAGCCTTATATAAAGACTATGGCGCTTACTCATAGTCGAAATAAAGTTGGCACTATAGATAGTGTTAGCATTTTTGAAAGATAGGCCGTTGGAAATGGTGTCAAAAAGCTGCCGCTAACTTAAGTGCCTACTTTATTTTGACTATGAATATGCGCCTATGTTTTTACTACCCCTCGTTAAGTGTTCGAAGTTTCAATATTCTGCGGAGCTTCCTCAATATATTTGTGAAATTAGATGTCCGCTACATGCAAATATCATGCAATGTATCTGTAAAGAGAGTGATGCGCCATTCATACCTTCCTTTCAAAGAGGGGTATAATTGATCTCAACTATTTTCTTTTGGGCATAGTTGGCATAGCTCTATTTAAATTTGTGTGGCATACTTTTAGGTGTTGTAAGTAAACTTGTCCTTACTTACAGTTCCTTTAGACTTGGTTTGATTGCCGTTTATTATTCTAGTGTCTTAAGCTCAACATACGCAGTTTTTTTTATATTTTTGAGCACTTTACTACTCATGTATCTTACCTTAAATGTATGAAATTTTTATAGACACGTGTGTGTATGAAGCTGTACTGAGAGGGATCCAGATGCATATGAAGGCTGTGATTAAGTGCAAAATGAAAATTATGTGCAAGAACATGTGCTAATATACCCCTTACCATAATTATAGGACACCTCGTCCTGACATGTTCTAAGCCCTTATGTAATTTTATTTTAAGTTTCAACGGAGATTCTTGAGATACTTAAATTTTACACTTTGTTAGACTAGAATTGAACGGGTTTTTTGATTCAAAATATTTTTAAAAATTGTGAACTTTTACCAAACTTTTTTTAACTTAAAAAAATCGTAGTAAACGCTTAGAGCGGTGACTTATACTATTTTCAAATTAGAATTCTATTAGCAAAAAATGAAAATGAAAATAAAATTACATAAGGGCTTAGAACCAGTCAGAACGAGGTGTGCTATAATTATGATAAGGAGTGTATATTTTTTTGGCATACGCATGCATACGCTTACAAAAATGAGTGATGACATGGATTACGTGCTATACGGATGGCGTTAACAGTATCACAGATTTGGGAATAGCTTTTCTTGTATTTTGCAGGTCATTATATTTTGTATTGAAATTAATTGAAGAAGAACGTGGAAAAAGCTTCTGCTAATGCTTTAATGTAATTTACACATTCATTTCCATTTAAGGTTTCATGGGTTTGATATTACCAGTAAGGGTGGGCCGAAATAATGTTTTTAACTCTTTTGCTGCATTATACAGGAGGGTAATAACTTTCAGAAGGAACACAGTAAATTCAAGAACACCCTTAAAATAAATGTCTATTAGATCTAGCTTATTTCTTCAAATATGTTTTTAATTATTATATATATTTTTTTTAATATTTTCAATAAAATGTAAATTATTCTCTCATGTTACATACATATATGCATGCGACAAAAACTTGTGATTTTCAACATATTCAATTAATATATCCCATGAATTTTATCTATTGTAATAAAATAATAATAAAAGTGATAACCTATGTATAAAACAGGAATGCGAATTTACTCCTTTGCCCAGATATTGTCATGTCTTCCCATGCGACACTTTAATTCTACATATTTCTGCTCTTCGCATAACATTTCCACTTGACTTTCATATACACATAGACCAGAAAATCTGCGTTCATCTTAAAAATTATTATACGTGATATTGGCAAACAGCATTATTGCATTTTCCAACTCAATTTCCCTCGTGCATTTATTCTGTATATATTTACTTGCAAAACGCCGAAAAAAGAAAACAAATTCGTCCAAGCATTTTTGAGATAACGGAATTTAAATGTAACTATTAGCGAATATAGCACCCATAAAGTCTGCGTTCACTTGATTTGTTTTAATGATACCGTTAGTTTTTAGCATGCTTCTTCTTTCTTTTGCTCTTTTTATATTATTTTTATGTTAGTCTTTTGTTTAACGCGGTCGGTGATAAAAGATTGTAATACATTTTAAGTCCACTGAAAATTTTAATAAAGCCTCGGATGAGAACCCCCTTTAATGTTGACGACCCGGCAAAACGAAATAAGGACTACGAGAAGGATATTAGGGCATGTACCTGGAATGTCCGGACCCTTTCAAGGGATGGTACCGCTGCCCGACTGGTTGATGTCCTCATGAACGCAAAGGCTGACATCACCGCCCTGCAGGAAATGCGATGGACGGGACAAGGAAAGACGACCATCGGACCTTGTGACGTATGCTACAGTGGCCAGACACGCGGCAAAGCGCGTGGTGTAGGATTCGTAAAGAGACTTCGCCGCCAAGTATTAGCGTTCACACCAGTGAGCGAGCGTCTCGCTGCGATCCGCATCAAGGCGAGGTTTTTCAACATAACATTTATCTGCGCCTATGCGCCGACAGAGGAGACGGACGACGCAGAGAAGGACTCCTTCTACGATAAACTTGAACAGACTTATGATCGCTGCCCCCAGCATGATATCAAAATCGTGCTCGGCGACTTTAATGCCAAGGTGGGCAAGGAAGGAGTCTTTGGTCCCACAGTTGGAAAATTCAGTCTCCACGATATAACATCCCCCAACGGCACTAGGTTGATTGACTTCGCCGCTGCTCGCAATATGGTCATCAGTAGTACCAGGTTCCAGCATAAGCGAATACACCAAGCCACATGGCTGTCCCCTGATCAAAGAACTAGAAACCAGATTGATCATGTCTTGATTGACGGCAGACATAGCTCCACCGTTCTGGACGTGCGTACACTGCGTGGTCCCAATATTGACTCTGACCATTATCTTGTCGCAGCCAAGATACGCACACGCCTCTGTGCAACGAAGAAAGTGCGCACAGTAACGGAAGGAAAGTTTGACGTCGAGAAGCTGCGCATGACACAGACAGCTGATAATTTCACAACTCGACTCTCACACCTGCTAGCAGAGGGCAATCCTCGACCTAACGATGTAACCGAGCAATGGAAGCATATCTCTCACTCATTGCGTACCGCCGCTGAGGCCACTATAGGGTTCCAGCGAGCCCGCAAGAACAACTGGTACGATGAGGAATGCAAAACTGCCTCGAAAAAAAAGGACGCTGCCTACAAGGAGACGTTGCGAACGGGCGCAACCCGCAGTGTATGGCAACAATATCGTGAGGCAAAGAAGGAAGAGAGATGCCTTTTCAGAAAAAAGAAAAGTGAGGCCGAAAGGCGTGAGTGTGAGGAGCTTGAGATGCTGGCTGACAGGAATGATGCCCGAAAATTCTATGAAAAGATCCGGATGATGACGGAAGGTTTTAAGACCGGGGCAAGCTCCTGTAAGGACAATAATGGCGACCTGGTATGCCAAATAGACTGGCAGAGGTCTTAAAACAACGAGGCTATCCAACTAAATATTAGTTTTTGTTTTAAGTAATTATTTTCCATACTTTTGAGTTTTTTATACGCTTGAACGCAGACTTTTTGGTTATAACTTTTGCTTGCTTTGACTTTCGAATCCCGTTATTTAAAAAATTAAAGGAGGAATTTAATTTTATTTTTATGTAACTTGAACCTTACAATTTAAGAAAAGAAGTTATGAAAATAAAATGATTTCAATTATATATTTATGTTTTGTTTTATATGAAACGAAAACTATTAATAAACGAATATTTGACATGTTTGAAATTCCCCTGTTGATATTATTGAGTTAGACGTATTGTACTTGTCATAAAGTTTTTGACTTTTTGCGAAAATTCTGCAAGTTCGTTGAGCCTACGTGTGTGACATAATTCGAGAACATGAATGTGTAACCTTATCACGATAAGTAAAGGTTATTTGTTCTTTTTTTATAAACCTGTTAAGGATGTAAGTGTAAGTGCGGACTCATACGAATATTAACAGTTCTTTCTTTATATTTCACTTCAACACTTCTACCCTCGTCTTCAGCACTCAAAAACCGACCGCTTTCAGTCTCCGTAATTTTAATAGCTTTTATTGGTTATTTGTTGCTGGTTATTTGTTGAACAACAGCTCAGGCATTTCCATCTGCTCATTTTATTTTCGGTTTCGTTTGTGTCGATATTTCGACTACATTCTGTAGTCAACTTCGGGTCTGGAAGACAATGTTAAAGATATACATATATTAATACCAAAAACATAAAACATAAACTTCATACATTAAACTTACACTCTTGAGTGCACCTTGTCGACTAATTTAGCATTTCCAACAATAAATAAGTAGAAGCGAAAATGATGAACAAATAAATATAGTTTAAAAAAACTAAAACTCACGCTTTTAGAGAGTATTGAACTAAAAATTTGAAAATAATTTTAAAAACCCTACACAGTAGTATTGTGGAAAAAGCGTGGTCCGCTTTGTTCATAATCTTCGTTTTTTATTTAAATTATTTTTACCTTTTTAGTGCAATATTCTTTAAAAGCGCGTGTTTTCGCTTTTTAAACTATACTTATTTTTGAGTGTATTTTTTAGACCAAAGAATTAGGATAAATTTTTTGTTTTTTAGAGCTATATTGGCCGTTCAATTTAAAGCAAAAACATAGTTTTTCTTTTCTACCTCCGACGCGTTTCGACACGTTATTGTGTCTTCTTCAGGGAGTTCTTTATTTAAAAACAAGAAAACACATATTTAATTAACTATTTGAATTAGTTATGCACAAAAATACATACCCTAAATAATCAATTTTACATATATACACTAATTACATACATTGTACATTTATTGACAATTAAACAAATCTTCACTTCGTTGCAGTTTTTCGTCAAGTGTGAGTTAATACTGTTTTGTATGCGCAGCTTATATTATTCACATCTTCCTTAAAATTCATTGTGTGTTGTATTTGTTGTTGAATTCGAAGCCCTTCCAATGTTAGTCTTCTTTTTGTTTTCTTTTCTATGTCTAGTATTCGCGCATTGTCGAAATCAGCTGTGTGATCATTTTCCGTGAGGTGTTGTGCTAACGCCGTTGTCATCTTTCTATTTTTCGCGTCTGCTTTATGCTCTCCTATTCTAACTGCCAATTGTCTTTTGCTAGTACCGATATATACCCTGCTGCAGTGTTCGCCTTCTTTACCATTGCATTTTATTTCATATACAACGTTACTTTGTTGTTCTTTTTGCGTTTTGTCTTTCGTTTTTGTAAATACTGTACTGAGTGTGTGAAGTGGTCGGTGAGCAAATTTTTTAGTTAAGTGTGTTATGAAGTAATCGATATATATATCGAAGTATACCGCATTGCAAACGAAACCTCTGGGCCTCCACTTTCGTTTGATACCCATTTTGTAGGCAATTTTCAATATTATTGGACAACCTCATTTTGACCGATAACTCCGTTATCGATAAATATATCGAAATATTCCAAAGTCCAATAGAAACCTCTAGAACTTCCCTTTTGTTTGATACCCAGATTGTAGGCATTATGACCGATAACTTAGTTATCGATAAATATATCGAAGTCCAAATGCAACCTCCTATCGTTTGACACCCATATTGAAGGCACATTTTAAGGTTTTTGTGACAGTCATATGCCACTATCGGGTAGACTGAAGTAGAGTTACATACAAACAAGCAAACATACATATGAATGTATGTACAAGTAAAGCTAATGAAAGCGTAGTAAAGAAACTAGCATTATGTGGGAAAAGCGTCGAGCGCTCGATATACAAAAATTATGGCACAAAGCGGACCACGCTTTTTCCACAATACTACTGTGTAGGGTTTTTAAAATTATTTTAAAATTTTTAGTTCAATACTCTCTAAAAGCGTGAGTTTTAGTTTTTTTAAACTATATTTATTTTTTACTTTTTAGTCAAATCTCCTATGAAATTATCGATAAATATATCGAAAAATACAGCAGTCCAAACGAAACCTCTGGACTTCCACTTTCGTTTGATACCCATATTGTTAGGAAATTGTAAGGCATTTGGCCTCAGATAATTGACAATAACTCAGTTATCGATAAATTTACCGAAATACATATTTCGAAGTTCAAATGAAACCTGGGGCCTTTCCCTTTCGTTTGATACCCATATAGTAGGGAACTTTTTAGGTTTTTGGGCAATTATATTTTGACCGATAACTCAGTTATCCCCTTTCGTTTGATACCCATATTGTAGGGAAATTTTAAGGTTTTCGGGCAACCACATTTTGACCGATAACTCAGTTATCGATAAATTCATCGAAATATGTCGATGACCAAGTGAAACCTGGGGCCTTCACCTTTCGTTTGATACCCATATTGTAGGGATTTTTTAAGTTTTTGGGCAATCATATTTGGACCGATAACTCAGTTATCGATAAATTTATCGAAATATGTCGATGTCCAAAAGAGACCGGGGCCTTCACCTTTCGTTTGGTACCCATGTTGTAGGGAATTTTTTAGGTTTTTGAGCAATCATATTTTGACCGATAACTCAGTTATCAATAAATTTATCGAAATATGTCGATGTCCAAATGAAACCTGGAGCCTTCACCTTTCGTTTGATACACATATTGTACGAAATTTTTCAGGTTTTTGAGGAATCATATTTTGACCGATAACTCAGTTATCGATAAATTTATCGAAATATGTCGATGTCCAAATGAAACCTGGAGCCCTCCCCTTTCGTTTGATACCCATATTGTAGGGAATTTTTCAGGTTTTTGGGCAATCATATTTTGACCGATAACTCAGTTATCGATAAATTTATCGAAATATGTCGATGTCTAAATGAAACCTGGAGCCCTCCCCTTTCGTTTGATACCCTTATTGTAGGGAATTTTTTAGGTTTTTGGGCAACCACATTTTGACCGATAACTCAGTTATCGATAAATTTATCGAAATATATCGATTTCCAAAAGAGACCTGTAGCCCGATTCCCTAACTTTTAACCACTCGCCAAGCGTTTAGGTTTTCGCCAGGGTTTGGCGTTTGCTCTTAACGAAACTGTGATTCTCTAACTTGCCTTTAACGCATTTCCATATTTTCAATATTTCGCACCAAATAAAGCTCCACAAACTCAAAAGACATTTTTATTTCAACTTAAATTTATTATTTTCTCTTAAACACTTTTAAACACCATCAAATTAATCCGCGATAACTAGCTACAATAAAAGTGTTAGCGAAAACAGCTGATCGAGCTTATCGACTTTTAGTGTGGTTAACACTTAGAGAATAGGGAAACGCGATAAAAATGGCGTTAAACAGAATTAACGCTAACACTTGGCGATAAAATAGTTAGGGAATCGACCTACTGGGGCCTTCACCTTTCGTTTGATACCCATATTGTAGGGAAATTTTAAGGTTTTCGGGCAACCACATTTTGACCGATAACTCAGTTATCGATAAATTTATCGAAATATGTCGATGTCCAAATAAAACCTGGGGCGTTCCCCTTTCGTTTGATACCCATATTTTAGGGACATTTTACGGTTTTTGGGCCACTGGGGCTTAAACCGAACGAGAGTTACATACATACAAGCAAGCAAGCAAACAAACAAACATACAAGTGAACCTAATAAAAGCGTGGTAAAAATGTATAAACAACTAAAATACCGTATTTGTAAACAAATTTTAAAAATAACAACAATACTTAAAATAAAAACATATCCTAACTTGCGACACAAACGAAAACGACAAATATATATTATATTATACAAACATTTTTGTTGTTTTTTATTTTATATATGTATATGTATGGCCTAGAGCTCGATAGAATTTCTTAATACACTTCAAAAGAAAGGCCGACAACAAATAAAAATAATTTTATTTTATTTTATTTTATTTTACTTTATTTTATCTTATTTTATTTTATTTTATTTTATTTTATTTTATTTTATTTTATTTTATTTTATTTTATTTTTTTTATTTTATTTTATTTTATTTTATTTTATTTTATTTTATTTTATTTTATTTTATTTTATTTTATTTTTATTTTATTTTATTTATTTATTTTATTTTATTTTATTTTATTTTATTTTTTTCTTTATTTTATTTTATTTTATTTAATTTTATTTTATTTTATTTCATTTTATTTTCTTTAATTTTATTTTATTTTATTTTATTTTATTTTATTTTATTTTACGTAAATACGTATTATTTTAGTTTAGTTTATTTTATTTAATTTTTTTTTAATTTTTTTTTTATTTTTTCATTTTTTTTATTTATTGTATTTATTTTATTTTTTTATTCATTTTTTTAAACAATTTTTTTTTTTCATATTATTTTTATATTTTATTTAATTTTTCTAATTTTTTGTTTTTTTTATTTCACTTTATTTTAGATTATTTGGTTTTATTTTACTTTAATTCCTTTAATTTTATTTTATTTTATATTATTTTTTTTATTTTATTTCATTTTATTTTATTTATTTTTATTTGTTTTATTTCAATTTTTTTTATTTTTTATTTTTTTTTTTTTAATTTTTTTATTTTATTGTATTTATTTTTATTTTTTATTTATTTGTTTAAACAATTTTTTTCATATTATTTTTATATTTTATTTAATTTTTCCAATTTTTTTGTTTTTTTTTTTATTTCACTTTATTTCAGATTATTTGGTTTTATTTTACTTTAATTCGTTTTATTTTATTTTATTTTATATTTGATTTTGATTTTCAGTGCCGTGTAACATAAACGCACTTTTACGCCTGATTGTGTGCTCCATTGTTTCGCCTCATAAACAAAAAAAGTTGCGCAAAGTTAGAGTTTGCTGGCTGGCGTCCAAATTGGCGCAAATTCACACCATGACACATCGCTTAATCGTGGTTATCGTTCTTCCTGGGCATTTGTATTTGTGTGTTGGAAAAACAGAAAAGTATCACGCAGCGTAAAGAGTAAACCACGCACATGCAAACATACATACACACAACCAATGTGATATGATATAAAAGAGCGCGTTTAAGTCCTCCGGGTTAACAGTTCAAAATGTTATACTCAATGGCAGGTGGCAGTTGGAAAGTATGATATCAGCTGTAGAATGGCTGTTGTAAAGTGGTCAGCCTGCATAGAGAATGAAATGAACTTTTACGCCACTCGCACTTTATCATAAACGGTTTATTTTTTTTGCTGGCTTTTGCTTGCGTTTAGATATCAACAAGCAGGTGTGTCATTTCAGTGGCTCATAGCCACTTGGATATGAGATAATAAGCATTTGGCTCTACGTTTCATTGTATACATATGTATGTATGAGGCGTTGTTTGTATTGGACGCAATTTCAAATGAATATTTTTATGATGCGCAGAATTTTTTATTTTATTTCCTGTATATACTTGTCGTTGTTTGTTTTTTTTTTTTTGTGGAAAAATACCCCTCTGGCTATTCGTCGATTGAAGTCATATAAAAGATTGCATTCTTCACATTAGAACATTTTTTAGCATCTTTTTTCTTTTCAGAACTTCAA
The DNA here is from genome assembly GCA_964058755.1 of Campiglossa producta. Classification (NCBI taxonomy): domain Eukaryota; kingdom Metazoa; phylum Arthropoda; class Insecta; order Diptera; family Tephritidae; genus Campiglossa; species Campiglossa producta. The sequence goes on along the minus strand of CAXKVI010000083.1, from coordinate 131,228 downwards.
TCAATTCTAATTAAGTACTATTTCTTTTGAGATGCTCTTGAACGACAAATCGAATACAAGATTCCCTTAAAATTTAAGAAATATAAAATTAGAAACAGCCTTAACTCAAGCTCATCAGCTCTTTTTCTTTTATAAAAATGTACATTGAATAAATTGTATATACTACGTGGTGTGAGGAAGTTGATATAAACTGCTCAGCGAAATGAGTTTATTAAGCCCCCTTAAAAATAAAAAATATATATTCCTATATTTTTTATATAATTGTATTATTGTCCTTTCCACACGAATGCATTCAAAATTTATTTGTTTTCGCCAGGGCACCTGGGCGTATACGTGACGGAAACGGCTGCTTGCTTAAATCAATATAGGGTAGGTACGTTTGCGCCACAATAAAGAGAAAAATTCTTCCATAACATCACTTTATGGCTGTGTCACTTTCTTTATAATCGTGCGTTTTACTGCTTTTCTTAGTTTTGGGGTAAACAATTTAATAAAGAAAAAATGGATTTAATAAAAGTCCATAAAAGCCGTGGTGTCGACTGTGAAGCCAGAATTAGCTTTATGTGACAATTGTTCCATTTATTAAAAGCACAACTGTGACACTTTGTTGTTATTATTATTTTTTTTATATATAAATTTGGTGAACTCGTGCCGATTTAAGTTAAAGTTTTAGTCTAAGTTAAAATTAATAAAGGCTTCGAATTTCATATAATATTAATAATTTACCAATAAATTAAGAGCTGTGTAACAAATCTCCATCTTTGAATTTTTATAAGGACAACAGGATCCTTTACAAGAATATTGCAAAAAAGTATTGAAAAACGTATTTGTAATTGTAATTTCAAAAGTATTTTAGTAGATTGCGTAACAAGTATGTTTTCTAGCAAAAATAAATGTATATATCTTGAAACTTTGCAATTAAAGTGCACTTTTTTATAGGTCATACACGGCGTATGAGTAACATTTAGTTATTCAAGGGAGAAAAGTTTAGGTAAATTTTATTTTTAATGTTTTGGTTGATATCTTCTTCACTGAGTTATCGAAATGAAACTAACACCACGTTAAGGCCTTCATGAACCTCTTTCATTATATACCCATATTCTAAAGCCAAACTATTTGACGACATAATATAGAAAGACCCTCTTTCATTCTAATAAGCGCACTGGGTTACTCGATCACTGAGTAACTTTGTGCAGCTGCTGTGATTTATGTATAACAAGTTGCATTATGACCTTTAATTGTTTGTTGCAATTTTTTTTCTATGCAATTCTACTTTCTGCCAAACTTTTTCGTTCATTTCGTTCGCAATACTTTTGAATGCTTCTAATATAATAATAATAGATATTTTATTACTACAAAAGAGTTTGATAGTCAGCATATTGGTTGGATGTTATTAAAGTAAACTTTCAAAATAAATATGAAAGTACTTAAAACAAACAAAAGTTTATGCCAGAGATGTCATGTAAACATTTTGCTAAAGTTTTAGCGTTCAAAATAAAATTGATTTATGATTTATGCGAAGCTGGTCAAATACAAGTTTCGCTACAAGTTATTGTTTGTGAGCTTGCACTTTAGTGCTCTTGTTTAACTTGAATTTTAAATTGCAAACATGTATATACGTATGTATACTTCTGACATACAAGTATTTGTATGTATGTGTCATATTTTTTGCAGTATAGGTATGTCAATTTAATGCTTAAATGGATGCTCTTTTGGTGGCTTTGACAAGAGTTTTTCACTTTTTTCACCTAAAAAGTTATTTTTACACCAACCTTAATTGTTTAGCTATTTAGGCAGTATCTGTGAGTTCACAAGAAATATTAAATATTTCTTTCCCGCCTAAGTGAATTCGTAATTGATGATATCCTTTTGAATTAAATGCTCATATCTGGAGTGTTAGATGTTAAGTGATAGCACAAAATATCTTTCAATAGTTGTCAGTTTAACACGGCAAAAATTCTGTCAGTTTCACAAAATTTTGCCAACTAAAAGTTTACAGATCTCTGACTGTTTAATCAACAATTCAACACAGTTACTTCAACAAAAAATTGCATTCAAATAACCAAAGTTTTAACAGAATTTGGTCAGCTAGCTAAAATGAAATGGTGAAATGGCTAAAATGATATAATTTTATAGGTGAATCCCCCTGGTCATTCTCTTATGATTTTTCCATAAATTGTTTATAGTGGGCATACGTTTGTTAAGTGAGACCGTTCGAGGTCTCTCTTTGAAGTCTTTTGAATGAATTTTCTCACTGAAGTAATTTTAATGAAGTATTTAAATTAAAAATTCAAAATATAATTTATATGAATGAAAGTCAAAGTAGTTAATTGAATAGATAAGTTCCTCATGGAAGACATTTGAATGAAGTCTCTTAACTACACAGAGAAAAATGAGCCGGGAATGGATAAGAATTGACCGTAATTTTGGTTGAATCAACCTATATTTTGGTTGAATCAACAGCTATTTTAGTTGATATAACTATATTTTGGTTGATATGGCCCAGTCACTTTCATTTCTTATCAATCACCAGCTCAATTTTCTCTGTGTGTAAAGAATAAAAGTTGGCGACGGCGAGTACCGAAGAAGATATAATGATGAGCTGTATGAGCTTTACGCAGACGTCGACATAGTTCAGCGAACTAAAACCCAGCGGCTCCGCTGGCTAGGACACGTGGTGCGAATGAACGAAGACGCTCCGGCCCAGAAGGTATTTTTATCGGCACCCGCCGGTGGAAGTAGATGAAGAGGGAGACCACCACTTTGATGGCAGGACCAAGTAGAGGCAGACCTGCGAGCACGCGGTGTCTCTAATGGGCGCCAGTTGGCTCAACAAAGAACCGACTGGCGTAACATTTTGGACGGCCAAAATCGCCTAGGCGGTTAAAGGCTATTTTAAGTAAGTAAGTTAGTAAAGAATAATGGAAAATCAAAGTGCCAATTGAATGATTTCCCTCATTGGAGCCATTTGAATAAAGTCTTCCAATAGAAGTCCCTCAATTGAAGTCATTTAATGAAAAGTAAAGCATTATTTCCTTGCAGGCATATACATATGTATGTGAAGATTTTTAATTGAAGTCTAAAAATTTAAGTAATCTTGAAGTCATTTGAATAAAGAATTTTTATTAAAGAGTCAAAATTTAAGTAATGTTAATGAAAGAAGACATTTGAATAGAGTTTTAAGTGAAGTCATATGAATGAAGTACCTCATTGAAAATATTTTAATGAAGTCTTTAAATTGAAGTCTCTTAATTGAAGTAATTTTAGAGTAAGTAAAAGTGGTCATTCGAATGAAGTCTACATAGAATTTATTCGAATGTTATATTTCAATTATTGTTCCTTAGTTGTAGTAATTTTAATATTTGAAGTCTCTCAATTCCCATGACTAAATTTTTCTAAGCGACGGCTGCCGACTGAAATCTATAATCAAAGTCATTTTAATTGAATGCATTATTGGAAATCATTTTATTTAAACTCATTATTTGAAGTCATTTGAATAAAGTTACCCATTAAGGTGTTTTGAATGCAGTCCCTAGTCTTCAATCAAAACTTAAGTCAGTGATTTGTTCCACTTACACTCACAATTTTAATCTGCCCTGAATATTTAGCCCTCTTTGTAAGTGCTAAATAGAGCGCATATAGTAAATAAATCGTTACATATAATATTTACCAGCACCTTTATTTGCCTGCAGCATAATATGATTTTCGCTAATTACATTAAAATTTATGAGCTGCAACACTTTACCAAAATACATTTTGACCAGAATATGTTAAAAGCCTCAGAGCCATTCAAACTTTTCTACTACTAGTATATTTCACCTAAATGGTGCACACGGCAGTTGGGCTGTCAACAACACATGTTGTTGGTTGTTTGTTGCAAAGCTCATTTTACTGCAGCATACCTAGTTGTTGTTTTGCTCATTAAAATTTCACAGTAGTGTTATATCAAAATAAAAAAATAAAAAGCGAAGACTACAACAAAAAAAACCACAACAAAAATTAAATGGCTGGCATTTAAGGGGGAATGGGAATGGATGAATAAATTGTTTTGCAGTTAAGTTTAGTTTTAGCAATAAATCACGTTTGACGTGCGAATTTGCGAAATGACGGCACACCAACAAAAACAAATACGAGTATGCAATTTGTAACCACCTAAGGTAATTAAACCCAGGCACATTCTTGTACATACAAACATTCAAATATTTATTGTAAAACTAAACTACTTACGTTTGTATGTACATATGTACATAAATATTTAACTACATTTGTATGTTGCATTGTTTTCGGTGTAAAGCAAAACAAAAAAATTATTTACTTAGGTAAGTGAAGTGCTGGCGCCCTAAACATGTCGTTATGTGCTACTTTTTTTTGCTAAAATTTATTCTTTTTTTATACCCAGCTGCGTATAGCTTTCAGAGTAACTTGACTTTATTAACCTAACGGTAAAAACTTACCTTATTCGAATGAGTTCACTCGACTAACTTTATTTTAAAGTTAAACTATTTTTTAAGAAAATTCATATTGGTGAGTTATTATTACCCCTTTAAAAATATTGGAAATATTTTTATACCTAGCGTTTGTTTGCACTATGAAATATCTGTATGCCGCCAAATATAAATACCAAAATAAAATCAAACTCCAGAAAAGTTGTTAAATGATACCATGAACCTCCTAGTCATTCTATTAGGAAATTTTTATAAATTTTTTTAAGTGGACTTGGCAGTGCCCACTTTTAAGGGAAGCATTTTTGAAAATTCGACTGGTCATAACTTTTAACTGATTACGGTAGAATGATGGAATTTGGCACAAGGTATACTAGCATTATAAGGAGTATACCTGATGAATTTGGACGAAATCGCTTGCCGACCACGCCCACTTTCGATATGGAAAATTTGGAAAATCACATAAATTTTTATCCCGTTCGAAAACTACCGCTGGGTATTTAATGTTCGGTTTACCCTAACTTAGACTTCCTTTCTTGTTGATTTCTTCCTTTGTCTCTGTTAAATAAATAACGAAAAGATGTGACTTTCAAAAAAACCTGGACATATTTAAAGTAAAACTATATCACAACAAGCTATAAAATGTTCGCTTTCACTCGAACTTACACTTACTTGCTTGTATTGTGTTTTTAGATATTTTTAATGTGAGATACATGCATTTGTACCTATATGTACTTGTATTTCTAAATTTATCAAGTAATTAGCGCAAGTTCATGGTACACGTTTTTGTATGTTTTGTACGTAGAAGGGATATGTTTTTGTATTTTAAATGTTCTCTTATTTTTATTCGTACTCAAAGGCAAAGATTTTTTGTGTTAGTGTTGTTTAGCACATTAGGTTGGCTCCATTTTTTTTTTTTTTTTTTTTTCGTTGAAGAAGGATAGAAAACACAAGATTTAGGTAATGCTTTAAGCCAAATTTTCTATTTAGATCTTAGGTCTCTAAATGGTCCAAAGTCTGAACTAGGTGGGGGTAATTCCCTCCCGAGATATCCTAACATTATCTAAATCGGCAATTTCTGAAAATGTTAATATTGCTGTAACCAGCTACTTGAAACGCTGATCAATCCCAGGGTCTTCGAAAAGTGTACACTAAAGATATTAGTGTGGGCGCTGTGGAGGTTCGCTTCCATTCTGTGAAACTTAAACAAACTTAATTTTAAATGTACTTACTCATTCACTTAAGATAGTTCACTACTTAAAATACTCTAAAGTGCTTCTTATCTTTAAAGGAAGTTGGTACTGTAAAGTGTTACCTATTCTGTAATTGTTAATATTTAATACTTAGTATCTAGCAAGCGTTTAGTCTCTTAATTTACATCACAAAATACTTATATTTTTATTGATAAAACACAATTAACATTTATTGCTTATCTGTTAAGAGTTAAGTATGTATTAAAAAGTATTAAAATACAAATAAGCCAAAGGGAATGAGTAATTGTTTAATTTTTTGTAGCACTCTTTGGTTATTTTCTTACTTTTGATTACAAGAGTGAATAGCTTAAGAAAACAAAAGAAGAAAAACAAACATATTAATTCAAATCAAATTACGAGCAAAATACGCTTATATGTAAATGCAATAACAATGAAAGAGTTATTAAAATGAATGAGATGCGCTTTCTTAAATAATAGAAAAACAACAGACACAAAAAAAAAAAAAAAAATTTCACCCCAAGACAATTTTATGTAGCGCAAATTAAAAGCTTTCATAAACTCAGACAGACGACTATTCGACTAATTGCGTAGATGACAAATTGCAGAGAGAGTACAGCAAATACTTACAGTAGAGACATTTAAGCAATGTTTGTCTGCAAAATTTCGTAAAGTAATGTAAACAAATTTACAATTAGTGCTTTATATACTTACGTGGATACTCTTTGCCATGACATTGTTAAATCACTGAGATGCAAAGTCATGGAACAATCAGAAAAGCAAATTACGATCAACAATGTTGGTTGTAGAAGTATCTAAGGGTAGACTATTTTCTAGGAAAATTACTTACTTACTAACTCTCAACTAGCTAACTGTCAATTTTTCATGGCAGAACTGCTTTCGGGTGGTGCCGATCAATGCCGAGGGGCGGCTCCCTAAAAAAAAAAAAAAATTTCTGAACCACTTTAATGCAACACTTTAATGCTACGCCATTCTGTTATTTTTTTCTTACCTAAAAAACAGAGATTTAAAGTTATTATAACCAGGGTTCCCAATTTTTTATTTATGACTGTTCAAGTACGTTCTTTTGCATTCGAATTCACGAAAGTGAACATTAAACAAAAGTGTTTTCATTCGCGAATCAGAGAACATAAAAAAATCCATACCGTTCACGTTCACGAATGCCTTGCGAATCATTCTCAAAAAAATTCTCGAATCTATGTAAGAACTTTTTTTTTGTCGTTCATCATCATAAATGTGTGCATTTGTTACGTGGAATGATTCGCGACTGCATTTAAGGTCGTTCTTCTTTCCGATTACTCAATACATATTATAAACATTGCACAAAATGCAGACGTTGTTATAATTCATTCCACGCAACATATGCACACATTTACATTTTTACATAGATCCGAGAATGCATTTGGGAATGATTCGCGGATGCATTCGTGAACGTGAACGAGATTGAATGTTTTCGTACGCTGATTATACTATTCAATGTTCTTTACAACAAAAATTATAAACAAATTAGTCAGATAATAACATCATACAAAAAACATAAAAACGATGACCCACAGATCTTTTTTAAATAGCGAAATTTAAAAGTTTTTATAAACTCGCACACACAAGATGAGGCGACTAATTGCTGATGGGACAAAATACAAAATCTAACAACAAATTTTACTCTATGTACGAAAGAGAAATGTCAGCAATGTTTGTCTGCAAATTTCGTAAGGCAAAGTAAACAAATTTACAATTAGTGAATTACATACTTACGTAAATATTTTTTGCCATGACTTTGTAAAATCACTAAGATGCAAAGTCATAAAATAAACACAAAAGTAAATTAAGATCAACAAGTGAGAAAGGATGAAACAGTATCAAGAATAATTCATAAACAAATTAACAGTGGCTTTTACCCTGACCAAACCATGCATAACTTTTATCTAAACTTTTCTTACTTGAATAACTAAATGTTAAAAAGTGCACTATTGCACTAATGCAAAATTTAAGATATACACAATTATTGTTGCTAGAAAACATATTGTGACGCAATCTACTAAACTGCTTTTGAAATTCCAATGCTCCTTTCTCTTGAATACGTTTTTACAATATCCTGGTAAATGATCCTGTTGTCCTGGTGAAAATTTAAAGGTAGAGATTTGTTGCACAGTCCTTTAAATATGAATAGAATATTAAAAATATGTGTTTTTCGAAGCCTTAATGGACTTTGTTTGCAACCTAGTATACACTTCTTGATAAAATTTGACTAAAAATCGGCTTTTCATCGTCCAATTCGCAAAACCGACAAATTGTGGTATCTGACAGATTCAGCTTACTCAGGTGATAACGCAGCCCGTAATGTCCCGTAAAATACCCATTGAGAGTTCTGAGATCCACCCTCCTTAGATTAATGAGCCTGGCCAATACTCTCTGTGAGGGTTCTATAAAGAGTTTTGCCAATGCTGCCTAAACTGTTTATTTTCCCAATTGCTTATGGTCTCCTTTACGTGGGCCTTCGTGAGTTCACAAAAGGGTTCCGGACCATAAAATGCTGTTAGAGCCCCATGTTTTGTCAGGTGATCTGCTTTTTCGTTGCCGTCATGCCCTTTATGCCCTGGGACCCAACCTAACAAAACTTGCTTTTATATAGTTTTATCGATTTAAATTTTTAGGGATAATATACACACCTGGGATCATCACCATTATCATATTCACATAAAATCGCTGGATAATTTGTTAAATGATGGATAAAAGTGGCAATAAGATCTGAAATTTCTATATGATCTGAAGCTTAACACCTATCAAAAATCAATTTAAAAATTACTTATTCCAGGTTCTAAAAACTACATTCTTTGCAAAATCAAGAATGTAGTTTTTAGAACTGGAATAAGTAATTTTTAAATTGATTTTTGATAGGTGTTAAGCTTCAGATCATATAGAAATTTGAGATTTTATTGCCACTTTCACAAAGCCCAGAGTGCAATCAGGTACAATGTACGGTAGAGGGGTGCTTTTTCGAAAATCGCCTATGCTCGTCGATGGTTGTATATGCATATACATTAGGGTGATTCAAAATTTGGTTATTTTTTCGGTCTTACCCCCTGAAACTTTAGGTATTGACGAGAAAATAAGCCTTGCAAAAAATTAGCGCTCTAACTTAACCCTTAGGGGTGGCTATTTTTTTCGCCCTTTCCCATATATTTTGTATGGGGAAAATGGTATTTTGTTCAAAGTGAATTTTCTTTCAATTTTTTAAACTTTTTTGAAAATATTTTTACATACTCTTAAAGCTGAAGCTTTGAAGCTTCCAAAATGGTAAGCCATGTTCGAATATCTTAACTATTAAAATAACAACAGCCTCTTAAAGTTTACTAAATTTTATACGTGTTACTGTGTATGTGTGTGCTATAGTACAAAACTCAGCCATTTTCAAATGGCTGTAATTATCTTAATAGTTAAGATAAACGCGCATGGCTTACCGTTTTGGAAACTTCAAGGCTTCAACTTTAAGAGTATTTAAAAATATTTTCAAAAAAGTTTCAAAAATTGAAAGAAAATTCACTTAAAAAAATACCATTTTTCCCCATACAAAATGTATGTGAAAGGGCGAAAAAAAGGGTTAAGTTAGAGCGCTAATTTTTTGCAAGGCTTATTTTCTCATCAATAACTAACTTTTTAGGGGGTAAGACCTAGTCGACATTTTTTTTGAATCACCCTAATATACATATGTGTGAAAGTGACAATGTAATACATATGTCAATAACTTTGTATACATTTATGTTAAAATGTAAATTCTAAATTTAAAAATTGAATTTGTTATTAAATTGTCTGCATCCAATTAACTTTGTGTAATTTTTTTAATCGCTAAATTCTTTTGAACTTGGGGTACCAAATGAAAAATAAATAAATCACTCTAAGAGCTGATTGTAAATAAAAGCAAATTAATGAAAACGTAACAAGATGAAAGCAATATTCAGGAAAAAGTAGCAGAGAAAAAAATTCGGTTTATTTATGCCTTTTTGTTTGTAAGTACCGAAATAAACTAGATTTTGTGCTATTTCCGCTAGTAAGTGGCTATGCAGAAATTGAATTGTTGCTATAGACGATTTTTTGTTTATTTTTGTGGGTGGGAGAGTATGATTATGATTACTTTTAGTCAATACTGATGTGGTCGATACCAACAACATCATTACGTACATAAGTTCCTTAATTGCTTTGGCTGAGTACTCTACTTCTATTTTTCTTCATCACTACTTCTACGAGTTTCATGAGAGCCCTCTACAGCATATACATATAGGTTCCTGCTAAAATAGAGCAGGTTAGGTTAGGTTCAAGTACTGCCGCAGAGAAAGTAGGCCAATCTTAGAAGGCCCGTTGGGATACCACCAACACTATGAATATCAACCCCGGGAATCGGCTATTTTTACAAATGCTGTACTTTCGGATTTTTCCACATAACATAATCCTGGGATTGGCACTCCTTACCGACACCGTTACTCCCCTTCGAACCATTTTAAAGACTTCGTGAATGCCATGAAGTCCCTTATGTCCAGCTCCGCCACCTGACGTATGCTATTCAGGAAGGGAACATAGCCTTCCAATACGACAGTACCTGGTTGGTACCCCTAATAATTTGGAGATCCCATTTGGCCAGGTTTTCTAAGATATTCCGCATATTTGGAAATGTGGAAAATTTACCACGGCGCCATCTATCGCAGCATTTATGTAAAAAGTAGACAGCAGACATGATTTACTTAACCCAAAAAAAAAACCATTTCGTGAGCAATTATTTCATTTTATCAAGCTATGCCCACTTTTCGCTTTACTTAGGGTTAGGTTAGGTTAGGTTGCAAGGTTTTGATACCTCAGCGAGGCCATCGAGGAACGGTTGGCCGAGAATAGCCAAACGTCTTCTGCTAAGAGCGGGACATTGACATAGCAGATTCTGAACGGTCTTTTCCTCTTCAATACATCTACAGCTGCGACAGTAGTTATGAGATATGACGCCCATCCTAGCACCGTGCGTGCCTATTAAACAGTGCCCAGTTAAGACCCTTACCAGAGAAGAAATACCCGATTTATTAAGAGTCAGCAGGCAATTAGTACGCCCTTTATTATAAGAAGGCCAAGTTAGAGTGGATATCTCGCACGTCGAGAGACCCGACCAGAGCGTATTAGCTCTTTTTAAGGTGTTTGTGCTGGCACAAAGTTTGAAAGAGGCCATGGGAATGCCTACCAGGAGATGAGTGGTGGTACCCTTTCTGGCCAGCTCATCCGCTCTGCAGTTACCCTCAATATCCCTGTGTCCAGGTACCCAGATAAGGTTGATACCGAAGTGCTGAGCCATCTCGTTAAGAGATCTGCGGCATTCAGTTAGCGACTTTGTGTTGTCGACACATGAGTTCAGTGCCTTTAGCGCGGCCTGACTGTCTGAGAAGATAAATATCCGTTTGCCGTTACGGGGCGTAGACACTAAGCTTTTAACTGCACCGTGTATTGCCAGCATTTCCGCTTGGTACACGCTGCAGTAGTCTGGAAGACGAAAGAGATCTCTAGTCCCATTAACCTTAGAGCCATCGGTGAATATGTTAATGGCGTTCTGAACAGTATGTGTTCTGTTATCCCAATCTTGTCTTGTAGGTATTTTTACCTCGTAGTTCCTAACAAACACGTTATTTGACGTGCAATAGTCAGTGTGTGATGGTATGTTAACAGGAGCGTTAGAGCCTAAGATTGTGGCGTGTCCACTTGTCACGTGCATCCAAGCTCCGGTCTCCCTTATTCGCAGAGCTGTGATCACAGCTACTTCTTTCGCAACCAGATCGAGTGGTGGAAGATACATCATGGTGTTGAGTGCTTCTGTTGGGGTGGACCCGAGGGCCCGGTTATGCAGAGTTCCGAACTCCTTTGGAATTTTTGTAGCTGATTAAGGTACGTATTCTTGGTTAGTGCCGGCCACCACACCAGCACACCGTAGAGCAGAATAGGGCGAACAATGGCAGTGTATAGCCAGTGTATTACTTTGGGAGAAAACCCCCACGATATACCAATTGCTCTCTTGCATGTTAACAACGCGCACGTAGCTTTTTTGACCCGTTCCGCTATGTTGTCACTCCAGAGAAGTGTCCGTCAAGAATAACTCCTAAATATTTGACTTTGTCACTCAGTACTAAAGTCGTATTCCCAATTGTTGGTGGTGTAAGGTTCAGTAGGACCAACTTTATATGAAAATAAAACTGAAACCAGGTCTATAGGCAAAAAATCCGGGCCAACTTTATATGAAAATAAGACTGAAACCAGGTCTATAGGCCAAAAATCCGGTATGAGGTTTGGATATGGGAGGTATAAAGTTTCATTTTCTTTTGGTTTCATCAATTACGTAGAATTTTGTTGCAAAGTGTTTTGCAGCATTTATTTGTATCTTTCGTTTGATACCCTTTTAGGTCAGCTCTGGTCCATACATATATCGGTCAATAACTTCGTAATTGAAAGAGTAATCGAAATAAGGGATATCTTAATTTTTAAGATAAATGTCTAGAAGAGCGATTTTGAGTGATACGCGTAAAAACATACAGACAGACAGAAATTTTCATTATATTAACTTAATAAGACTATACGACAAAGTCAAATTTTTTCTGGGTATAGGACCATACCAACTTTTTTAGAGCGATTAAGACATAAGTAAAAAACGGCATTCCCCGTTTTTCGAAGTCAGCCTTTATAATTTAGTTACGAAAAAGTGTGAATGTGGCCGTGGCCTTTATGCTCCTCTTTCTTTATTGGTGTATTTTTTTTTTATATTTGAAAGTGTATGTATGAAGAAATATTTTTGTATATACATATATTACATATGTACTGAAATATGCGGTTCTTACTTTTTTCATAGAACTTCTAACATAAATTTTTAAATAGAAAAACGACACCAATCAAACTAGAGAGGCAAGTAGGCCATGTCCACATTTTCGGTAACGGAAATGGCTAAAATGATATAATTTTATAGGTGAATTCATCATTATATAATGATTTTTTGATAAATTTTTTAAAGTTTGACTTTCGTAACTTTTAAACTGATTACGATAGAACGAAGGAATTTGGCACAAAGTATACTAGTATCGCCGGGAGTATACCTGATGAAATTGGATAAAATCGCCCTCCATGCACACTTTCGATATCGAAAATTTCTAAAACTCACCTAAATTAACATAATTACGTAACGGAGGTAAAATGATATACTTTTATCGGTGAATCCCCCTGGCCATTATATAATGATTTTTTGATAAATTTTACTAGCATAATAGGGAGTATACCTGATGTAATTGGACGAAATCACTTTCCAACCACGCCCACTTCCGAAATGAAATTTTTCGAAAATCATATGAAACTACCGCTGGGTATTTAATGTTCGGTTTACCCGAACTTAGACTTTCTTACTTGTTTATTTATGGCTTAATCTCTCCAAAAAAGTTGGTTTAGTGCAAGCATCGGCGCCCCATAGATCTTAAGATCAGTCAAACAAGTTGGATTCATCACACAGACACGTTGTGCTCTTTGTTTACCAAATGATTTAGTCGTCGCTGGGCAAGGGGCGAAACCACATCGCGTGGGGGTGTTGCTTGTTTGGTCAGCGAATGTTAAAAGGATAGTTCGGACGATCACAGCGCGTGTATAAGCGTTCTCACTCATACACCTGCATTTACAAATCTGCCGACCCATGGTTTAGTGCCATACCCAGCTGACTGCTGTACAGTGTAATGATCACTCCTATTAATTTTTCTAGAAAATCTGCAATTAATAGACATTGACCTGCTACATAAATACCTCGATTTCTTTAATGTATGTTAATATTGTCTATTACTTAAAAGCAAATTGAAATTCCATTAGCCCAACATTTTAAACAAAAGAAGCAAGTGACTCTATTTTGTGATGAAATACGACAGCGGTTAAGACTGCTAGATTACTTTCTAAACCGCAAATGACCATCAATGGATTATACAAATTTGTTTACCTTTGCTTCGAGTTTTCACGTTAACTTTACCCACTCTACTGCAAATACAATGTTCTGCTTTGGTAAAATTTTTTTGGTAAGTTTTAAGAAAACCTACGTCAGTTGGTTGACAGTTATCATAACACAAAATTCCAAAATAATTAAAAACTATAAAATTAGGATGATAAAACTTGATTAGTACTGAATTTAAAACAACAACATTGTTTATTAATGGTTCTTACTTACTTAAATGATATATATTTGCATAATGTATTTACATTACCTTACATAGTTTCTATATCACGATTTATGCTTGTGCAGATATTTATTTATGTTTATGTGTTTGGATCACTAAGTCTAATTATCATTTGTCATTTGTCAAATGCAAATCACCTACAAGCAAGATGAAGGTCGAATGAGCACATCATATGCTTTATATCCTTCCTACATACATATATCCTTCACACAGCCCACTTAAATGCATACCACTTGACTAATACAATACTGGTGGGCGTCTTTTCCAAGTATGGCTGTTGGCGAATCGACTACACTCAACCCATAAAATACACTTGCCTACACATATCTATGATTATGATAGTAGATGTGTGTAGGTGTGTGGCGTAAATGTAATCGAATACCATAAGACCAACATCTGTTTATTGGATGGGGTGCAGTTAGCCAACTTAGTCGCCTGATTCACTCAATTGGTAATGCGATGCTCGGCAGGTAGTCATTCAGTTCATGACTTAATCAATCAAATTTAGCTCTTTGAACTTTGATATGGCCAGCAAAAGTGCACAAAATCATGACATTGTGATTTGTTTACAACTACAGTAATAAGCACTACGGAAATATTATTTTGTTGGGGGGGCAGACATATAAACCCTATGAATTGGAGGACCGAGAAATGCCCTATGCTTCAATAGTTGAGGTATATGATGATGAAGAATGCTTAGAACACAGTGTAAAAAAAACTAATATAACTTCACCATGTCGGTGTTAAAGCTTACCCAGAAAAAATGTATGTTAAAATTTAACGAAACTGAAAGCCAGATACGCCAGGGCGATAACTGCCTTGCGTAGTTGCGAGGCAATTAAGTAATAAATGTAGCCTAACGCTTTTAATAAAAATGTAAACAAAAACCGTAAAATTCATTTGTATTCTTAATGAACTGTTTATGCACCTATGCATATATTACCAAATTATTAAATATTTCTGCATAAGCCCGAAATTTTCATATGGGTATTAACTATATTTCATTGGCACTAATTGAATGCGGAATTTTAATAAACCAATTGTCGACAGATACTGGTAAACTGAAAGTAATTATGAGCATACGTATGTATACTTTTAAGCGTCATCTAGTATATTAAGACGTACGTGACGAAAAGAATTTTTGCAAAATTAATATGTTACTCAGAAAAGACACTCATCTTTAAAAAATGTGAAAAGGATAATTTTAAAGCATAAAGGTCCTGCTATTACTTAAATTTTTTTTTTTTAGTTCTTTTTCCCTAATTTTTTATTTTTTTTTATATTATATATAATTTCTGTTTTTTTTTTGCAGCTGGGTTAGCAAAGAATAAAATCCAGCAAAAAGACTGGAGTTCAGCACTTAAGGGTTTCATAATGTACTAACACATTTTTGTGGAAATATTCCTCGATACCTCTGAAACTGGTCGAGTTATCGAATTCAAGATATCTCCCAAACAATTTCAGATATTTCAATGAACCATATCGCATATTATAGCACTCATTGACACCTTTCGTTTGACACCCATATTGTAATAAGACATTTTTGGTCGCCCCTGGGACGATAACTCCAAAACCCGTTGAGATATCGCAAAAAAATAATATCTTAAACTTTAAGTTGAGCGTCTAGCAATCCAACGATTCAATTCCATTCAGTACTTTTAGATTGTTACGACCACAATCATACAGACAGACATGGTCCACATATTGGGCGATAACTCCAAAACCGGTTGAGATATCGAAAAATCTAATATCTTAAATTTTAAGTTGAGCGTCGAGCAATGCAACGAAAAAAGTTGCATTCAATTCCATTCATTACTTTCAGAGTGATACGGCCACAAACATAGGGACAGACAGACAGACACACACAAATTTTTTAAATGGTTGATTTGGATTCTACTCGCTTAATAATGCTTTCGCCAATACATTTTTTGTTGATATCTGCCATGTACAGACATCGACCTGTTACAATTTTATTATATGTAGAGATATTAGTTTATTATTCTTTATTTTATTTATTTATTTTTTTTTAGTTTTTTCAATTTATTTTTTGTTATTTTTTTTTGTTTTTTACCTTATTTTATTTTTTAATTTAATTTAATTTAATTTAATTTCATTTTTTTTTTATTTTATGTTATTTTATTTTCTCCAATTTAATTTAATTTACATATATTTTATTTTTATTTTTTTATTATTTTATTATTTTTTTTCCCCATAATTTTATTTTTTATTTATTTTATTTAGTTTTTTTCTAATTTTTGTTTATTTTATTTTATTTTATTTTATTTTATTTCCTTTTATTTTATTTTATTTTATTTTATTTTATTTTATTTTATTTTATTTTATTTTATTTTTTTTTTTTTTTATTATTTTTTTTTATTATATTTTGTTTTATTATATTTTATATTATTTTGTTTCATTTTATTATGTTTTTTTATTTTATTTTATTTTATTTTATTTTATTTTATTTTATTTTATTTTATTTTATTTTATTTTATTTTATTTTATTTTATTTTATTTTATTTTATTTTATTTTATTTTATTTTATTTTATTTTATTTTATTTTATTTTATTTTATTTTATTTTATTTTATTTTATTTTATTTTATTTTATTTCATTTTATTTTATTTTATTTTATTTTATTTTATTTTATTTTATTTTATTTTATTTTATTTTATTTTATTTTATTTTATTTTACTTTATTTTATTTTATTTTATTTTATTTTATTTTATTTTATTTTATTTTATTTTATTTTATTTTATTTTATTTTATTTTACTGTATTTTATTTTATTTTATTTTATTTTATTTTATTTTATTTTATTTTATTTTATTTTATTTTATTTTATTTTATTTTATTTTATTTTATTTTACTTTATTTTATTTTATTTTATTTTATTTTATTTTATTTTATTTTATTTTATTTTATTTTATTTTATTTTATTTTATTTTATTTTATTTTATTTTATTTTATTTTATTTTATTATATTTTGTTTTATTATATTTTATATTATTTTGTTTCATTTTATTATGTTTTTTTATTTTATTTTATTTTATTTTATTTTATTTTATTTTATTTTATTTTATTTTATTTTATTTTATTTTATTTTATTTTATTTTATTTTATTTTATTTTATTTTATTTTATTTTATTTTATTTTATTTTATTTTATTTTATTTTATTTTATTTTATTTTATTTTATTTTATTTTATT
Organism: Campiglossa producta; assembly: GCA_964058755.1. Lineage (NCBI taxonomy): Eukaryota > Metazoa > Arthropoda > Insecta > Diptera > Tephritidae > Campiglossa > Campiglossa producta. Next base: position 114,123 of record CAXKVI010000083.1, on the reverse strand, counting down.
TTATTTTATTTTATTTTATTTTATTTTATTTTATTTTATTTTATTTTATTTTATTTTATTTTATTTTATTTTATTTTATTTTATTTTATTTTATTTTATTTTATTTAATTTTATTTTATTTTATTTTATTTTATTTTATCTTATTTTATTTTATTTTATTTTATTTTATTTTATTTTATTTTATTTTATTTTATTTTATTTTATTTTATTTTATTTTATTTTATTTTATTTTATTTTATTTTATTTTATTTTATTTTATTTTATTTTATTTTATTTTATTTTATTTAATTTTTTTGTATTTTGTTTTATTTTGTTATTTATTCATATTTTTAATTTTTTTATTTTTACGACCCGCTCTAACGTACTTGTCGTCATACATATGCATTTAGTCATGTACGAAGGAATAAATGAAAGTATTTAATTGTGTTGTCGGGTTTTTAATTGCAACATGTAATGCTTCATTTAGCAAAATGCCTGAAAGTAATCTTGAGCTTTTACTGTATTTTTCATTAAACTGGCTTTTGTTATAGTGTAGCATTATTGTTGTTGCCCGTGTCAGTAGCATTAAATGAGCATTCAGAGAACATTCACAGAATTCACCAGATGCAAGATTCAAGCACAGTTGTAGGTACAACAAAAAATTTGCTGCTGCCATCCGGTGTCCAAATGGTAGCATAGAACATATGAGGAGCTTCAAACCAAAACGCAATAAATATATACTGAATTAGTGTACACTTATTTGTTTTTGGTTTGATGCTCCTCATATGCAAGTGAGTGTGTACGCCATAAACTCGGATGTGTGTGAAACCTAAGCTGAATTTGGTGAAGGTGTAGTGTAGATTTAATTAGTAAGTTTTCAGAATTGCATGGATTCCTACTAAACTGCGATTCCCGGGATGTTGTGATTATTTAAATACCGACATAACAAGTGTAAAATCTTTGTACAGGTAAATTTTGTAAGAATTTTAAAGAGTTTTAAGTTTCTGAGATTCTTTCTTGCTGATCTATACGGAGACATCAGACATAATGATAATCCTAGGAGAATAAGAACTTTTCTTATAATTTTTCATGTAATAATTTGAATTGGCTCCAGTTAGCGAAAGAAGAAGCAAATAACTTGCGCAAAAGATACAGTTCTTGAATTGCCATACGAAGTTCCCAAAGTCCCCGGGGTCGTAAAAGTCAAATATTCGCATAGCTATCCACAGGTTTGGGTCACAATGAATACTTGATTTAAACGTTGGGGGGTGGTCTGGTTGTTATCAAATAGAAATTACAGTGCTTGTCATAATTATGTACGCTAATGCGTATATTACACTAGGTTTTTTTCTCTATATTTTTCCTGTATTTTTTCTGTATTTTTCATAGAAAAAATCAAATCACAAAAATAATTAACAAAACATACAGGAACTGGAAAAATAAGTACTGTCATACAGGTATAAGCGGAATACATAAACTCATAGCTATGTATATATATTAGGGTGATTCAAATAAAAAAAATTTGGTTTTTTTTTCGGTCTTACCCCCTGAAACTTTAGGTATTGATGAGAAAATGAGCCTTGCAAAAAATTAGCGCCCTTAGGGGTGGCTATTTTTTTCGCCCTTTCCCATACATTTTTTTCAAAGTGAATTTTCTTTTAATTCTTGAAACTTTTTCAAAATATGTTTACATAGTCTTAAAGGTGAAGCTTCGAAGCTTCCAAAATGGTATGCCATGTGCGATTATCTTAACTATTAAAATAATTACAGCCATTTAAAATTAACTAGATTTTATACGTGTTTCTGTGTATGTGTGTGCAATAGTACAAAACTCAGTCGTTTTTCAATGGCTGTAATTATTTTAATAGTTAAGATAATCGCACATGGCTTACGATTTTGGAAACTTCAAAGCTTCAACTTTAAGACTGTGCAAAATATTTGGAAAAAAGTTTCGAAAATTTAAAGAAAATTCATTTTGAAAAAAATGCTATTTTTCCCCATACAAAATGTATGGGAAAGGGCGAAAAAAAATAGCCACCCCTAAGTGTTAAGTTAGAGAGCTAATTTTTTGCAAAGCTTATTTTCTCATCAATACCTAAATTTTAAGGGGGTAAGACCAAGTCGACATTTTTTTTGAATCACCCTAATATAAATGTATAGCATCTGCAATCCAAGTATATCATTATCGAATCGACAGAAAGAGTAAGCGATGCAAAGTTAAGTCATAATAAATAATAAATTGTCCACGCTAACTATAATCGCTAGTCTAATATGGGTGTTTCCGGAAATGTGACAACCAAAGAGAAAAACTTAAAAATGAATCTTGGCCAAACTTTTTGATACCATTATGTAGGAACTTTGGTCACAAAAATTTGATAGATATTGGAACTCCGCGTGTGATAATTTTCGGCCCATTTTGGGTACATTTAAGGGTCTTTTTGGGGCCATTTTGGAATCATTTTGTGTCCATTTTGGAAACATTTTTGGTTTATTTTGGGATAGTTTTAGGGTCAATTCGGGATCATTTTTGGGTCGCTTAGGTTCAATTCCGGATTTTGGGAACATTGAAGGGTCTTTTTGAGGTCGTTTTTGGATTATTTTAGGCCCATTTTACGATCATTTTGGGTAAGTAAAGTTAGCGCTAAATTGATAGCACCGAGCAAGCTCACCCAGGTACCTTTATAAATTAAAACACCAATTTTTTTCTATACAAAATTTAAATTTTGGTTGACTTTTTCTGGGAAACACCCATACATCACCTCAAATATGTATAAGGTGCGTTTTAGGAACGTCCGAATGACAGATTTAATCCCTTCTTCAGTGGCAATGTGTCATCTCTAGAAAAAATGTTTGATAGCGTTGAATAGATGAGTACACGGGCTACATATGACAAAAAAAAAATATTCTGATCCAAAGCCTACTATAGATATTTTACTTAAAATAGTGTGACACATTGGAACGTCCGTAACCCTAAAAACGTCCATATAAGTAGTCCAAAAAAAGTTTGAAATTTAAGCTCATAACTATGCAAGTTATGACAGACTGTGTGCATCAACATACAATACAGGTATCGCATTATGCAAGTAGATGACGAAGTAAAACAAAGCGATTTGGGTGCCAATGTTTTGCTATCCGAAAAAATTGTTAAGCAGTCAAAAACAATTAAAGCTCAGGTGGATTACGGAGAGAATATCGTTTTTGTTCATAAATTCCTAGATACCATAATCCTTATGCTAAACTATGCAGGTGGTATGTGTTAAGGTTTTCCTCGATTTAACACATTTGAGGTACCAGTTCAGTTATGATTTTAGAAGAAACACACTTGAAACGATTTCCATTTCAGCGTTTAACTAGTTTTCTTGGAATTTTGCTTTTTGGATATTACTGAAAGTTTCGCTTGTAGTCGAGCATTTACCCATGCTCCTCCTTTGTAATTTTAATTTCTTGCACATATTCAGAGTCAAATTTGTTTAAATTAAAATGCGACGAACAGTAATTTTATGGCATATTACGAGTATATGTAAATATATATGTGAGTGTGTTTGTATTTGGTATGATGTAATATAGTAGTTGCTGGCTGGTGTAACTGTGAGTAAGTAAATGTGCTTGAATAAAAAAGTTAATTTGCTAAATAAACATTAATTAAACTTGATGTAGTGGTGTACCGCAATAGCGAGGGTTCATACAATGGGAATCGCGTATGTAGGGACTTGCGTCTACGCAGATATTTATATCTAAATATTGCGCTACAGAAAAACACACATACGTATATGCACATACCTTTTTAGATTAAAAATTCAAATTATATATAATAAATTTAGACACACTCATAACGAGCACCAAAAATCAAAGCACACACTTTCTACTTATTCATTAAAACTCAAGCACACCCTTAAAGCAGATAATCAGATATGTGCATACATATGTGTAAATAACAGTTGTCTATGCGTATGATTACATAGTTATAAGGAAATTTTAGATCCATCGGCACAAAATTTAACCCATATAAATGGGAATAATGCGTGAGCGCAAACCTGTTCATACAAATATACATATCTAAGTACTTCGGTACCGGTATACATAGTTATAGAAAGTCAAGGAGGTGTTAAGTAGATTTAAATATGAAATCTATGATACTATTATGCATAAACCCCAAACACACATGCATAGATGTATATTGCAGACCTATTAGATGACCATCACAAAAAAAAAACATAAAATTGCAATGGCAGGTTATTATAAATTTCACAACCTACAATCATTTTAATACAGTTGATTGTAATCACGTTTTGCTTACAATCATTACAATAAAGATTCAAATAGATAGTAAATTGAATAAATATTAATAATTGAACAATAAGAGAAGTGATTGTAAGTTGGTACAGCTCTAGTATATGGAGCAGTAAAAGCATACGTGGCGTATACATAATATTTGTAGTAGATATTAGGGATGTTGCGAATGTCATGCATGGAATGATTGTGAGAATGAGACAATGTCCGAATGCTAATAACTTCATCATCAACAGTCAATAGAAAACACTAGTTAATGGTGTTAGTAAATTGCGAGCCCTTCTACTGCTGGCGACTTCGAGTGCCGATATGAAAACATAAAACTGTCCATATAGTACGAGAGCCCCCATGAAGAAGCAATTTTGCTTAATTACAAGGAACATTTTTTTGACTTCCTTTTATCGAGACCCCCAACTTTTTTATCTTCGAAAAATCTGGTAACTGCGACCCTCGAGAGGTAAGGGTCGTGAAAGAATAACATGAACGAAATATTTATTATCAAAAGGATAGTGTTTTTTACAGTTCGTTGTCAGTGATGGGCATAATTCAATAGCATTGTTGTCGTACAAAAAATGTGCGACATGCAGCCAGAATTTCAAATACATAGTCAAAATCTTTAATTTTGGGAAAACTTCCCTTTTTCATTTTGAAACTTAACCATGGATGCCGTGGTTCAAACGAACGAAGTGGTGTAGAAAAATGGCAGTTTTAAAGAAGTATAAACTCCCAACCTAAGCGCTGATATATTCGAGCTTTTATTGCTAATCCTTAGAGGTTGAGAAATTCTGTCCCAAATGTTGTACACGTGTCACACTTGACATTTTGAATGGGTCTACATCAACATCACTAGTCAGTTAGCTACAAACATAGACCCATGACATGTGTTTGGTATCCTCATCAACACTTCCTCTCTGCGGTATTAATTCGGTTCAATGCACAATAATAATAACAAAATGTAGTCTCAATGAGTACGCATATGTATGTACATACCAGAATGAAACAACAACGAAACCGAGTTTCACATCATTGCATGTATGTATATTAGGGTGTTAAAAAAAGTCGAATGTGTTTTTTAGATTTTTACTTCGAAAAATAGATTGCTAGACACATTGCGAAAACTCTTTCCAAATATTACCATTTAATTTTAATATGAAGGTCATCTTCCTTCGTCTAAAATGGCAAAAATTTTACCTTCAATATATTTTATTGGGTAAGTACAAATCCTAAAAAGCATATGACCTTGTTTTTGAATCACCCTATTGTTTAAGTATATGGTATATAGGAGTACTGTGGTGTGTAAATTATTCGGTTGATTTTGCATGAAAACCACAAAATCCGCATCTTGCCACCTCTCGATGCTTAATAATCACGACCTTGCACTTAGATATTCAATATCCAAACACTGATGATACGTATATTTAAAATATTTCTAGGTAGCTATGTATGAATAATCAGTGATGCCGGATAGTCTCCGCTAAATTTCCGACAAAAATTGGAAAAATTCCCCGAGCTTCCCAAATCTTAAATAAACAAGTAAGGAAAGCTGTCTTCGGCTGTGCCGAAGGCTATATACCTTTCATGAATAAGCGTCACGATTTTCACTGTTCGATCCCCAGTACAGCCTGTGTCAATTTAACTATATTTACTATACACATTACACATCTTTGTTATAATTTAAAAAAACTTACAAAATAATAGGATCCGAGTTATCGGAACAATCGATTGTATGGAGGCTATATATTATACGTGTTCAATTGTACTGACTTACACTATACACATTACATATGTAGAAAGTACTAAAGGTGCAATATTTTACGTTCCTAACTTTTTAAATGCGGAAGTATTGGCCAAAAAACCTTATATCGGAACAACCGGTTGTATGGGGCTATATGTTATATTTACCCGATCTTCTTGATTTTCCTCTACACACTACATAAATTGAAAGTACTCAAGTTGCAAAATTTTATGTTCCTAACTTTTTAATTGCAGAAGTTTTGGCCAAAAAACTTATATCTGAACAATCGGTTGTATGGGGGCTATATGTTACATTTGCCCGATCTTTTTGATTTTCACTATATACACTACATAAATAGAAAGTACTCGAGATGCAAAATTTTACGTTCCTAACTTTTTAATTGCAGAAGTTTTGGTCAAAAAACCTTATATCTGAACAATCGGTTGTATGGGGGCTATATGTTACATTTGCCCGATCTTTTTGATTTTCACTATACACACTACATAAATAGAAAGTACTCGAGTTGCAAAATTTTACGTTCCTAACTTTTTAATTGCAGAAGTTTTGGTCAAAAAACCTTATATCTGAACAATCGGTTGTATGGGGGCTATATGTTACATTTGCCCGATCTTGTTGATTTTCACTATATACACTACATAAATAGAATGTACTCGAGTTGCAAAATTTTACGGTCCTAACTTTTTAATTGCAGAAGTTTTGGCCAAAAAACCTTATATCTGAACAATCGGTTGTATGGGGGCTATATGTTACATTTGCCCGATCTTGTTGATTTTCACTATATACACTACATAAATAGAAAGTACTCGAGTTGCAAAATTTTACGTTCCTAACTCTTTAATTGCAGAAGTTTTGGCCAAAAATTCTTATATCTGAACAATCGGTTGTATGGGGGCTATATGTTGCATTTGCCCGATCTCGTTGATTTTCACTATATACACTACATAAATAGAAATTACTCGAGTTGCAAAATTTTACGTTCCTAACTGTTTAATTGCGGAAGTTTTGGCCAAAAAACCTTATATCTGAACAATCGGTTGTATGGGGGCTATATGTTATACTGGTCCGATCTTGTCAGTTCCGACAAATGATTCCTATATTACAAAATGGTGGCCACATACAAAATTTCAGCCAGATATCTCAAAAATTGAGGGACTAGTTTGCGTTCAAACAGACAGACGGACAGACGGACAGACGGACAGACGGACATGGCTAAATCAACTCATCTCGTCATCCTGATCATTTCGGTATACTTATTGATGGGTCTATCTCTTCTTCTTCTCATATTTACAAACATCGGACCAAAGTTATAATACCATTTCATGTTCATGAAAGGTATAAAAATCTCATGAAATTCCCACAGAATTTAAAATGCTCATTTGCTGGGGGTATTGCATTTTGAAAAGATCCGGCGGATGACGGAAGGTTTTAAGACCGGGGCAAGTTCCTGTAAGGACAATAAAGGCGACCTGGTAACCGAGGTACAGAGTGTAATTAAATTATGTAGGGAGCACTTCTCCTCACTGCTAAATTGCGAGGGAGACGTCGAACCCCGTACCCCAATCCCTGACGATGGAGATGAAAACAGCAAAGCGCCTGGAAAAGACGGATTACAAGCCGAGCTGTTCAAACACGGCGACGAAGAGCTGGCAAAAAGCATGCATCAGCTCTTATGCAGAATATTGTCAGACGAGAGACGGAGTGCATGCCTCCATAGTGTGCTCTGCACAATCCACAGGAAAAGCGATCCCGCTAACCTCACCAACTACCGCGTAATCAGACTTCTTAAAATGGCATAAGTATACAGTTCTTTCTAGCGTATTATGTGAAAGGCTGAAGCCCATCGTAGATAAACTGATTGGACCTTATCAGTGTGGCTTTAGACCTGGTAAGTCCACCATCGACCAGATTTTCACGATACGCGAAATCCTTGGAGAAGACCCATGATAAAAGAATCGACACACACCATCTCTTTATCGATTTCAAAGCCGCTTTGACAGAACAAAAAGGAGTTGCCTGTATGCCGCCATGTCTGAATTTGACTTCCATTCAAAGCTTATACGGCTTTGTAAATGACGTTGAGCAATACCAACAGCTCCGTCAGAATCGGGAAGGACCTCTCTGAGCCATTTGAAACCAAACGAGGCATCAGACAGGGCGACTCCCTTTCGTGCGATTTCTTCAACCTGATGCTGGAGAAGATAATTCGAGCAGCAGAGCTAAAACGCAACGGTACAATCTATTACAAGAGCGTGCAATTGCTGGCGTATACCGATGATATTGATATCATTGGCCTTAGCAACCGCTCCTTGCAGCCAAGTCACCGTTGAAAGCTACAAATTTGAAACGGTGAGGGACTTCATCTATTTGGGAACCAGCATTAACACCGAAAACAATATCGGAGAAGCACTCTTGCCAACAAGTGTTACTTTGGACTAAGTAGGCAATTGACAAGTAAAGTCCTCTCTCGACAAACAAAGATCACGCTGTAAAAGTTTCTCTCATCATACCTGACCTGATGTACGGCTCGGAATCATGGACAGTGTCAAGAGTAGATGAGATGGTCCTCAGAGTATTTGAGAGAAAAGGTCTCCGGAAGATCTATGGTCCTTCCCGTGATTCCAACGGCAAGTATCGAAGGAGATTTAACGATGAGCTCTAAATGATGAATGATGATGATTGCATTTTGCCTGCTGAGTGGAAGTTAACAATGTTCCACAATATTATTCAAAACACCTCATCCCAGAATTCGTCGAAAAATACCGTTTTTGGAAAATATTTTGAAATAGGGTTATCTTTCACTAATCAGTACATTTGTGATTTTACACTTAACATGACCACTACATAAGAAAGACCATGATTTTAGGTTAAACTCTCAAATTCTTCGCATTGTATACTTAATGAACAGTGCTTTCTTGAAGCAACAGCAATCGTCAAGCATAAATTACCCATTCAAGAAAAAGCGGTTTTCAAAGAAGATAATACTAAAATGTAATCATGATTGTAGTGCTTCCTTGGGGCTCAAAAATTTAAATAATTGGAAAAAAATAAAATTCTAATACAATGAAACACGTCTTACACTTCGACCATCCTGACATTTTAGAACTCATGATCACTCAATTATCTTAACTCAGTGACAAAAAGTATGCCTTTCTCTCTGCTAGCTTTAGCCTTTCTTTACTTTTCAATTTTCCCAAAAATGTTTCTTATGGCTTGAGACTTTGTATTTAATCAGACTTATTTGCATATTTACATTTTAATATCTTTATGTTTGTGAATTTTTTAGCTTTCATCATTTACAATCAAATCAGCGTTTTATCTGCGAAACTCGCACTCGCATTTCTCAAATTTAATATTTTTTTTGGCAGTGCCGATGAAAGCTTTTAAAGGACTAAGCTTTTATTAGTGTTTATTTTTGTTCAGCTAATCACCCGCCAGCAAAAAAACTACGCCGATGTCAACAAAATCGCTCAAAATTGTGTAGAACAAGTAAGGAAGTCTAAGTTCGGGTGAAACCGAACATTACATACCCAGCTGTGCACATAAAGTGGGCGTGATCGTTCACCGATTTTTCTTATTTTCTGTGGTAGTACTCTACATAAACATAACATGCCTGGTACCTAGTTTCGTAAATCTATCTCACACCGTTCTGAAGTTGTTAGCAGTCGAATTTAAAAATTGCTTGACTCATAAGTGGGCGGTGCCACGCCCACTTTCCAAAATTTTGAAAAAATTATGTAAAGAATATGAAAGTTGATGTATGTACCAAATTATATTATTATAGCGAAATCAGTTAATTAGATATGGACTTTTCAATATTTCCACCTCCTTTCAATATAATTTTTATGAAAAAGTAGGCGTGGTCGCGAAGCGATTTCGTTTATTTTCTATAGCTGAACTTACCACAACAATAGTATGTCCTCTACGAAATTTCGTTATACTAGCATAAACTGTTCTGAAGTTATTAAGAGTCAAAATTTTAAAATTTCTTCAAATATACGTGGGCGGTACCACGCCCCCTTTTCAAAATTTTTTATAAAATCGGCCTTAGAACATCTAAATCAATACATATTGCAAATTTTATCATTGTAGCTGCTTCTAATATTGAATTAACCCATTTTATACGTTTTTCGAAATTTTCGATATCGAAAAAGGGGCGTGGTTATGGTCCGATTTTACTTATTTTCAATAGCAATCTATTCTGAACCCAAATAAGTACGCATGCCAAATTTGGTGAAGATATCTCATTATTTGCTCAAGTTATCGTGTTAACGGACAGACGGACGGACGGACGGACGGACGGACGGACGGACGGACGGACATGGCTCAATCAAATTTTTTTTCGATCCTGATCATATTGATATATGGAAGTCTATATCTATCTCGATTCCTTTATACCTGTACAACCAACCGTTATCCTAACAAAGTTATAATACCCTGTGTACAAGTACAGCTGGGTATAAAAATATTTATTTTACGGAGTGGAAGAAGTTACGTTAAAATTAGCAGAAGAATGACAGTAAAAAATGTTCTATCTTATACCTACGCCACTGCTTAAAGTAACTGAATATTTGAGCTTCAGCAAAGAAGTAGTATCTAGTATTTTTTTTCCTGATATGCATACATAAGTCATGCCTCTTCTCAAGAAATTGGATTAATATCTATCGTATGGCATAAACACCTTGCGAGAGTCTCATGTCTATATCTCGAGGTTACGGCTTCTCGTCAAGTGGCTTGATCAAAAAGCCGTTGCCCATCCTATTTTAAAAAGGGTACAGTTTTTCACATTTCTTGGGAAACTGAGTATAAACATTTTCAACGTGACAAAGCTCACAACTTCTGTCTTACATAAAATACACATAGAGTTTGTCGCAGTCACTTCTGATAATAAAAATTAAATAATGATCAATTACACTAGCTTACAAATAATTAATTTGAAAAAATACCAAGATATTCATGTGTATGGATGAATTGGCACTGATATGCCGAGCATAAAACATATTTTTAAAATTTTTTGTATGGGTAGGTTTTCGAGATATCGGTAATTTTGTGTTTCAGGTATCACTTCATTCAAAAATTATTTTCGCCATAAATTAGGGATGTCGTAAATTTTAAGTATGTTTTTTGCTCGGCATATCAGTGCCAATTATGAATATCTTGGTATTTTTTGGCTGTAAACTAGTGTTATTATGTTAAAAAGTGCTAATATTAAAAAAAAAAAGAAATGTTTACGCTTGAATTTGCTAACAACAAATTATTTAATACATTTACGTAATAAACCGATTAAGAAGCGATCAAAAAGCCAACTTAATTATTCAATGAAAAAAAAGTTAACTTTTGTGTTGACAAAAAAGTATTTTTGGCGTCGATCGAATTCAGGCAGGTTATTAGCGTGTTGGTCTTTAGGTCATTGTCAAAAACAATGCGATGAATCCATTAAATAAGTACCTATAGCAAAATTTTTTTCATATTTTTTCTTTTGTTTTGCCTTGAGTTTGCACTGATATATTCCGGCTAGATAAACCATTTTTGTGTCAGAAACGAAGAATACCAAATCTTCATTCCGCTCTTCTGAAAAATATTTTCTTTTTTACAAGAACCGTTAACATTTCATGATATTATGCGGAGATTTTTGGCGTGTTATTTTTGCTTATGGACTTTCCCTTTAGTTGAACTTACTGAAAATATAACCTTATTTTTTTGTAGTAAAAATGTAACCTTGCTTTTTTTATTAAACACGCGTTACGTGGCAATCCTGCCTAAAAATATGTTCACTGGTATATGGCAGAAAATAGCTTTGAAATTGCTTAAGTCGTTCCAGAGATATTGGTAAATAGGGAGATAGAGGGAATAAATAAAATGGGGTTAGGTGGCAACCCTAGGTGCTAACAATATCTTCGTTGTTATGCTTCCGAAAATACACTTTATTTAGTACTCACACCAGCATATCTTGAAATAGATGGTAACCCTGCAAACCGCCAAAAGAAGTAACACCCAAGCAGGGTTGGGCTACTTCAAATAAAAAATAATTCAAATAATTAATAAAAAAATGTTCATCATTTATAAAATTCTGAGTAATGAGTAACAGGTTACTTTTTATTCGAAAATAACATGCTTCCAAAATGATCCCAAAAACAGCTCCGAAATGATCCCGAAAATGGTTCAAAAGTGATCTCAAAACAGTTCCAAAATTTTCCGGAAACTTTCCTGAAATTATCCTGAATCAGTACCGAAATAGTCCCTAATAGTCCCGAAAAAAGTTTCGAAATAATCCCAAAAATGGTTTTTTGATTTTTTTAAATAACCTATAACCGATCACTCATTACTCATATTTTTTTGAATAGCAAGGAAAAATGAATTGTCATTAAAAAATAAAATAATGCCCATCCCTGCACCCAAGTCGAAAGCCTGAGAATAAAGAAGACTATCTCTATGCCAAATTTTATTTAAATCGCTTCAGCCGCTCCCGAGAGATTGGTCGATATACATACGAAAGAATAAATAAAGTGGGTCTAGGTGGCAACAATGTTTGAATATATCTCCATTTTTTCCATTTTCGCTACAGATTTCCATCTATTTTTTTTATTTCATATTCAAATTTCACTCACCATAAAATATTTGCATAGCTGCAAAATAAATTCACTTCAAAAAGGTTTTAGAACAAAATTAGTCGTTTCGAAATAAATCAAGAAAAAACACACCCTCATTTTCAAGTTTGGCGGTTTTCCTCAACACCCTGTGTCCCGCAAATACAGTTTGAGTCCATTATGTCACAAATAGGAACATTGCGAATTTATGGGTTAACTTAACCTTCTTAACGATATACAAAGCGAAATATCTGCGATCCTATTTCTACGAATTTTACTGTACTACTGTGTTTCTATTAACCATAAAGTTTAAAATCACGACATGGAACTTGTGGAAAATGTGCTTGAGTTGACCACGCATTTGAATTCTGTGGTAAAATCTACTTATATCATAGAAATTTGGTCGACTCTTGTAGTATGCTAATGCAGTTTGGCTTCAGGATTTATTATATGTTTGTGCGCATACATAGATACATATATGTATATATAATATCTGAATCAACGTGCAGTTAAATTATCTATCAACTTACAAGAACATTTGAATTATGCGTATAATAGTAAGCCTCTTTTGCTCTAGGTGATTTTACTCTTCCTAGGAGGTGAGGTTGGGCTTTTAAGGCCAGATTAAGGTACTTACTGTAGTCACCACAGTTGCTTAATAATTCAATGAGTATGCAGTTGCATAACTGGGAACCAGTGAAAACCAAATTCTAGAGATGAATAATGCAAATTTCTTAGTCAGTAGGTAAGCAATGCACTCAATCGTTATTATTTCTCTAGAACTTGAAAATGTAAGCTCATAAAGCACTAACTAGTAAAGTACCTATGCGTGTGCAGTTTTGAATTTCCCAAATATTTGCTTACTTACATTCTTACATTTGTAAATAAAATATATTTGTACATGTTATGTATCCATATGCAAATGATGTTATTAAGTAAGTAGGCAAAGCAACGGTACGGTATAGGATTAAGCTTAAATTAACTTTATGCGATGAATTGAGCTTAGTTGTGGAATAGAGTTCGCTGCTTAGGTCATTGAAATTTCCTCCACAACTTCTCTGCCTACAAGTGTTTTGAAAACCAGCTTGGTTTTTGGTAACTCCAATTGCAAAGCCGTCTCGAGAGACAAACTCTGATGATCAAAAATATATGCCAACAAATTAATTGTCAGTGGATACCGTCACTATCTTATTGCAGTAATTTATGACAGAGTTGGTGCGAAAATTATTGCCTGCATTAACTAGGAATTATTGCTTTAAAACCAGCCATTCCAAGTCAAATGCAACTTCATACAAAGCGACACTCTATAATCAAATTGAAGTTTTTGAAAATCCCATCGGGTTTCTCCACGGTTTGTGAAGCTTTCGGGTCACCCTAGGTTCTCTGTCCAGAGGGTGCTTTGTAAAAAGAGCGGTAGTTGTGAAAATAATTTTTTTTTTTAATAATTTAGCAATTTTTCTGGCGTCAAGAAACCATAATTCAATTTAGGTTTTTATATTTTGCGGCATACAGATGTTTCACAGTGCATAAAGTTGGTTACGTTGTTAAGACAGAATAAAAAATTTAAAAGATAACTTTTATTTATCAAGAACACATAATCGGGGTGTTAGAATGCAAGTATCTATTCTTAACAACTTCCCTGTCCTCATTCAAAGCGCTTTGAGAATGCCCCACGCCCACTTTTTATACCTTTCATGAAGCTGACATGGTATAATAACTTTGGTCCGATGTTTGTAAGTATGAGAAGAAGAAGAAATGGGCCCATCAATAAGTATATCGAAATGATCAGGATGACGAGATGAGTTGATTTAGCCATGCCCGTCTATCCGTCTGTCTGTCTGTCTGTGTGCTTGAACGCAAACTAGTCCCTCAGTTTCTGAGATCTTTGTCTGAAATTTGGTATGCGGCCACCATTTTTATACCCAGCGTACTAATACTAGTACAAGAGTATATTAACTTTGTTCACATAACGGCTGTTTGTAACGGCACAAAATAATCGAGATAGATATAGAGTTCCATATATGAAAATTCTTAGGATTAAAAGAGGAGTTGATTAAGGCCGTCTATCCGTCTGTCCGTCTGTCCGTCCGTGTACACGATAACTTGAGTAAAAATTGAGATATTTGCATGAAATTTTGTATACAGGTTACTTTCTGGCCAAGGTAGGTTGCTATTGAAAATGGGCGAAATCGGATGATAACCATGCCCCTTTTTCGATATCAAAAATTTCGAAAATCACACAAATTGGCATATCTCGGCAGCTGAAACGGCTAAAATGATATAATTTTATAAATAAACCCCCCTAGTCATTCCTTTATAATATTTCCAAAAAATTTTTATGGTGGGCGTTTTTGAAAATTCGACTGGGCGTAACTTTTGAACTGATTACGATAGAATGATGGAATTTGGCACAAAGCATACTAGTATCGTTGGGAGTATACCTGATGAAATTGGATAAAATCGCCCTCCAACCACGCCCACTTTCGATATCGAAAATTTCGAAAATCACACAAATTGGCACATCTCGGCAGCTGAAATGGCTAAAATGATATAATTTTATTGATGAACCCCCCTGGTCATTCTTTTATGATTTTTCCAACATAAATTTATAGTGGGCGTGGCACCGCCCACTTTTAAGGGGGGCATTTTTTAAAATTCGACTGGGCGTAACTTTTAAACTGATTACGATAGAATGATGGAATTTGGCACAAAGCATACTAGTATCGTTGGGAGTATACCTGATGAAATTGGATAAAATCGAACTCCAACCACGCCCACTTTCGATATCGAAAATTTCGAAAATCACACAAATTGGCATATCTCGGCAGCTGAAATGGCTAAAATGATATAATTTAGTAGATGAACCCCCCTGGTTATTCTTTTATGATTTTTCCAAAAAAATTTTATAGTGGGCGTGGCACCGCCCACTTTAAAGGGGGGCATTTTTGAAAATTCGACTGGGCGTAACTTTTAAACTGATTACGATAGAATGATGGAATTTGGCACAAAGCATACTAGTATCGTTGGGAGTATACCTGATGAAATTGGATAAAATCGCCCTCCAACCACGCCCACTTTCGATATCGATAATTTCTAAAATCACCTAAATTGACAGAATTCGGTAACAGAAATGGCTAAAACGATATAATTTTATAGGTGAATCCCCCTGGTTATAATATAATGATTTTTTTATGTAATGTGGGCGGGTGGTTTGAACTATTAGCTGCTTTGTCCCTTTTGGCTATTACACATAGAAAAATTCTCATGTAAAATCAAAACTTTTTCAGGTTATTATTTTTCAACACTATCGATCATGTTATTTTAACATGAAGCTCATGCTGAAAACTTCACTTCGTGTTAATTTAACTTGACTTCGTGTTAAATAAACATGACTTCCTGTTAAATAAACATGAATTCCTCTTAAATTAACATTAATTCATGTTAAAACAACACTATCTGCCTCATTATCTCATGCAAATTTAACAGGATCTCTCTTGTTAGTTTAACATGGTTCATGTTGACAAAAATTATTCTGTGTGTAACTATTTTTCTCTCACGCAATAACCATAAATTATTTCTTATCTTTATTGTAGTTTTCCACTCAAACTTTCTGAAATTGTTTCAATAACTAATAAATGCAGTCATCCCATTATCATACAACTGCTGCTCATTAAGTCTGTCCGCTAGCCACTTTTCAACTAAATTCTGATATTAATAAGTATTTCATAGTGTCTAAAGTATTCGTACGTGTGTGGTTTACAAATTTATCGCAAATAACTTATTGGACCATTCATGCGCCCATGCGTTACGTATGAATGTGTTAGGGATTAGGGATGTCCCAATACTTGTGGGTTTTAACTTAAAGTTTCGGGATCAAATTGCATTAGTTTGAGTATACTAGAAAAAAAAATTTGGCTGTGATATACCAACAGGTTATCATTATAACCTCTAGAGAGATTTTTGTGCCGAGCTTCTATTTGAATTTGCAGTGCGCTGCTTTAAAAAAAAAAATAAGTATAAAAAAGCATGCGCAAACCACCCTAGCATTTTTGTATCTACTAAAATATATTTATCATACATTTATTATTAGCTAGCGTTTGCATAACTAACGATTTGTCTACAAAAATAACAACTCGATGATAAACAGTAGTGTCATTCATGTCATAAAATGCGTAACGAGTGTCGCGTGAGCCATCAAAAAAATGATTAAACTTAACAATGCCCACAAAAGCACCCGGAAGAGTGACGCTAGAGCCCATCAACAACTATCATGAATGCTCGTTCTTCCCCAAGCGTAATTAGTAGGCAGTTTAAAGCTATTACTAGGTGTAATTTACATTACCTCTGCTCACAAATAAACTTGCATATCTTTGGTGCCCTGGCACTTAGGCTAATTGCAAAAACCGGTTAATACTAAAAGTGAAAAAAGAAATTTTAATTTTAATAGAGAGTTGCCTCTTAAGATTTGACAGCAACTAGGCGAATATATTTTAAATATATAAATTAATCTTTGCTCATTTTGAAAAATAGTCTTTAAATTAACATATGTACATTGCTAGTAGCGTTCTTCCTCCTCTAAAAAATTTCAATACTGTCAGATAGATCGCTTTGCTTCCAAGATATGTTTATTTTCTATCAAAGCATAAACTGAGAGTCACATTGTATACAAAAGTACAATTTACATAGACTTGTTTACTCAAGCTCTTCGTAAATGTTGGGATTGTCTTTATTTGTTATGCAGATGATAATGTGTAGAAATGGGTGAAAATGAATATGTGAGAATAAACACACTTGTAAGAAAAGTAAAGCAAACAAAACGGAAGGTAATAAATTAATTACTTGCCAAGAATAAAAACAGATTTTTGGAAACCACTTGATGATGGCACAGGAGGGCAGAACTTAGATGCGCCTCATGCGAATTTATATACCAAGATAGACAGCTTTAAGGCTTTATGCAGAGTTGTGAGACTATTATCTACTACTTTATTTTATTATACCCAGCGTACTAGTACTAGTACAAGGGTATCATTATTCTTTAGTACACATAGCGATAGTAGGTTGCTATTGAAAATGGACGAAATCGGATGATAACCATGCCCCTTTTTCGATATCGAAAATTTCGAAAATCACATAAATAGACACATCTCGGTAGCTGAAATGGCTGAAATTATATAATTGTATAATTGAATGCCCCTGGTCATTCTAATATGATTTTTTGATCATTTTTTTAAAGTAGGCGTGGCACCACCAACCTTTAAGGGAGGCAAATTCGAAAATTTGTCTGGTCGCAAATTTTAAACTGGTCACGGTAGTACGATGAAATTGGGCACAAAGCATACTAGTATCGTTGGAAGTATACCTCATGAAACTGGAGAAAATCGCTCTACAACCACGCCTACTTTCAATATCGAAAATTTCGAAAATCACCTAAATTGACATAACTCGGTAACGGAAATGGGTAAAATGATTTAATTTGGTAGGATGAACGCCCTAGGCATGAAAATGGGCGATATCGGATGATAACCACGCCCACTTTTTCGATATCGAAAATTTCGAAAATCTCACAAATTGACTTATCTCGGCAGCTGAAAGGGCTAAAATGATATAATTTTATAGGTGAATCCCCCTGGTCATTCTCTTATGATTTTCCCATAAATTTTTTATAGTGGGCGTGGCACCGCCCACTTTTAAGGGAGACGTTTTTGAAAATTTGACTGGTCGTAACTTTTAAACTGATTACGATAGAACGAAGGAATTCGGCACAAAGCATATTAGTATCGTTGGGAGTATACCTGATGAAACTGGATAAAATCGCCCTTCAACCACGCCCACTTTCGATATCGAAAATTTCGAAAATCACACAAATTGACTTATCTCGGCAGCTGAAATGGCTAAAATTATATATTTTTATAGGTTAATCCCCCTGGTCATTCTCTTATGATTTTTCCATAAATTTTTTATACTGGGCGTGGCCCCGCCCACTTTTAAGGTAGGCGTTTTTGAAAATTTGACTGGTCGTAACTTTTAAACTGATTACGATAGAACGATGGAATTTGGCACAAAACATACTAGTATCGTTGGGCTTTCCAACCACGCCCACTTTCGATATCGAAAATCACATAAATTGAAATAATTCGGAAACGGAAATTAAGTAAAGCCTCCTAGGGCCTAATGATTGTTATCCCGTTCTAAAAATTACCGCTGGGTATTAAATGTTCGGTTCACCCGAACTTAGACTTCCTTATTTTATTTTATTTTTTTTTTTTTAATTTTCTATATTTTTTATTTTACTTAGTTTTTAATTTTTTTTTCGTTTCTTTATTTTATTTTATTCTGTTTAATTTTATTTTGTTTTATCCTATTTTTTCTGTATATTTTTTTTAATTATAATTTTTTTACCTACTTTTTTATTTTATTTAGTTTTTAATTTTTTTCGTTTCCTGTTTCATTTTATTTTGTTTTTTTTTTTATCCTATTTGTTTATCCTATTTTTTTCTATATATTTTTTTTTTAATTATATTTTTTTTTTTTAGTTACTTTTACTTTTTCAAGCCAATTTCGATGTTACTTGCTTTGCAGACACCAACAGTTATCACAATACCAACTATCTATACTGTCTCCCTCTTCACATTAATGAACCGTATTAGCAAATTAATTAATTGTTCCAATTAAGCAAACTAAAAATTCATCAGCATCCAACAGTGTAGCAGCAATGGACAATGAAATCTGGGGGGCATTCATTCATGCAATGTGCGAGTTCTTATGTGCGACACTTTCATGTCGAGAAGACAAGTGTTAAAGTGTTTAAGTCAATTCAACTCAAGACCTACAATGTATTTCCTTGTCTCATTAATTATCCACAAGTGAATTTGTGTGGTCATGTTCGAATTTCTGTTCGCACTTCATGCATAATGCAAAACAAAACTTGATAGCTTTCTAGTAACCACATGTGTACTCTGGAATACTACAAGATGCACAATACAATACAGTTACATACTCGTACATGCAAAAATGCCAATAATATTTCATAAGTATGAAGATACTTGAAACTTGGTGACACTTACTAGTTTACATACACATGCAGCTGATTGAAGATGCAATTAAAGTTTTTAAAGTTGATCAGCATTTACTTACAAAATTGCATTAAGTTAAAAGCTCAACCCAGATCCATTAATTATTATTAAAGTACATTCAGCAACAGTCATTCAAGCCATTCATGGAAGTACATAAGTTCAAGGCTCTAAAAGACAAATGATTTGATTGGAATATTCTTGTGTAATACTGATGATGCTCAGAAATACTTATGTATATGCATTCATTTGAACTTGCATTGTGTGCTTTGAGAGCTTTAAATAAGCGTTTGATTGCTTGATTTCAATGCAGATTCATAATCATCAGTTTTGTCATCAGCAAATGTCGTCTTAGTATTTGTCAGATATGTAAAACGATGTTGATTGAGGATTAAGTTCATTCATTTGTACCTACATACGTATGTATGTATGTAAGCATTGCATTTCCAATGTTTACCTCGAAGGCACTGCAACTAGTGGTAAACTAGCTCATAACTAATATGAATACCAAGTCCAACAAGTAAGGAAGTCTAAATTCGGGTAAACCGAACATTAAATACCCAGCGATTTCTAAAATTTTCGTCAGAAATATTTCAGATACCACCATGAAACCTGCTAACCTAAAGTTATCATTAGTCCACGGTGCCACGCCCACTTCTAAAGTTTAACAGAAAATCACAATAGACTGACCAGGGGAATTTCATCATCATCATTTATTGGCGCTTAACCGCCTAAGCGATTTTGGCCGTCGCCTATCAAAGCACGCCAGTCATTCCTTTTTAGCGATAACTGACGCCAATTGGAAACCCCAAGGGAGTTCAAGTCATCCTCCACCTGTTGTTTCCATCTCAGTCGAGGCCTCCCCCTTCCTCTGCTGCCGAATTCGGGTGACGATTGGAAAACCTTCTGGGCTGGAGCTTCTTTGTCCATTCGCATGACGTGACCCAGCCAGCGGAGCCTTTGGGCTTTAATTCGCTGGACTATGGTCAGATCTGCGTAAAGCTCGTACAGCTCATCGTTAAATCTCCTTCGATACTCGCCGTCGGCATCACGGGAAGGACCATAAATCTTCCGGAGAACTTTTCTCTCAAATACTCCAAGGGCCATCTAATCTTCTCTTGACATTGTCCATGAATCTGAGCCATACATCAGGACAGGTATGATGAGAGACTTATAGAGCGCGATCTTTGTTCTTCGAGAGAGGACTTTACTTCTCAATTGCCTACTCAGTCCAAAGTAGCACTTGTTCGCAAGAGTGATTCTCCGTTGGATTTCTAGACTGATATTATTTTCGGTGTTAATGCTGGTTCCCAAATAGACGAAGTCCCTCACAGTTTCAAATTTGTAACTATCAACAGTGACGTGGCTGCCAAGGCGCAGGTGCGCCGATTCTTTCTTTGATGACAGCAAATACTTCGTCTTGTCCTCGTTGACCGCAAGACCCACTTTTTTCGCTTCTTTATCCAGTCCAGAGAAGGCAGCGCTTACGGCGCGCTTGTTAAGGCCAATGATATCAATATCATCGGCATACGCCAGCAATTGCACGCTCTTGTAAAAGATTGTACCATTGCGGTTTAGCTCTGCTGCTCGAATTATCTTCTCCAGCATCAGGTTGAAGAAATCGCACGAAAGGGAGTCGCCCTGTCTGAAGCCTCGTTTGGTTTCAAATGGCTCAGAGAGGTCCTTCCCGACTCTGACGGAGCTGTTAGTATTGCTCAACGCCAGGGGAATTTACCTACCTAATTATACTATTTTCGCTATTTACCTTACCAAATTATGTCAATTTATGTGATTTTCGAAATTTTCCATATCGAAAGTGAGCGTGGTCGTAAAGCGATTTCGTCCAATTTCATCGGGTATTCTCCATAAAATAGTAGTATATCTTGTGCCAAATTTCATGTTTCCACCGTAATCAGTTTAAAAGCTATGACCAGTCAAATTTTCAAAACTTACTCCCATAAAAGTGGGTGGTGCCACGCCCACATAACAAAATTTATGAAAAAATTATAATATTCACGTATAAAGTTATATCATTTTAGCTATTTCAGCTACCGTGATATGTCATTTTACGAGATTTTCGAAATTTTCGATATTAAAAAAAGGGGCGTGGTTATCATCCGATTTCGCCCATTTCCAAAAGCAGTTTACCTGACCGAGAAAGTAACCTGTATACAAAATTTGATGCAAATATCTCAATTTTTAACAAGTAATGTCAATTTATGTGATTTTCGAAATTTTCGATATCGAAAAAGAAGGCGTGGTTATTTTCCGATTTCGCCCTACCTACCTGGGCCAGAAAGAAACTATTATACCAAATTTCAAAAATTATAATAGCTTTGTACTAGTACTAGTACGCTGGGTATAAAAAGTAAAAAAAAGTAACTTGCGTGCAGGCTCGAGTCCAGGGATAGTGATTGTTAAACCTCCTCAGCAAAGACTCGCTTTTTTTTTTTGCAGATACGATTCGTAGGCGGCATTACATACAAATGTAGTCCAAGTTTAGGAAGTAATCCAACGTTATATCGACAGCTATTTCTTAAAGCGAATGCTGAGCTAGGAGTTTGCACTTTATTAAGAGCTCTAATAAGCTTGCCAGTATATTTCAAAACTTTGGTCTTTGTGTGTTTGTACAAGTTTTTTCGATTTTAGGGAGACAATTTTAGTTGAGACCTTTTTTATGCCTTACATGAACTGTGGTCCGATGTTTTTAAGTATGAGAAGAAGAAGAGATGGACCCATCAATAAGTATACCGAAATGATCAGGATGACGAGATGAGTTGATTTAGCCATACCCGTCTGTCTGTCTGAATGTTTGAACGCAAACTAGTCCCTCAGTTTTTGAGATATTTGTCTGAAATTTGGTATGTGGCCACCATTTTGTAATATAGAATCATTTGTCGGAACCAGCAAGATCGGACCGATGTTACATATAGCCCCCCATACAATCGATTGTTCCGATAAACGGATTTTGGTAGATAACTCCTCTAATTAGATAGGTAGGAACATGAAATTTCGTTACTATTGCTCTTTTAGAATGAGGAATGTCGATGTTTAAAGTTAATGAGATTGGACAAACATAACACATCGCCCCCATATAATCGATAGTTCCGATAAT
Source organism: Campiglossa producta (assembly GCA_964058755.1). NCBI lineage: Eukaryota > Metazoa > Arthropoda > Insecta > Diptera > Tephritidae > Campiglossa > Campiglossa producta. The sequence goes on along the minus strand of CAXKVI010000083.1, from coordinate 91,329 downwards.
TTCGGTATGAGCTAAAGTTAAATTCACACAGGCTGTACTGGGGATCGAACAGTGTATATCGTGACGCTTATTCAGAAAAGGTATATAGCCTTCGGCAAAGCCGAATACAGCTTTCCTTACTTGTTTCCAAATAGTTTTTTTCCTTCCGGGTACTTTTACTAACACATATATAGATATATGACAAGATATATATGCAAGAGGTAGGGTCGATAAGTAGGGGCCCAAGAAAAATCACAAAGGCATATCGAGATTATGTCTCTTTTAAGTGATGAGCCGCTTTTGAAAAGTATATAGATTACAAAAATCGCTGGCTTAATTATTTTTGATCCACGGTTTCCCGGGAAAAACTGTTTGATGCCCCCTTGATGAAAAAAATTGTACCCGCCCTAGTATACATAAGTACCTCTAACGGAAATAATTAAAGAACAAATAATCAGATCATAAACCCTATATCAATGACAACATCTTGGTTTGGATTTAATATTACGCAAACAAAGCACTTAAGGCTGTTTAGAATAAGAAATGTTCTTTCATGTTGGGTTCTCTTAAAATAAATAAATGCTCTTTTCATAATAAAATATCTACATGGTTGTTTGCATTGTGTACGTTCTTGTTTTAATGGTAAAATGGTATTTAAATGGTAAAAAAAACAATAGCTATCAAGAAGAAACTCAAAAATTTAATAGGCGTCTATAAAAGTCTATTCTCGAGTATGTGGAAGGCCGGCAACGGTTCAAAGGAAGAGTTCCTGTCAATTCTAATATATACAAATCTCGTGTCAAGGTCTTCCTAAGCTTACATCTTTTAAACGGCTTGGTCGATTTTTATGAAGTTTAGGATGTATATTTGGGGGATATGAGAATAGGTTTTAAACTTTATTTCATACCCCTAGGTGATAAGAGTCTTGAGACCCAATGTGGACCAGCTCTAACCCTAGAAGGAATTTCTGAGATATGGATATCAAATGAAAGGTGTTGATAAAGTTTTACCAGAGGATAGTTTTTAATTCCATATGGGAACTCGTATCCGAAATATCGACTAATATGTGAAATTGAAAATAACCCAAATGATAAAATAGGGGGGTGCAATAACCCAAACGGCAATAAACCAAATTTTTTGTTATTCCTCAACTGAATGTGAAATAACACAAATTTGTGTTATTACATCACTTTGAGAAATAAGTCAAATTTTTTTCCCCACGTTTGAGCAATAAGGCAAAAAAGTGGACATGAACGCATCACTGACTTTTTTTGTGTTCGCACCGCACATTTGTCGTATAAATATGTAGATTTACCTATGCAGCATAAGACCAGTAATATATAAGCATACATACATACATTGTAGATACATTCTTTGTTAAGCGGGCTACTCACCTGCCAAGAAATGTCAAACTCCATATAAAAAAACGCTCTAGAAATGGTCAAGAACTGTTTTCACACGTCAATGTTTCTTGAGCCAATACTCAGCTCATAAGAAAAAATACTACAATTTTCAAAGGTTGGCAACGCCGGTTTACCTCAAGAAATAAATATGCTCGTATATATTTCTTGAGGTAAACGTTCGGATTCACGGCAAAGATGAGTATATACTTCGCTACACATGTTTTTTACATTTTTATAATAATACACTGAACCAAAAAATTTCATGTATCCAATGTAAAAGTACATAGATTTTAAGAATTGTACGTTAAAACCTCTCCAAAGAACGTTTTCGTAGAAATTTACGAACATTTCCTAGAATATAAGCACTTTTTCGTAAAATATGTAAACAAATCCACAGAAAGCATGTATTCATTCATAAATTGTAAGAAAACTTTCTTAGATTCTACGAATTTTTTCTTATATTTTAAGAAAAACCAGCGCGAACTTCTATGAAACTTTGTTCGTAAAAAACATGTTCGTTTTCGGTTCAGTGTAATCTTCAATAAAATGGAAAATGCCGTAAACGTCAAAATTTCTTGACCAGGTATAAGAAATATATGATCGTTTTTTTCTTGAGGCATTTCTTCGCAGGTGGGTAGCCCGCTTTACTATCAACTGGTTATTATTTATTAAAACAAGTGTTATACAAAAAGTAGATAAAGGTAGAGTTAAGAGAAGAGTGATGATTCGGGTGATGAAGAAATATCCGAAACTGTACCTGTAGACGAACCTCAACAAAATTATATCCTTACAAGAACGGCGAGTGGTAATAAACCAGACCTTAAAATTTTTCCACATTCAGTTGAGCAATAACACAAAGTTTGTGTTATTGCCGTTTGGGGTATTTCACCCTTCCCCCCCGATAAAATAAAATGTAAGTCATGAAAAAAATGCGACTATTAACTTCTGGCGCCACGTACCCCCGTTCCCCACCCCTAAATGCGCCCTTGGGCTGCTCAGTAATACGGTTACCTCATTTGCCAGACATCCATTGACAAATCGTATTTCCTGTTTCTCTATTGAGTATGTCTATGAGTGCATAATTCATCGATAGCATGCGAATGAGAACATTTAACGTAATTTCACTATTGTTTCCCCCAGCATTGTTGTTAGGTATTATTTGGAAAAGCAATTCTATTGCACACATAGTAGTGAAATCACTGAAAGTGCATACTCTCCCACCATCACCTGTTTGTTCGCATGTGTGCAGTTGCAATCATATTTAAGTGCGTAAATACACTTACCTCAGCCTAAAGCTTCTCATCAATCGAGCGAACAATGAAAGTCAGCACAATGAAAACAATTAAGTACGAGTATGTACTACCTTGCACACATTTTAAATAATTGTTTGTATGCATGTTTGTATTGAGCTATTCAGTTTCCTAAATATTGACAATAGTGACGTACTTAAATAATGACGAATAAATGTATGTATGTCACGCATGATGGGTTGGTGCTATTTGTCACTTCTTACAATAAAAAAGTATCTGAATATTTTTGAGGACAATTCGTTTTTTGTTCCATACTAGTTCAACCTGGTTCAACCCGAAAAAGTATCTGTAATGATAAGAGAGAAGAGAAGTAAACGAATCGAGTGAAGTATGAGTTCAGTCAGACAATTCTAGTTATATATTTTTCTCACTAGTTTGGCGTTTCGGTGCAGGGTACTTACCGTAGATGTGGAGAATTAATTTGAAATCTTGAAGCGCTATCTATTTTTTTTAACTACAGTTTATAAGGGATCACTAAACTGTTTGCCGCTGCTATCAATAAAGACTTCTTTATGATGAAATTTTCGAAAAAACTATTTCTTCATGTAACTTAAGTTAGTATAAGTACCTGGGTGACCGAGCTTGTTCGGTGCTATCAATTTAGCGTTAACTTTACTAGTGAAATTTTAATAGGAATAAAAAAGCATCGAAAATGTTTGACAAAAAACGCAAGGAAAAGGAAAATACCCGTCTTATACTGGCAAGATATGCAAATATCGGTATCAAATGAAAGATGAATTCGACCGTATTCAAACGAAGATATTGTCAGGCACTGTTGCCACTTACCCCATCTTATTTACTGCTTCGTATATCGACCAATATCTCGGGAATGGCTTTAGCGATTTCTATAAATTTTGGCTAGATGGTTTCTTTCATTCTAAGACTTTTTACTTTTTTTGTTACCACCTCGGGCTGTTTACAGGGTTGTTACCTATTTATATCAAATCAAGTAGGAAATCTTAGAAAAATAGTTTCCTTATTTTGGCTCCTAAGGCCTGGCTTCCTTAAACTAAGGAAAATAGTCCATAAATTGAAGAAAAAAGTCTTTAAATTGAGTAAGCCATGTCTTTGGAGCCAAATGAGGGAAATTTTTTCCTTGAAAAAGGGAAAATCTCTTTTGAGTGTACTATACCCTGCAGCGAAACTAGTCAGAAAAATACTAGTATAAAACTAAGTTTTCTGGCAGGACTCATACTAGTGAGGAAATATCCATTTCTTTCTAGTATACAACTAAAATTTTCTGACTGAATTCATACTAGTCAGGAACTATCCATACCATACTAGTATACACTCCATTTTTCTGGATGAAATCATGCCAGTTAAAAAATACAAAATTCATTCGTATCGTTTGCTTCTTTTTTCTCTTATAATTCACAAATGCTTTTTCATGATAGGGTATATACAAATAGTCGCTGCTGTAAGAATAAACATAAAAATGAAAGGCAAATGATAAAATAAAGGGTAAGCCATGAAAATTCTGGTTGAGATCATACTATTCCAGGTTCAATGCTTTTTGGACTAGTATGGGGCTAGTATATTTCATGGCCTTTTTCGACTAGTATGGGGACTAGTTAATTTCATGGAATACTAGTCCAGGTTGAAGTAGCATGGGACTGGTATTTTACAACTTGTATAATTCTAGTATACCATGACTAGTAGATGACTGGTATGTTCTGTTCCAAATCTGACAATTGACATTTCGTAGGACATCAACACGTAAAGAATACCAGTTGCTTATATGGAAAAAAGACAAAACAATGACTAGTTGGGCCCGGTGCACCAACTAGTTGTAAAGTAGTTTTCAACTAGTTGCTTTCGCTGCAAGGATATGTATCCAAAGTTTATCCAAATCGCTTTAGCTGTTCCCGAGTAACATTTCGTTTTCCTTTGGATAAAGTTACATGACGTTGGATCTCAAAGTACCTCTTACGGAGATTTTTCCTACGTAGATACGAAGTATAAACGTTATAGCTGGGCTTTGAAGAATTGTTGCTGCCATAGAAGCCTTGCACGTTTCGCTTACTGTAATGAGAACAAAGTATATTTTATTATTAGCTTCGAAGGTTGGCATACTTCAAATTCTTGCTCTTAAACCTAAATAGCTGTACGTTTAACTTTAAAGTGAAATATGCAAGCCATGCATGCAAGGACCTGAAGTGCGCTACTTTTGCAGATGAGTCTTACGGTTTTCGAGTCGTCCATTGCAATTTGAGCGCTGCTGGGTGGAAACAAGAGAAAGTAAGAAACGATCAATTTGATTTTACTCATTACTTTATTTGTATCTACTGAAATACAAATAGTCGTTTTACTCCACGTTTATTACAGATGTTTGACTTTATATCATCCTTCTTTTGCTCAATGCTGCACGTGCCATCTTGGTGATTTCGATATAGTGAATAAATTCAGTCTCAATCCATTTTCGTGATTACTTACGTAGACATAGATATGTAACTAGCGTAGTAAATTTATAGCTTTTCCAATTGCATTGAAAAATGTATTTTACGCTTCCAATTTGACTTTGCAAATATTACATAGAGTACGGTACAGATAGAAAAGCCATTACAAAATCAAATGCCCCAATTGTGCCATCCTCTTTTCATCTCAAACGCCAATGGTTCACCCAATGCAATAAAATTTTGATTGCCTTTCAAAGTAGATAAACGATTATTGCTAGCGCATTTGAAGTATCTAAAATGCTGATTGGTGCTGATTTTTTTCGATAGCGCTTCCGCTTGTTAAATAATTATACTGTTTTGATTTTTTTCCAAGCAATTTGTTTAGTTTTCAGTTTTGTATGGAGGGAGATATTCGATTCTTCGGTTAAATGCTTATTTTCTCAAAATTTACTCAACCGATTGCTAAGTAGTTGAATGGCTTTTTGATATTATAATAAAGATTCAGCAGGTTTTTGTTGTTTTATGTATAAACGAAAATGCCCAAATAAAAAAATAAGTAAGAAAGTTAAAATTCGGGTAATTATATACCCAGCGGTAGTTTTCATATGATTTTTGAAATATTCCATTTCGGAAGTGGGCGTGGTTGGAAAATGATTTCGTCCAATTACATCAGGTATTCTCCCTATTATTCTAGTATATTTTGTACCAATTTAATCGCTTACCGTAATCAGTATAAAAGTTATGAAATTTTCAAACATGCCTCCCTGAAATTTATCAAAAAATCATAATAGAATGATTAGGGGGTTCATCCTACCAAACTATATCATTTTAGCCATTTCCGTTACCAAATTATATTAATTTAGGTGATTTTAGAAATTTTCGATATCGAAAGTGGGCATGGTTGGAGGGCGATTTTCTCAAATTTCATCAGGTATACCTACTCCCAACGATATTAGTATGCTTTGTGTCAAATTCCGTCGTTCTGTCGTAATCAGTTTAAAAGTTACGACCAGTCAAATTATAAATAAATTTTTTTTTGGAAAAATCATAAGAGAATGGCTAGGGAGACTCACCTAAAAAATTATATCATTTTAGCCATTTCAGCTAACGAGAAATGTCTATTTATGTGATTTTCGAAATATTCCATATCGAAAAAAGGGCGTGGTTGTCATCCGGTTTCGCCCAATTTTAATAGCAACCTACCTTGCCCAGAAAGTAGCCTGTATACAAAATTTCATGCATATATCTCAATGAGTAAAAACTCAAGTTATCGTGTTCACGGACAGACGGACGGACGGATAGACGGACAGACAGACGGACATGCCTTAATGAACTCCTCTTTTCAACCTAAGATCTATCTCAATTATTTTGAGCCTTTACGTAGTACCGTTATCTTGACAAAATTATAATACCCTTGTACTAGTACTAGTACCTACGCTGGGTATAAAAATCAGAGAAAATACGTAGTGTCATATAGCTACTGCCAACCAAGGCATTTTCAAAGAGTGTTACCACCTGACTGTCGCCTTTGCTTTATTCCTTCATATATCGGCCACTATTCGAGAACCTATTGACCGATTTTGATGGAATCTGTTGGATATATGGAGAGTTCACTTCATTTAGAGATTTTCTACTTGAGTGTTGCCACTTTGTGTGGTTTATGGACCTGAATTTTAAATAAGGTATGCCAATGTGGGTATCAAATGAAAGGAATTTTTTGCCGTATGCCAGGGTTGCCACCTAACGGCATTTTATTTATTCCTTCGGCTACAGCTGAAGCGATTATGATCTTCTTGGGTCTTGCCACTTGAGGTGACTGTGAGGTGTTTGATTTTCTTTTAAATTATAAATAAAAGGATAGATGCTTTTAAAATGAAATTTTCAAAGAGTGTTACCACCTGACTGTCGCCTTTGCTTTATTCCTTCATATATCGGCCACTATTCGAGAACCTATTGACCGATTTTGATGGAATCTGTTGGATATATGGAGAGTTCACTTCATTTAGAGATTTTCTACTTGAGTGTTGCCACTTTGTGTGGTTTATGGACCTGAATTTTAAATAAGGTATGCCAATGTGGGTATCAAATGAAAGGAATTTTTTGCCGTATGCCAGGGTTGCCACCTAACGGCATTTTATTATTCCTTCGGCTACAGCTGAAGCGATTATGATCTTCTTGGGTCTTGCCACTTGAGGTGACTGTGAGGTGTTTGATTTTCTTTTAAATTATAAATAAAAGGATAGATGCTTTTAAAATGAAATTTTTTTCGGAAATTTGAGTTAGCTCTCTTATGACCTTAAGTGCGAATTGTAGTTTTTCGAGTAATTTTTTGATCCTCTTGAAACCAAACTGCAACAAAAACTACTAGAAAGGGTGGGACCCTGACCCAAAACGGTCACAACTCGATTCTAAAATTACCTCAACATCCCAAAATGCCCTCAAAATGGTTCAAAAATTACTCCAAAATAATCCCAAAACGCTCCCAAAACGTCATCGTTATGCGGTTAGTGCTCGATATGTTTTGGAAATCTTTTTTTTTTTTAAATCGTATACTGTTGGATAATGCGATAACCCTTCTCTAACCGTGTTTGGAACACACCCCACACAGATTTGTTTTAGTTTATATTTGCAGAAAATGTTTTTGTGCTGCAGCAAAATTTGTTTGTCCCTTGCCAAATTTGCCCATATATTCAAATAAAATGTGTATACTAAATTTTCAAACAATTTGAGGATTAGTAAGTTTAATTGTTAATAAATTTCGTGCATTTAGTATAAAAACCCATAACCGATACATTAAACAAGCAAATTGTGGGTACTCACACAACCTCTTTCTATATGAACGAGTGCATTTTTTTGCTTAAATTATGCCACATTCCCATATTTATTTACTTGCCAAATTTTCTAGCAAATTAATAGCCATTTTTCTTATTTTTGTTTTACAGTTCGACGAACGCTTTGTTGTGGGAAACATTTTTCAATACGCGGTTTTTTGGCAATAACCAACAATTAAAAGTTCGTTATTAAAATTTAACGGTAAGTACATATAATGTTGTTGAAGTGCATCAATTTTAAAATATGCGAATAATATTTGAAATTTACGAGTGCTAAGAGGCTATAGGAAGTTGTGGTAAAATATATATAGAAAAAATGTTAAGTGGTGCTTGCATGCACGATAGTATGCCTAGATTTCGTCGGAAAAAGTACAAAACCGCACATCATTCTTCTGCAAAACCGCACATTCGACATTTCTGTCAAAAATGAGATTTGCCTACCAGGGCTTCTGGGTACCCGGGTCCATTCATTAGTAACAAAAAGTAGGGTTTTGTGCAAAGGAATGCCAAAAAACGACATTTGAATTTGACTCACCAGTGGGATGGGTCTCCCTACATGTGATTTCTGCCACAACTGTTGGGACGAGCAAGACATTGAAAGTATCCCGGGTAGAAAATCTGTTAAATTTAGTCTAGGGCCTGACTAGATTTTCCCTTTTAAAATCATGGGGCTACCAAGGAAAGTTTGCACAGGCCCTTATCTGTTTGTCAACGCTTTTTAATAAAGGGCCTGCCGTGTAGTGCAAATCTAGGCCCTGCCTAGTTTTTCCCAGGCAATGCCATTGCCCGTAATTTTAAAAAAATACGCTTTCCATTCCAGAGCCCTTGCAGGCCCAAGGTCGAATTGTCTATTGTAGGAAAATCTAGCCAGCGCCTAGATTAAGAATAGATTTGCCTAGATTATTTTCTACCCGGGATACCTTCACCGTGTACCCCCATCAGACAATGCCCCGCCATTCTTTCAACCATTAGGCCTAGAGGGGCGCGCTTCGGGTTAATGATGAACCTTGTTGGCTTCTCATTGATGCGAGATCAGGGGTAGCCGGAAACCTCACATATATGTTTCAGTGTCCACCTCGAATTAACCTTTCCGGCTTGAAGGGATTTCATAGCTGCCTGATTGTCAGAGTAAATTAAAATAACGGTCGTGTTTTTTGAAAGCATCTAGCATGCGGGCTCATTTATTTGCCTTTGAAGACACTGCAATGGTTCGGTAGCTTAATGCATACGGAGAAGGGGGTCATCAGAGTAAATTCTGCTACCAACTTTGCTATCCAGCTTAGAGCCATCCGTGAAAACGGATGTGGCCTGCGGGTACAGAGTTTGTACGTTCCCCCATTCGTGCCTCTCAGGGATCCCTATGAAGAATTTGTTGTTTATGCGAAAAATCGGAGAAGTGTAGTCCACTTAACACAAGTGTCCGGGTATGGTGTCCAGAATTTTAGTGTGCCCGAATCTGGTGTCGTTCCATGGCGAGACCGCATTCAGTCTTATTGTGCTGCAGATGGCCTAGATGTTGAATACAGATCTATCGGAAGAAGGTTTAGCAGGGAAGGTGGGTGTGCAGGGAAAATTGCCCCTGTAATAAGCAAGCCAGTATACCGCTGCCCTATGCCGCTCTTTCTTGACCATTCCTCCACGAGATTCAGTGCTGTCTGGTGTGCCCCTGGATGCGTATTTCGCTATGGAGGCATCTACCATATTTGATTTCGCGAGCTAATGCGTTGAGGAATAGATAGCGATTGTTGTTGTTGATTTTTATTTTTAGCCTTTCGGAACGGTATTTAACTTTTGCAAAAAATTACCACTCATGTGAGAGCAGCACGATTTTATTTTTCTCCCGTGATGTGGGCCTTAATTTATGACATTTTCAAGCGCTGTGCACGATTTGATCCTATGACATTTTACTCATGTGAGTTGATTCTAAATTGATTTTAGGAAATTTCCAAACCTGTGTGTATTCTACGAAATTTGTTCTCATTTGAGATGAGATTTGATTTTGTAAATTTTGTACTTATGTGTGATGAGCATGATTATTAGAGTTCGGAAAATATGTCAAAATAAAACGCTAACATGATTGTCACAGTTTAACCGATTAATTTACAAAATAATTTCAGGCGCTTGATTTGGCATATTTTTCCGATCTCTAATGACTATATTCTTCGATCACTCACGTGATTTTATCATATGGAATTTTTACTCATTTGAAATGAGATATCAAACGGTGACATTTTTAATCATGTGAGTTGAGCACAACTCAATTCTATGAAATTTTAACTAGATAATGTGAGTTCAGAATATTTTGTTCTACAAGTTTGTTCTCATGTGATGAAGTAAAATCACACAAACTGGCAACACTGATGAACATCTAAATGATATAGCTCTTACTTCGGGGTCAATAGATTACGGGTGTTGGTCGGAAGAGATACGATGCTTATTTGTGCTGGGAAACATTTTAAAATTAGAATAAACAAATCACAAAAACGTCAGCTGCAATTAACATCGAGCAAACGAACGCTGATTGAAGATAGCGAATATTCGTATGAGGTAAAAATCGGCGAATGTTGAGGTGAAACGTTTGTTAATTTTTGGTCAAATTTAGATATATGTAAATATTTGCGAATGTCTAGTTCGCGAAAAAAATAAGATAGATTCGAATCTGATTGGTTTGTCTGATTGATATTCTATATCCCATTTTTACATATCCAACGACCAACCAAAGCAACTACATATCCTGTGTCAACAAAAACTTAAAGTCTATCTAGGGTGAAATATATGTACATTGGGGTGATTCAAAAAAATGCCGACTTGGTCGTACCCCCTAAAAAGTTAGGTATTGATGAGAAAATAAGCCTTGCAAAAAATTAGCGCTCTAACTTAACCCTTAGGGGTGGCTATTTTTTTCGCCCTTTCCCATACATTTTGTATGGGGAAAAGTTGGCGGCCACCGTGGTGTAGCGGTTAAGGGGTCAGTTACATAAAGCTTTATTTTGACTTTACCTCAAACTTTGACTTTGACAGAAAAGTTCAGTATACGTATTTAAACGAAGCATGGCAAATTGGAGACCTCAAAGTTGAAGCAAGGTTAAAATTTGGCAAACTCTCAAATTTTGCTTGCTTTGCTTGCTTTGACAATCAGATCTTGATGACTTTGCTTTAATTAAAGAATAAAAAGTTGGAGGAAATAATAATTAATTCATTTTTTATATATTAAATTAATACATTAACTAAAATACTACGAATGCAAAGAAAAAAATAACGAAAACAAATGTATAAAAGAGAAGCGTCAAGGCGTTCATTGTAGCATACCTCTAAAGTTGGACGCAAAGTTTTGAGGTAGCAAATGTCAGGCGAGGTTAACAAAGCTTTATGTATTTGACCCTTAAGTGTTCGGCCTTCTACACCAAGTCGTGGCGGTTCGATGCCCGGCAAAAGTAACATCAAAAATTATTTAGAAAAATAATTTTTCTAAACGGGGTCGCCCCTCGGCATTAGTTTGGCAAACTTTCCGGGTGTATTTCTGCCACGAGAAGCTTCTCAGCAAAAATTCATTTGCTTTGCAAGTGCCGTTCGGAGTCGGCAAAAAACTGTAGGTCCCGCCAACTTGTAGGAAAACTCAAAAAGCAACACACCACAAGTTGGAAAGAGAAGCTCGGCTAAAAATCTCGTTAGAGGTTGTGATAACCTGTTGGTATATCGCCGCCATTAGTTTTTTTTTTTTTTTTTTTTTCATCAATACCTAAAGTTTCAGGGGGTAAGACCGAAATAAAATACAAATTTTTTTTGTTTGAATCACCCTAACTTTTTAGGGGGTAAGACCAAGACGACATTTTTTTGAATCACCTTAATATACATATTTCAAAAAAAGCCCAACTGCCTAGTTTGTTCTATAATACCTAATAATTTACTTTGACTGTTATTATTATCGAACTATTTCTTTTTTCATCATCTACACACAGACAAATTTTTATCAACATAAACCATGTTAAACTAACAATAAAGATCCTGTTAAATTTGCATGAGATAATGAGGCAGATAGTGTTGTTTTAAGAGGAAATCAGGTTGATTTAACAGGAGTTCATGTTAATTTAACAGGGAGTCATGTTAATTTAACAGGGAGTCATGTTAATTTAAAACGAAGTCATGTTAATTTAACACGAAGTGATGTTAGTTGAACACGTTTCATGTTAATTTAACAGGAAGTCATGTTGGTTAAAATAACATGATCGATAATGTTGAAAAATAATAACCTGAAAAAGTGTTAAAAAAGTGTTGATTTTACATGAAAATTTTTCTGTGTGTAAACATTTATTTTAAGTTATAGATACAGTCTCTTATATTGCTTCCACGATATGTTCTATTGGCTGCAACAGCCTAATAATTAATTGCTCTTGTCGCTAGCTTCCTGGTTGTAGTTTTGGCTACGCATAAATAATATTGTTGCCCTCGATATATTTGGTTAAAATGTAATTTTTTTCGTGTATTTTGATTTGTTTAATAATGCACATCGGTCCTGCAACATACCGCATTTTGGGTAAATATGGAATATTTTAGTGCGATATTTGCGTTTGTCAGCTGTCAAAATATAATTTTAGCAAATGTAATTGATGGTGATGTTGATGGTGGTTTTCATGAATGTTTCAAATAAGTATGAATACACATACGTACATATATCGTGGCACATGTGAACATATTTATAAATAATAATTTAAAATTAGTAATTTTCGAAAATTTATTTGCACAGTTTTGTTGGATTTGCAAGCAACAAAACTACAAACATATGTAGTGTTAAATATAGCATAGGCGCTTGGCCATTCAATGGTCATGGTAATGTAGTTTTGCTGATTTAGCAAGTTCAATATATGTACATATCTAAAAATATTTGTAGGTATTAAGTATAATTTTTGTCCAATAAACTAAATGGTCGGTAACTCGGTCTGGGCGGTTGAAAAGCTAATGTCATCACTTTACGTTTTAGCTTATTTTACAATTTGCCGGATTCTCGGTATTTTCCGTATAGCGAAATAGCCAAATCTCGGGATTGACATTCCTAGTATCCGTGGTATCACTACGGTCCTTCTAAAACTGGCCCCAGTGTGCCTCGGCGGCAGCCACTTTAACCTAACCTATAAGCGTCGTTCTGACGAGCGCTATTGAAAGCTTTCAGCTTACTTAAGCAATAGTCGACCTTTTGAAGTTAACTTCTTAGGAGCCGATGCAATTATTTTTAAGCACAGCGAAATTTGAATAGGAAATAGGAATCAAATATTTTATTTTTTGACAATTTTTTTAAAGTAGACACCATTTTTGAAAATTCGACTGGTCGTAAGTTTTAAACTGATTACGGTAGAACGATGAAATTTGGCACAAGGCACTCTGAAATCGTTGGCAGTATACCTGATGAATTTGGATAAAATCGCTCTTCAACCACGCCGACTTTCGATATGGAAAATTTCGAAAATCACTTAAATTGGCATAATTAGAAAAAGGAAATAACTAAAATGATATAATTTGGTAGGATTTTTGATAAATTTTTAAAATTGGGCTTGGGAGGCATTTTCGAAAATAACTTAAAAAACATAAAAAATCTTAAAATTGCTAAATACCCATCAGTATAGACACTCTAGACGTTTTTGACTATAGTTTTACCAATGAACCAAAGAGAGAAGATTGTGCCACACGCGATCGCTGGTAGGGTTTCAAAAAACCGTGTTGAGGGGACAACCATGGACGAATTCAAGATGGCCGACTGAGCAGGGCAGTCGTGACGTCAAACGCTAGTTAGGGTTAATTAACTTTATTATTTTACAAAAGGAAATGATTTGCCTGTTTCTAGTACGCACTGAAATGACAAAGGCGAAAATTCTTTATGTGCAAATATTCTAAAGCTTTAGTAAAGAAGAAAAAAATTCAATGAGTAAATACGCAAAAGAATCTTACGATAACTTTACAGGCATTTCTTCAACGACTTTAGCATGTCAGCCTTGCTTAAACGTTTTACTTACCTACTTACAAGTAAATTTCACCCACGCATTGCCAGAGTACCTATGTATGCTCACTTACAAACACACAAACATGCACACGCGCAGCGTAAATTAATATATTAAATTGAATGCTTAATGACATTAAGTGCGCACGGTTACATATAACGCATAATTTTGCAAAAGAACACTTCATACCACAAGCTTCGACTTCACTCCTCGTTCAACTTGGTTCTCTTAACGCACATTCTTCGCTTTCAGACGAGCTGTAAGACATCTACTTTGAGCATTTTAATTATTATGTCGCAGAAATCTTAAATTTACTTCGTTTAGTGCGAGAATTACAGCAAATGTGCTCCGTTGAATGAATTCTCAAGTCTGACGATGATAATTTTTTTTTTCTTGCATGAAGATTTATGCAAATGTAATTGCGAAAAACTGCATTGCATTTAATATTTAACATGATCAGTTATGATTTTAATATATCCAATTAAAATTTTAGCTTGCGTGTAAGTGTTAACGAGAGGAAAGGTGGAAGCAAGAATTTATCAAACAGTGTGAAATATAAGTTGTATAAAAAATGAAATGAGTCAATAAGGAAATGAACTTTTGAGGGAAACCGTAGTTTAAATTAGTTCCGATCTATTGAATATTCCCATGCACGGATGTTTTAATGAATTTCAGCAGCTCTCCATAAAAATACGTCCTAAAGTGGAAAATCATTACAAACAAGACAAAAATTTTTTACTCTTAAGTATTATATACTTGTTCCTCTTCTTTCTAATAACAGACTTTAAATTAAATGCTCAATGTTGCGCTATCAACCCGTTCACCATTAGAGAGGGTGTCGTCAGCAATGAGTTCTGTAATTAAATAGCAAGACCTTGAAGAAAAAAGTAGCAACCAAAGAATGAACATTAACGCTGGCTTCGTGAGCAAATGTCCTAAGTTCATTTTTCGTTGGAAAAATGAGATTTCAATACATAGTTACATCATCGTTTAACGTTAAAAAAGTAACCAAAAACATCGATTTTAGACATTGTTATGTAGTGGTATGCAAAAGTTCTAACTCCACCAAAAGCACAAAAAAAAACGCACGTCCTAAGTCCAGTTGAAAATAAGTTGTTAGTTGTTTCAATACATTTTTTCCCTAGAACCATAAGAAACTCTGGATGGCAGCCCTGCTTATTTACGGCCAAACATACCTTTCATTTGATACCCATGTTTACATATCTTGCTCAATATAAAAAAAATTGAGATATGGGGTTAGGTGGCAACCCTAGGTGACAACCCTTCTTGAACTTGTCATATTTGAAACTCCGGCCGAAAATACCTTTAATTTGATACCCATATATTCATATTTTGCTCAATATTAAAAAAAAAACTGCTCCATGCATTTATTCTTAGAATGAATCATACTACATATATGTATATATGCCAAATTTCAACGACATCGGAAACAAAAAAAATATTTGTGAGAAAATGTTTTAAGTCCAAAATGTGCTCATAACTTTGCATTTACTTTATTTTGAAATTTTTGATAGCTGATATTTAAGCAAGCTGAACTGAAGGAAAAAACAGCTTTTTTAGATTTTAAAAATATTCACAACAAAAAAAACTTTTGCGGTTTTTTTCGTCTACTGAACCATTACAAAAAATGGACTTGGTACATTTGGTCACGAAGCCAGCGATAAGTAAAGTAGTAAAGAGGGAATACGACAACTAAAGAAAAAAAAAAAAAATGGTTACAATTACTAAAGGCTACTAAGCAGCAAATCAGCGCTGAATGCTTAGCAAATGAGACAATAAATGAAGCAATTTATACAAAATAATGACAAGTAAACTGCTTGAGCCTCCCTTTTGACGTTTATTGTGCCAGTCATAATGAGCAATGCAATGAACAGCAACAACAGCTTTCAACATCATTTATTGGCGCTTAACCGCCTAAGCGATTTTGGCCGTTTCGTATCAAAGCACGCCAGTCATTCCTTTTTAGCGATAACGGACGCCAATTGGAAACCCCAAGGGAGTTCAAGTCATCCTCCACCTGTTGTTTCCATCTCAGTCGAGGCCTCCCCCTTCCTCTGCTGCCGAATTCAGGCGACGATAGGAAAACCTTCTGTGCTGGAGCTTCTTTGTCCATTCGCATAACATGGCCCAGCCAGCGGAGTCTTTGGGCTTTAATTCGCTGGACTATGGTCAGATCTGCGTAGAGCTCGTACAGCTCATCGTTAAATTTCCTTCTATACTCGCCGTTGGCATCACGGGAGAACTTTTCTCTCAAATACTCCAAGGGCCATCTCATCTTCTCTTGACATTGTCCATGAATCTGAGCCATACATCAGGACAGGTATGATGAGAGACTTATAGAGCGTGATCTTTGTTCTTCGAGAGAGGACTTTACTTCTCAAAGTAGCACTTGTTGGCAAGAGTGATTCTCCGCTGGATTTCTAGACTGATATTATTTTCGGTGTTGATACTGGTTCCCAAATAGACGAAGTCCCTCACAGTTTCAAATTTGTAACTATCAACAGTGACATGGCTGCCAAGGCGCAGGTGCGCCGATTCTTTCTTTGATGACAGCAAATACTTCGTCTTGTCCTCGTTCACGGCAAGACCCACTTTTTTCGCTTCCTTATCCAGTCCAGAGAAGGCAGCGCTTACGGCGCGGTTGTTAAGGCCAATGATATCAATATCATCGGCATACGCCAGCAATTGCACGCTCTTGTAAAAGATTGTACCATTGCGGTTTAGCTCTGCTGCTCGAATTATCTTCTCCAGCATCAGATTGAAGAAATCGCACGAAAGGGAGTCGCCCTGTCTGAAGCCTCGTTTGGTTTCAAATGGCTCAGAGAGGTCCTTCCCGATTCTGACGGAGCTGTTGGTATTGCTTAACGTCATTTGACAAAGCCGTATAAGCTTTGCAGGGAAGTCAAATTCAGACATGGCGGCATACAGGCAACTCCTTTTTACGCTGTCAAAAGCGGCTTTAATCGACAAAGAGATGGTGAGTGTCGATTCTCTTATCATGGGTCTTCTCCAGGATTTGGCGTATAGTGAAAATCTGGTCGATGATAGACTTACCAGGTCTAAAGCCACACTGATAAGGTCCAATCAGTTTGTCTACGATGGGCTTCAGCCTTTCACACAACACGCTAGAAAGAACCTTATATGCGATATTAAGAAGACTAATTCCGCGGTAGTTGGTGCGGTTAGCGGGATCGCCTTTCTTGTGGATTGGGCAAAGCACACTTAAATTCCAATCCGGAGGCATGCATTCGTCTGACCATATTCTGCATAAGAGCTGATGCATGCTTTTTACCAGCTCTTCGCCTCCGCGTTTGAACAGCTCGGCGGGTAGTCCGTCTTTTCCAGGCGCTTTGTTGTTTTTGAGCCGGGATATAGCTATCCTCACTTCATCATAGTCAGGTGGTGGGACGACTTTTCCATCGTCAGGGATTGGGGTATCGGGTTCGACGTCTCCCTCGCAATTTAGCAGTGAGGAGAAGTGCTCCCTCCATAATTTAAGTACACTTTGTACGTCGGTTACCAGGTCGCCATTATTGTCCTTACAGGAGCTTGCCCCGGTCTTAAAACCTTCCGTCATCCGCCGGATCTTTTCATAGAATTTTCGGGCATCATTCCTGTCAGCCAGCATCTCAAGCTCCTCACACTCACGCCTTTCGGCCTCACTTTTCTTTTTTCTGAAAAGGCGTCTCTCTTCCTTCTTTGCCTCACGATATTGTTGCCATACACTGCGGGTTGCGCCCGTTCGCAACGTCTCCTTGTAGGCAGCGTCCTTTTTTTTCGAGGCAGTTTTGCATTCCTCATCGTACCAGTTGTTCTTGCGGGCTCGCTGGAACCCTATAGTGGCCTCAGCGGCGGTACGCAATGAGTGAGAGATATGCTTCCATTGCTCGGTTACGTCGTTAGGTCGAGGATTGCCCTCTGCAAGCAGGTGTGAGAGTCGAGTTGTGAAATTATCAGCTGTCTGTGTCATGCGCAGCTTCTCGACGTCAAACTTTCCTTCCGTTACTGTGCGCACTTTCTTCGTTGCACAGAGGCGTGTGCGTATCTTGGGTGCGACAAGATAATGGTCAGAGTCAATATTGGGACCACGCAGTGTACGCACGTCCAGAACGGTGGAGCTATGTCTGCCGTCAATCAAGACATGATCAATCTGGTTTCTAGTTCTTTGATCAGGGGACAGCCATGTGGCTTGGTGTATTCGCTTATGCTGGAACCTGGTACTACTGATGACCATATTGCGAGCAGCGGCGAAGTCAATCAACCTAGTGCCGTTGGGGGATGTTATATCGTGGAGACTGAATTTTCCAACTGTGGGACCAAAGACTCCTTCCTTGCCCACCTTGGCATTAAAGTCGCCGAGCACGATTTTGATATCATGCTGTGGGCAGCGATCATAAGTCTGTTCAAGTTTATCGTAGAAGGAGTCCTTCTCTGCGTCGTCCGTCTCCTCAGTCGGCGCATAGGCGCAGATAAATGTTATGTTGAAAAACCTCGCCTTGATGCGGATCGCAGCGAGACGCTCGTTCACAGGAGTGAACGCTAATACTTGGCGGCGAAGTCTCTTTCCCACCACGAATCCTACACCACGCGCTTTTCCGCGTGTCTGGCCACTGTAGTATACGTCACACGGACCGATGGTCGTCTTTCCTTGCCCCGTCCATCGCATTTCCTGCAGGGCGGTGATGTCGGCCTTTGCGCCTACGAGGACATCAACCAGTCGGGCAGCGGTACCGTCCCTTGAAAGGGTCCGGACATTCCCGGTACATGCCCTAATATCCAAATCGTTATGCCTTATTCGTTTTGCCGGGTCGTCAACATTAAAGGGGGTTCTCATCCGAGGCTTTGCATTTTTTTTCATTGGAATTAAGTTTTTTACGTGGCGGGTCCCAAACCCAGCGCACAACCCGTTTCGGGGTTTTGGAAAATATTTACACATTTATATAGCGAGCCGCTTGCTTCAAGACAGACGCCCGCTTGCAGCCGCACCTCATGGTGAACAGACGCTACGCAAAAACCTTGGTGAGCCCTTAAACCAAGTATGTCAGAGTGGCCCCACCGGGGCTCCCTCTCTTTCTGCCGCGAGCCTAGGTAGCTCCCGTTGCCCAGAGTGCACGAACGAGGACGCAAGAGTCGGGATTGAGCAAGGCCACTTAGCAAACACACTCCATTACACTCCAACAACAGCTTTACGATTAACATTAATGCGGTATTGCGAATTGTATTTTTTTTACGAATTTGATATCAAAAGCATTCTCACAAATAAAAAGGGGGGTTATCAGAAAAGGGGGTGTGGCACCTCCCATACAAACTTAAGTTTTCTAAATATCTTTAAAATTGTAAAAGGAAGGTACATAAAAATTGGTCTAGAGCTATAGGTACAATGCCCACACCATTCTCGGGCATAAAACTAGTGATTAGCCGCATGGTACCACCCTTTCAATCTTAATTTTTCAGGTTGATTCTTTTTAAAACAGTTCAAGGTAGGGACTTGGAAATCGGTACAGAGCTATGGATACCAAAACCATTTTCTCCCATATAAGTTGAGGTTTTGTAAAAAGGGGGCGTGGCAGCTCCCATACAAACTTAATTTTTCATGCTGAATACTTCTTAAAGAGTTTAAGGTAGGGACCTGAAAATTGGTATATATTGGCCATACGATGTCAATACTTATAAAACTGGGGGTTATTGGAAGAAGGGGCGTGATAGCTCCCATACAAAATAAATTTTTCAAGGGTTCAATAAAATGAAATGAAAATGTGGCGTGGCACCTCCAATTTCTACTTAACTTTCATGGCTGAATGTC
Organism: Campiglossa producta; assembly: GCA_964058755.1. Classification (NCBI taxonomy): domain Eukaryota; kingdom Metazoa; phylum Arthropoda; class Insecta; order Diptera; family Tephritidae; genus Campiglossa; species Campiglossa producta. Next base: position 71,596 of record CAXKVI010000083.1, on the reverse strand, counting down.
TCCAAATAGGTTTATTGTGGGGTCCTGAAAATTTTTATAAAACTTTAAGATATCAATATTATTCTTCCAGAAAAATGTTCGAGCTGTCTGAAACCTGATCTCCCACACCAACTCCATTTTTGAAATTGGATATCCCTTAATTGGGTTAATGTAGGGGCTGAAAAGGTTAACTTTAAAATTAAAGACTCGATGAGAAAACGGGCCTTAGAAAACAAAAATTACGAAGGGCCTAATTTCGAACTTCAATAGCCGGGAAATAACTTTTTTCCTTCTCTTAATTTCTTCAAATAAGTTGGTTGGTTGCCAAACCGGGTGCTGCACATTGCTTTCGTCATTCCTGTAGAGAGGGATGATTAAAATCCAATCTCTCAGTTTTCTTATATTGTGAGAATAAATCGCATTTTTGAGAAACATTCATTTCATTTTCATTTCATTTATTGAGCATTTTTCTTACATCTATCTATTTACTTATAAGCAAATTTACAAAATTGCAAGAAAAAATTAAACTTAAACAATATCAAGTACGAGGTAACAAATGCTAAATATATGTGTGAGATCAGTTAGATATAAGAAAAAGGTAAGACATTTTCTATGTTAAATTTAACATAGTGACAAATGTTATATCTATAAAAAAAAATATTAAAACATTAGTGCAATGGGGTAGACTGCTAAATATTGAAACTAAATACTAACTCTGTGTTTAGTTATAGTTGTTTATAAAAAACCTATTAGAATTTTTATTTTCAGCAAGTTTCTTTTCACTCATCTTCCTTTTCTGTTAAACGAGGCACGTTCACATTAAAGTTTGTTGTTGTAACAGCAAAAACACTCCCCGATGGTTTTGGGGAGTGATGCCGAATTGACAGTCCTTGGCCGGATACGAACCCGGTAATCCCTTGCGGTACTGCCGACCGTCGTGGTAGCGATTTGGTATGACCGGTGAAACCTTATAGGTCATGTTATCCCTCCATCCGTAAGGAAAGAGGAGATGTGTAATGAGTGGGGAGAGGCATCATATCCGTAAATCATCGAGTCAGCACGTCATTTCCTATGTGCATATTAGTCGCCTCTTACGACCGGTATGTCTACCTCGGACATATTAAACCACTAACCCGCTGATGTCAACGAGTCTCGTTCACTGTAGTATGGTATTCATTCATTCATTCATTCATTTTTATTCATTATTATCTTATGACAACTTAAAAGAAATTAACATTAGTACATCAGTGAACATACAATAAAGTAAATACAATAAGATAATAGCTAATGACGTTGAGTGTTCAAAAAAAGAACAGTGATAACGGTATTCAACAGTGGCGCATCTTACGCAATTTCTCTCACACCTCTTCTCCACCTCCTTTAAAAAAAAATAAATATGATAGATTATATATAACATCCGGAATTGGAATTAGGATTTTTACCACCTTGTTATATACGAGCGTGCAAAACATACAGAAATGAATATCTTTGGTTCAGTAAGCTACTGATCATTTCCCAACATATGTATATCCTCTCAAAGTAGCAAATTCGTATAAAGATATACATATATGTATTGTAGTTTATGAGCTAAGTTAGTTTTATTCACAGAACATAAATAGCATACAATAGCTTCAAGCCATTCGCCAGTTGAAGAAGCATTAATTGTAACTTTTACACATACACATGTATGTATTTATGTATGTTCGTATTGTGTAGTTATTTCAGCATGTGTTGCACGAAGTATTTTAAAATTTTCAACTTTTCATATATTGCACTTGTAAGCAATGGTTGCAGGCAATTTGTTGCATCTTGTTATTTGTTGTGGCAGCTGCCTAAACTTTATTCGTTAGGAAGTGTGTTGTATTGTTTGCTGCAACCAAGTTTCTTTGTATGCAAGTTATGCTTGCTTTGATGTGTTAACGTTTCAAATGTTTTAACTTGAAAAGACGTGCGCATATACCTACATATGTATACGGTTACTCGAATTTTAGGTGACACTACTTTAAGAGAGTGAAATAAAATGCAGTTCAACATTTGATCTTTCTCGACCTGAATTTACTTTTATATTGTCTTACTTGAGAACAGTATCTGATCTGAGATAAATTTACTGAATATTAACAGGCACCAATTCTTTATAATTTTTTTAATATTAATCCCAATATATCAAATTTATCTATATACTTGATATCGGAATATTATTCTTTTTTTTTGAATTTTTTGTTACTCATACGACAAGGCATCCTGTGAAAATTTCCAGTGATATATGGAAAATTAAATATGTATAATTCCCTGATCTGAAAATCACTTTCACAGTTTGGACTATCGGCTATGAATATACTCAAGAGGTTATTGCTTACACTACTGGAACCAAATGTTTACGGACTAGTTACCCTTGTGACATACCCTTACCTGTGTGTTTAGTACCTGGCACTGGCTCTGCTCCCTAGAGAGTGATTTGTTTAACACTGATGCTCATAACGACTTGCATTCTTTGTAATTTTATGACTTACAATAATTAAAACTAGAGTTCGCCCAGTGGTTGAAATTCAACCACAAAACCTTATTTTATTTTCCCACCTTTTTGCTATTTCTTATTCTTATTTTGTATATTTTTGGTTTCTATACATTCCTATTCATTTTGCCTTTTCCTCCCTCTTTACATCATTCAGTAATATAGTTTCAGTGTTGATAATTATTTATTCTTCTTAGGTCGTCTTCATACGTATTTCTTTCCTTTTCTTTCCTTAGCATTAATTTGGTTTTATTTCCTTTCCTTTCCTCTCCTTTCATCTCAATTTATTCTCTTTGCTTTTCTTTCCTTCTCTTCCCTTTTATTTCCTTTCCTTATCTTCTCCTTTCTTTTCCTTTTCTTTCCTTTTCTCTTCTTTCCTTTTCTTTTCTTTTCTCTTCTTTCATTTCATTTTATTTCCCTTCTTTCTTTCTTTCTTTTTTGTTCTTTTTGTTTCTTCTCTGTTCTTTTTCTTTCTTTTCATTTCTTTTATATTCTTACCTGATCCTTCTTTCCATTTCCATTACATTCCTTTTTTCCTTTTATTTTCTTTTTCTTTCCTTTCCTTTCGTTTCCGTTGCTTTAGTTTCCTTTCATTTTATTCATTTTTTTTGTTCCATTTCATTTCTTTTCTTTTATTTTTTTCTTACCTTTATTTTCTTTCACTTTTTTTCTTAAATTTCCCTTCCTGTCATTTCGTTTCCTTACCTTTCCTTTCCTACCGTTTCCTTATTTTCTTTTGTTCCTTTCCGCAACTCCTTTGCTTTTCTTTTTCTTTCGTTCATTTCCTTAACTTATTTTTTTTAGCTTTTCATTACCTTTCTTTCCTTTATTTTTCTTTCTTTTTTTCTTCTTTCCTTCCGTTGTCTTTCTCCTTTTGCTTCTCTTTTCCACTGCTTTACCTACATTACATTTCCTTTCTTCCCTTCCTTTTTTCTTTTCCATTCCTTTCCTTTCCCTTTGATTTTTCTGTCATATTTTCCGTTCCTTACCTTAACTTACCTTAGTTTTCCTTTTATCCATCCCTTTCCTTTCCTATTATTTTCTTAATTTAATATTTTATTTATTTCATTTTGTTTCATTTTTATTTATTTTATATTATTCCCTTTCCTTTCATTTCCAACAAATTTTATTTTTTTACTTTCAATCACTTTTCTATTTCTGATTTTACTTTTTTTAAATTTTATCAATTTTCCATTTTATTTTATTACACTAAGTCTAGCCACGAAGGGCCTTGTGCATGATCTAGCTTATTTGTGCCTTTTTTTTAAAGCATTTGCTTCTCTGAATCCCCACGCATAGATTTTGTTTTTGTAAACACTGTTTGTACCTAAGCTCAATAAAGTTGACGGGCTGGCTCATGTTATCTTATTGCTGCCAACAAAACTACTCACCCTACTGCAATGAATGCAAACACAACAATGCCAGTGGTCATACCTACATACATACACCCATAACAGCGGCTCTATAAAGCGAATGCGTGTATATCACATGTAGTGGTGTGATTTTCAAATCATAATATAATTAATTTTGTTTTAATTTTTGGTTTGTTTTCGGCCACCCTGCTCGGCGAGACATATCGATACATACCAAATTTTATATACCTTAGAATTGTGGTTATTGCAAAAAAGGGAAGAACCAGTTATGTTTGCGCATTTATATATAATAGATATCCTTTAACAGCTTCAAGTGGCAGAATTTACTATATTTCTAGACTTTTTTTCAAGTCCTTACTGCCAAAGCAAACGAAAGCTGCTAAAATACAACAACTTGCTAATGAGGCAAATGCATTCGCATCCATCCACATGTCTGATCCTGTGTGTGCAGCTGCTAAACTACGAATGTTGTTGTTATTAGTGTTGCTTGCTATTGTTAGCCATGCAAAGCGACAATGATGAAAAACCGTGAAAGCTTATTAAGTGTCAAAGGCTACATGTCACGTCGCAACGCACACTCAGCATGTGATACACAAATGTCACTTAGGAAACAGCTTTAGAGTGCGCCTTATTTTTCAATGCTATTCAAAAATTAAGGAAGCCCAACTTTAAGTTCAGATATTTTATCAGTCTCTCTGAAGTCTCTTAAAGGTCAAGTCTCTCGATCCCGCTACAGTTACGGTTACCGTTACTGCAACGCTTTCGGTTGAGGTTACTGATACAGCTACGGTTAGGGTTGCGGTTACGGCCAGTGTTACGGTTACTAATACAGTTACGGGTACGGTTACTGATGTACTTACCAAAACGATTAGGTAAATACCCAAGACCGCATACAATTTTTCACAAGAAGCGTTGTTAAGGAATATCCCTCGGCACAAATACCTAATAAACTCCAAAATTTCACTTGCCCTTAGTATTATAAGCGTAATTGCAAGAGTAAAACTTAGTTTCCAGAAACATGTACATACATACATATCTCATACCAGAGTTGGTTAAAATTAGAATATTTCATTATTTATGCAGTACACGTGCAGTTTTTTGTTGTTGCTGTTTTCTTGCTACTTGTTTGTTTGCTGTCAAAGTTGTTAATATGTGGCATTAGAGTTCACGCTTAAGCAGTTATGGCTTGATGACGAGTGGCCATGCGCTAATAGCGCTATTAGCCACATAAACAACAATAAAATAGCAAGCTGAGGAAATTAAAGTGTAGCAAAAGCAATTAAAAAACTTAATTCAATGCATGTACAGAAATTATGGCAACAACACCTATTTAAGCGCAATAAAAAACAAAATAAAACACTTAAAAGTTCTGCAGTAGCACCAACGACTATAAATTACGCCAATGTCAAGCCACTCATTATAGTGGCAGATGTTAGAAGTTTATGGTACACAACTGTTGTTGTGATGGATGCATGAAGTTGATTTATTAACTGCATAATACTAATTGTTTGTTTCATTATCTATGTGAATGCTGTCAATCTAAGAGTAGAGACAAACAGCTGGATTGTATGGATTAACTTTTAGTGTTTGTATGTTGAAATGAACATATAGGTACATTAGGCTGATTCAAATAAAAAAAATTTGGTTTTTTTTCGGTCTTACCCCCTGAAACTTTAGGTATAGACGAGAAAATAAGCCTTGCAAAAAATTAGCGCTCAAATTAACCCTTAGGGGTGGCTACTTTTTTCGCCCTTTCCCGTACATTTTGTATGGGGAAAAATGGTATTTTTTTCAAAGTGAATTCTTTGAATTTTTTAAACTTTTTTGAAAATATTTTCACATACTCTTAAAGTTGAAGCTTTGAAGCTTCGAAAATCGTAAGCCATGTGCGAATATCTTAACTATTAAAATAATTACAGCCATTTTATTTTAATTTTTATACGTGTTACTGTGTGTGTGTGTGCAATAGTACCCCTGCAAAAAATGCGATTAGTCCCGGATGCATCCGGGATCAATCGCAGAGGAACAGGAGACTACTACTTTTTCTAGTCTCTTTGTATGGAGAGTTTTGATCGCGTTTGTTCGAGCATGTCCTATGGAGAGACTAATTGTACCCCTTTCATACCAGAACGGGTATGAATGTAGATTCGTCGCTTGTGTAAAGTGTAAACTAAAGTTTTCCCCATTCATATTTTTAACAGCTCCTAGGAGCTTTCACGGGTAAGTGTTATTGAAATTATAGTGTCCTATTGGATTGGATAGGATATAGCCTTCCAAATCCCCAAGATATCAGTCTGTTTAATCCCCAACTCTATCCGTAAGGCATGTGTTGGGGATTAATCGAGGACAACTCTCTTTAGGGATTAGGTTAGGTTAGGTTCAAGTGGCTACCGTAGAGGCACACCTAGGCCAGTATTAAAAGGCCCGTTGTGATACCACCAACACTAGGAAAGTCAGTTCCGGGACCCTGCCATATGGAAAATCCCGGTATTAACGGAATTCTCCACATAGCAGAATCCCGGGACTGACGTTCCTATACCGACACCGTTACTCCTCCTCGAACCATTTAGATGACTTGATGAAGGCCATCAGGTCCTTTATGTCCAGCTCCGTGACCTGGCGTAGGCTAACCAGGAAGGGAACTCCCAAAAAGCGCATTCTCGCGCCACTTAAAGCCGGGCAGTTGCAGATGAGGTGCTCCACCGTTTCCTCCTCCTCATCATCCTTACAACTCCTACAGCATCGTCGGTAGGGCACACCAAGTCTTTCTGCGTGCCTACCAATGAGGCAGTGCCCAGTCAATACGCCTATTAATATGGAGATTTCTCTTCTCCTTAGGGCATAAATTTGTCTCGATCTTTTATGATCCCATTTCGGCCAGGTTTCTTTGGATATCCGGCATCCTGGAGATTGCAGCCATCTTTCGTTGGCTTGGCGGAGTGTGTACTCCTTCAGCATAAGCTTGCAAGTGGCAAACGGCATACCTAAGCGCTCTTTATCCCGAAGAACCTGCTTGGTCGTGCCCTGCCTCGCAAGTTCGTCTGCCCTACAATTTCCCTCAATGTCCCTATGCCCCGGGACCCATGTGAGGTTCACGCGATTCTGTTGGGCCATCTCCTGTAGAGATCGACGACAGCTGAGCGTCAGTTCAGAGTTGAACGAATAAGAGCCAAGGGATTTGATGGCCGCCTGGCTGTCGCTGAATATAAAAATGTCGTGTCCGATAGTGTGTTGGCCTATCCAGGCCGCGGCGTCCATGATTGCTGAAACTTCAGCCTGGAAGACACTGCAGTGATCAGGTAGTCTGAAGGAGAGCTCAAGGTTCAGATCCTTTGAATAAACCCCTCCTCCAACTCTGCCGTCTAACTTCGAGCCATCAGTATAAATGGAAGTGCCGCCATGAGTGGCGGGACTCCGATCCGTGCTCTCCCATTCTTCCCTGCTGGGAATGTTGATTTTAAAACAGCTATCTCCGACTGTTGTGGTCGCACAACGATCCGTGCTCAACGGAAGAAAGCTATAGGATCCCAAAATACAGGCGTGTCCAGTAGTGCTTGCGCCCCAGCCGGACGTTTCCCTTAGACGTAGAGCCGATGCTGCTGCTACCCGGTGCCCTTCCAGATCGAGTGGCAAAATGCCAAGAATGGCCTGGAGTGCTTCATTGGGCGTTGTTCTTAACGCACCGCTTATACAGATCATGCAAGATCTGTGTACTTTACCTAGCAGATTAAGGTTTGTTGCCTTGCTCAGCGCAGGCCACCATACCACAACTCCATAGAGCATGATTGGTCGAATGATTGCGGTGTAGATCCATTTGCATATTTTGGGGCTGAGCCCCCATTTCTTTCCAATGGCTCTTTTGCATGTGTAGAGTGCAATACACGCTTTCTTCTGGCGCTGAAGAACATTCTCCTTCCAGGTTAGTTTCCTGTCCAGAACTGTGCCTAAGAACTTGGCTTTGTCAGCCAACGTGCACCTGACGTCATTCAGTTTTGGTAGTGTTAGCGGTGGTATCTTATAGCGGTTGGTGAAAAGAACCAGTTCTACTTTTCCCGGGTTGATGCTCAGTCCGCAGCGCGAGCACCATGAGGAAACCTCTCGCAGTGCTGCTTGCATCAAGTCGCACAGGGTTTGTGGGAATTTGCCCCTATATACTATAGCTAAGTCGTCTGCATATGCCACTACCTTCTCGCCACCCCAGCTTGTGTCTCGCAGCATCGAGTTGACAGTGAGGTTCCATAGAAGCGGGGAGAGAACACCACCCTGAGGCGTTCCCCTTGTGACATAGCGTGATATGTCAACCGAGCCCAGTGATGAAACTATTCGTCTACCCCTTAGCAGTTGATCAATAAGTCCAATAAGAGACCTGCTTATGCCCAGACTTGTTAAAGCGGTGTTTATAGCATCAGGGCTTATGTTGTTGAAGGCTCCTTCAATATCTAAAAAGGCCGCAAGACAGTACTCCTTCTCATACAGCGATTTTTCAATAACAGAAACTAGGCTGTGAAGCGCAGTTTCTGTAGATTTCCCTTTGGTGTATGCATGCTGATAGCTACAGATCAGGTTGCTATCAATAGTAGAGGAGAGGTAGTCATTTATTATCCTCTCGAAGGTTTTGAGCACAAAGGATGAGAGACTGATCGGCCTGTAGTCCTTCGGCTCGTAATGAGACGCCTTCCCCGCCTTAGGAATAAACACTACCGTGGCACTTCTCCAGGAGCACGGAATGTAGCTAAGAGCCAGGCAGGCTGTATAGAGAAATACCAGCCATTTGGCTGATGTCTCCAGCGTGTTTATGAGTTGTGCGGGAATAATCCCGTCTGGCCCGGCAGCCTTGAACGGTTCGAAGCTCTTAACCGCCCACCTAACCTTTTCCTCCGTGATGGGTATGTATACAGCCAGGTTTGTTGTAGGTGCTACGGGTTCCTCATGCAAGTTCCCTGGGAAGTGCGTATTCAAGAGCAGCTCTAGGGTTTCCCTCTCCGTGCTGGTCCAGGATCCGTCAGGTTTGCGCAAATAGCTTGTGGCTGTTTGAGTTTTTGAGAGCACTCGTCTAAGTCTCGCTGTATCGTCGACATTTTCGACCCCAGTGCAGAAATTTCTCCACGATACTCTCTTCGCCTGCCTCAGAGCTTTTTTGTAGGCCCTGAGTTCAACTTTATATTCGAGCCATTGAGTCTCCGTGCCAAGGCTCTTGGCCTTATTAAATTGTGTCCTACATGATTTTCGGAGCGAGTCCAGGTCGTAGGACCACCAATGCGGCCTATGTTTACCGCGTGGTTTTGGCACTGGGCAAGCCTGCTCTAAGGCATTCGAGAGCGCCGTTGTAAAGGTCTTTACCAGATCCTCCAACTCCCCTACTGATGAGGGGACTTGTGGGGGCAGTGCTGGTAAGTCCCTAGATAGTATTTCATTGTGTAGCTGCCAGTTAGTGTTACGTGGGTTGCGTTTCATAACCGGCTGCTCAACAGAAAAGTCTAGAACTATTTCTACGTACCGGTGGTCGGAGAATGAGTGCTCATCGAGAACGCGCCATTTTCTGACCCACTCATAAGCGCCTTCGCTGCAAATAGTGAGATCTATTACCTCCCTACGGGTTTTAGTAATAAACGTAGGTTCGTTACCCACGTTGCAAACTACCAGGTTAGTTGTTAACAAATAGTCAAACAACGACTCTCCTCTAGCATTGATATCGGAGCTTCCCCACTGGACGTGATGAGCATTGGCGTCAGTTCCGATAATAAGATGACCCATGGAAAAATTTGCCACCAGGTCTTTTACCTCCCTCTGTGGCGGAGGTTCTTCGGCGTCGTAGGGCATATAGACCGACGCAATCGTCAGACTGGTACTGTCGACTGTTAAACTGGCAGCTGTAACGTCACCATTGGTATAGTTGGGCAAGAGAAATGCATTCAGCTCAGACTTAACTAAAATACAGGCTCTAACCCGGCCCCCCTCGCTGGCTCGAATAAGCTTATAACCCTTAGTCCCCAAACCGCAAATCCTTGAGCTGTTGACCCAGGGTTCTTGGATGAGGACCACATCTACGTCGCCTTTAGAGAGACGACTGATTAAAGCAGCCGAGGCTGCTTTAGATTTGTGCAGGTTTATCTGAATCACCACCAACATGAGAGTGCTCAGACTTCCCTGCCACCGCCGTATCGTCGAGTTCCACCTCGTCTGGAGGCTTATCTTTCAACGACGATTTCTTCAGACCACAGTTTGGCGTGGCAGAGATCCTCCTAACTGTGGCAGTGTCAACTGTGGTGCGCTCAGGACTAGCTGCTATCACTGTGACGTTGAGGTCCTCCCCGTCCAGCAGGCTGTCTCCCATCTCCGAGCTGTTCACTGCTCCTTCGCCATTTGACGTGGCAGATACCATACTTTCCGAGTCGGACATCTCCGACTCCCCTTCCGGCACTGCGATGTCCGAGTCCTCCGGTGCAGCCGAAATAGCAGCGCGCTGTGCATCGCCGCGGTATACGTGGATCACGATCTGACCCATGCCTTAGTGCACTCGTCCATTGCACCGTTTAAGGGGCTCGAGTGCCTCCTTATTCAAGGTGAAGACCACTTGCCTATCAGGCCCTACCGCGTCCTCGACCAGATTTACACCCCAGTCCTGCGTCGGGAGAGACGGGTTCATGATCCTCAGCATCCTGAGAATTCTCTCAGGTTCAGCAGGGATAGCAGGAATCCACGCTCTTGCCCTTGGCCGAGCCGGGATGTCCTTCCAGTCGACAACCTCGATTCTTGCCCCTTGGTAGATCTCACCTAGTCTTGCAGCTGCTGCCTTGTACAGTGCAACAGTTTTTGCATCCTCGCAAGCGAATACCTTGATTCGGCCCTGGTGCCATCCCGCATCAGAACCCATCGGAGTGGCACCCGGAGACTCATCCATAATGTCGAGAAGGGCATTACCGATAGCGTTCCGGACGAACCGCCACTGGTCCCTAGGGATGGCCCAGTTTTCATTACCTCGGTCAATGACGCCTATGAGGATCCTATCCTTAGTCACTTCAGCAAAGCTGAGTTTACCCATTACGTGAGCGTGTTGCTGCCGCTTCGGGTGAGGTTTTAAATCCACGTCCGATCTCTGGCGTTTGAAGGGATTTATATTAACCTTCTTTGGCGCGTAATCGCTTTGGAAGTTCGGTAAGATAGTTTCAGCCATCTCCACCGTCTTCCTAGCATTCGGCGATAGCGTCTCTTGTGAAATACCCTCGTATTTCTTCAGTATCCTCGCGGCCGCTCTTTTGTCCAAGTACTCAGAGCGACTGGGAGATGTCTTTTGGGGTAAATTTCGACCCGTAGTTGCCATCGCGGTCGTTCCCTTATTTGGATCTCTGGGGCCAGGTCGTGAGACCACTGCCACAGACGTTAAAGACTTGGTTTCGGTACCGGCACTTACTAGGGCTCTAGCATCAGCCGTTGTTGGCTTCACCGTGTTTGTACCGGTACTTACTTTGGGGATTGCCCCCTTATTATCCAGAGCTGATCGACTCGTAGTTGCCATCGCTGTCGACCTCTCGGCTGATGAAGAAATGGAGTTTGTCCTCCGACGTTGCGTTCTCGCTTGCTCCAGCATTTTCCTCCTCTGCTGGGCAGTATACATGGTTGTATCATTATTTTTAAGGTTTTTATTACTTTTTTTCATCTTGTTCGTACGACCCCTTGCCGGGCAAGGCCAGTTTAGGGTCAAAGGAAGAGTATGGGGAATGTGTCGTCCGCCGCGGCAGAGCCCCATGCCGCGGTAAGGCCATAGTTACTCTCCGAGGCGGCCCGGTATCAGAGAGGCTCCGTTCGATTACAGCCACGATTTGCCTCCCGGCTGCAAACGTCCAATGGGCACGTGGTCGCATAACACCCTGGATTGGGAGGGGGAAGATCTTAGTCGTCGCGCCAGAGAGGCTTGGCTTCTCTCGTGATGTAGTACCGGCGGCACTATGATCACAAGGGCAGCGCAGCCCTGTGGCTATCGACTTAAGCCCTCGTACCGCGGCAAGGTGTCAACCCTTCTTTAGGGATTAATCGCACAATTTTTTGCTGGGACAAAACAAGCCTTATTTTCTCATCAATGCCTATTTTTTTAGGGAGTAAGACCAAGTCGACATTTTTTTGAATCACCCTAATATACATACATACATACATACATACATACATACGTTTAAAGAAATTACTATTTTGGGAGGCGATTAAAATGCAATACTCGAACATTCGACGGGACCGATCCCATCGCTTTAGAAAAAGGTTTTCTAAACGGGGTACCCCAAATGTACCCGAATTAACCGATTGAGAGTGACACCACCTAGGTAGCAAACTCTCCTTATTTCTAACGCAATGCAGTGCGGCGTTTCATCGTCCTGCTCGAAATGCCGACAGATTGTTGTAGCAGACACAGATTCAGCTTACTCAGGCGATAACATAGACTACAATGTCGCATGTAATACCCATTGAGGGTTCTTAGATCCTCCCTCCTTAAATTTATGAGCCTGACCGATGCTCTTTGTGATGGTTCTATAAAGAGTTTGACCTGCCTCTGACCTAGGCCAGTTGCTTATGGTTTCCATTACGTGAACCTTGGTCAGCGTACAGAAGGGATCCGGACCATAAAACGCTGTTGGAGCACCTTGTTTTGCAAGGTGGTCTGCCTTTTTGTTGCCGTCATGCCCTTCATACCGTGTGCCACAACCTAAAAAAAACGTTGTTTTTGGATTCCAGATCATTAAGGACTGCGACGCACTCATCAACAAGCTTCGAAGTTGTAGTGTAAGATTGCAAGGCAGGTAGGGCAGCCTGACTGTCCGACATAATGTAGATTCGCCTAAAGGATAGGCCTATTCGGAGGCATTCCCTGCCACAGATTTCTATTGCATGGATTTCCGCTTGAAAGATGGTGGGGTTCCGATTTTTGGCAATTCGGTCCATAGATACCAGACCCCGTTTTACCATCTTCCAGCTTCGATTCATCCGTATACCAAATCTCCGAATCGGAATCAGCATATGTGTTTCCAGTTTCCCAGGGCACTATATCTACGATAGAAACCTCAAAGTTTCGCGTGATCTTGAGCGAACGCAAACTTTAGTTTAAGATATATCTAGCCGTAATTTTATGCAGTATAACTCCCATAGGTTCTGATAAATGAACTATGACTACCGTAATTAAATAGGGAACGAATGTGAAACTTTATAACTTTTGTACTATTTACATTTTTAATGTTTTTATTGAAAATCAGTGAGATTGGACCAATATAAATTTGGGAACGTTCAATTCACACTGGCTGTAAGTCGGTGGTCGAGCCCCTATGCTCTAATAGGATAATAGAGCTTTTCTTACTTCTTACATCTTTTTTTACAATCACTTTGAATTTTATATATCTATTTTCTAAAGAAACCAGACGCGAAAAAAAGTACATGCTTTTTTATTGAGTGACAAACTTGTACTTTCACACTTCTCCTTTCTTTATATTTTCGATTACAGCCAAAATTACTACATATTTATGCCCCACTTATCTGCCAACCTTGATTTACCTTGATGTAGGTATTTGTTAATGTCTTTGTTGACTTGTTGTGAATAAAAGCAATTCTTTAATATATTATTCGCCTGTAATATTTCTGTCCATTTTACTGCTACTTTTTATTATTCACTTTTTATAATGCCGACTGCTGTGCCTTTCGCACACTTCTCTCGGTCTCTCACTTCTAAATTGCAACATGTTGCGAGCCCTTGGCAACATGTGCGACACAGAAATTATACTTTTATGGTTGTCATGCTGACGAGGATACTTAATTTATGATGTTTCTTACTACTTCTGTGACTATTAACTTTTACTAGCAGCTGATGCGATTACAAATTTACTACCAACCTTTCTCTCGGGTGTTTTCTGCTGCTGCTGACTGCATTTTAGTATTGTGGTTGTTGTTGTTGCTGCATCTAACGTAGACACTTTGATTATACGCTGGTTAAACAGACTGTACTTTCATTTATTATCCAGTAAAATTGTGTCGCTTTTAAATTATGTATATATTAAAGAGTTCATGGTTTGAGTAGTGGTATGTGAAGAAGAATTGCAGATTTATGAAATTTAAAACTTTATGTCAACTGGCTTTCGATAACAAAATTGTAGTTTTTGTGATTTCTAATTTCATTGATTGCGAAATTTAAATTATTGAATGAGGTTTCGTATGTGGATCACCATGAGGTAAGCTAAAAAATGTTTAGCACATTGCTAAATCAACTCGTTGAAACCCCCCTTAATGTAGACAGTTTCTTGGGGAGGTAACTTGAGGTGACAGGTGACTAAGTGACAGATATGACCGATGATATTATTACCGAACAAGTAAGGAAGTCTAAGTTCGGGTAAACCGAACATTAAATACCCATTACATTAATAAATTATATCGGATATCGAAGAAAACCTGGCCAAAATGTGATCTTAAAAGGTCTAGACGCATTTATGCCCTAACTAGGAGGGAAATCTCCATATTGATAGGGGTATTAACCGGTCATTGCCTCATTGGTAGCATGCAGAAAGGCTAAGTGTGCCCTGCCGACGATGCTGCAGGAGTTGCAAAGATAATGAGGAGGAGGAAACAGTGGAGCACCTCATCTGCAACTGTCCGGCTTTAAGCGGCGCGAGAACGCGCTTTTTGGAAGTTCCCTTCCTGGAAAGCCTAAGCCAGATCGCGGAACTGGACATTAAGGACTTGATGCCCTTCATAAAGTCATCTAAGTGGTTCGAGGGGGAGTAACGGTGTCGGTTTAGGAGTGTCAGTCCCGGGATTCTGCTATGTGGAAAATCCCATCCATATGGCTGGGTCCCGGGACTGACTTTCCTTGTGTTGGTGGTATCACAACGGACCTTTCATAACTGGCCCAAGTTTGCCTCTGCGGTAGCCACTTGAACCTAACCTAATAAATTATATCAATTTAGGTGATTATCGAAGATGGGGAGCGATTTTATTAAATTTCGTCAGGTATACTGCCAACGATACTAGTATGCTTTGTGCCAAATTTCATCGTTCTACCCTAATCAGTTTAAAAGTTACGACTATTCGAATTTTCAAAAATGCCTCCCTTAAAATTGGGCGTGGCACGCACAGTATAAAAAATGTACGGAAAAATCTTAAGAGAATGACCAGGGAGATTCGCCTATAAAATTTTATCATTTTAGCCATTTCAGCTACGGAGACATGTCAATTTATGTGATTTTCGAAATTTTCGATATCGAAAAAGGGGGCGGGGCTATCAGTCGATTTCACCCATTTTCAATAGCAACCTACCCTGGCCAGAAAGTAGCCTGTATAAAAAATTTCATGCAAATATCTAAATTTTTTTCAACCTAAGAATTTTCATATATGGAACTCTATATCTATGTCGATTATTTTGTGCCGTTACGTAGTACCGTTTTGTGGACAAAATTATAATACCCTTGTAGTAGTGCTAGTACGCTGGGTATAAAAAATGAATATTGGTTAATTCAACCTAAAACACGGTCAGTTCTTATCCATTATTCAATGCTGTTACTTCAACGAGAATCGAACTCAGGTATCTTTAACGCCCAACCCAGGTGTATACCATGATGCCATCGTAGACTGTTCTATGCTTTTCAGCGTCTAATTTTAGCTTTGTTCTAAATGACACCACACTTTCTCACGCTGCTTTTTTGCCTTCACCGAAAATCGAGCTCACAATATACTTATAACTGCTGAACGCAGGTGTCTACCATGATGCACGATATTTATGCTTTCCGGCGTCGAATAACAGTTTTGTTCTATGACAGTAATGACAGAATCTTCGCCGTTGGATTAACTGCAGGAATTTATTGTTTCAACACAAAATTTTGTTTGATCAACAACAACTCTGTCAGTTCTACTAAATTGAATTGGATGATGCAATAAATTTAAAATTACAATTCCTTCGCTGTAAAACTAAGTAGAGAAAGTTGTTGTTCTAATAAAAACATTTGGTTGATCAACAAAAATTCTGTCCGTTTTACAAAACTAGAGTTCGCCCAGTGGTTGAAATTCAACCACAAAACCTTATTTTATTTTCCTACCTTTTTGCTATTTCTTAAATTTTCCTTTCTTTTCCATATTTTGTTTATTTTTGGTTTCTATACATTCCTATTCATTTTGCCTTTTCCTCCCTCTTTACACCATTCAGTAATATAGTTTCAATGTTGATAATTATTTATTCTTCTTGGGTCGTCTTCATACGTATTTCTTTCCGTTCCTTTCCTTAGCATTCATTTGCTTTTATTTCCTTTCCTTTCCTCTCCTTTCATCTGAATTTATTTCTTTTGCTTTTCTTTCCTTCTCTTCCCTTTTATTTCATTTCTCTATCTTCTCCGTTCTTTTCCTTTTCTTTCCTTTTCTCTTCTTTCCTTTTCTTTCCTTTTCTCTTCTTTCATTTCATTTTATTTCCCTTCTTTATTTCTTTTCTGTTCTTCTCTGTTCTTTTCTTTTATTTTTCTTTCTTTTCGTTTCTTTTATATTCTTACCTGATCCTTCTTTCCATTTCCATTACATTCCTTTTTTCCTTTTATTTTCTTTTTTTTCCTTTCCTTTAGTTTCCGCTGCTTAAGTTTCCTTTCATTTTATTCATTTTTTTTTTTTTCATTTCATTTCTTTTCTTTTATTTTTTTCTTACCTTTATTTTCTTTCTCTTTTTTTCTTAAATTTCCCTTCCTGCCATTTCGTTTCCTTACCTTTCCTTTTCTTACCTTTCCTTTCCTACCGTTTCCTTATTTTCTTTTGTTCCTTTCCGCAACTCCTTTGCTTTTCTTTTTCTTTCATTCATTTCCTTAACTTATTTTTTTTAGCTCTTCATTAACTTTCTTTCCTTTATTTTTCTTTCTTTTTATTTTCATTTATTTTCCATACCTTCTTCCTCGCTACATTTTCTTTCCCTTCTTTTTTTTTTCTTTCCTTTCTTTGTCTTTCTCCTTTTGCTTCTCTTTTCCACTGATTTACCTACATTACATTTCCTTTCTTCCCTTCATTTTTTCTTTTCCATTCCTTTCCTTTCCCTTTGATCTTTCTGTCATATTTTCGGTACCTTACTTTAACTGACCTTTATTTTCCTTTTATCCATCCCTTTCCTTTCCTATTATTTTCTTAATTTAATAATTTTATTTATTTCATTTTGTTTCATTTTTATTTATTTTATATTATTCCCTTTCCTTTCATTTCCAACAAATTTTATTTTTTTACTTTCAACCACTTTTCTATTTCTGATTTTATTTTTTTTTAATTTTATCAATTTTCCATTTTATTTTATTTCACTAAGTGTAGCCACGAAGGGCCTTGTGCATGATCTAGCTTATTTGTGCTTTTTTTCAAAAGCATTTGCTTCTCTGAATCCCCACGCACAGATTTTGTTTTTGTAAACACTGTTTGTACCTAAGCTCAATAAAGTTGACGCGCTGGCTCATGTTATCTTATTGCTGCCAACAAAACAACTCACCCTACTGCAATGAATGCAAACACAACAATGCAAGTGGTCATACCTACATACACCCATAACAGCGGCTCTATAAAGCGAATGCGTGTATAGCACTTGTAGTGGTGTGATTTTCAAATCATATTATAATTAATTTTTTTTAATTTTTGGTTTGTTGTCGCACACCCTGCTCGGCGAGACATATCGATACATACCAAATTTTATATTCCTTAGAATTGTGGTTATTGCAAAAAAGGGAGAAAGCTGTTATGTTTGCGCATTTATATATAATAGATTTTGTCCTTTGAAAATTTGCAGATCTATGACTGTTTAATCAACAATTGAATGCAATTACTTTAAAAACAATTCCATTCAAAACCCCAAAATTTGATCAATTTGACAGAATTTTTTCTAACTTCAGGATAACAGTACGAGATTGTTGAATTTACCAGTGTAATACTTTGATGTGGCTATCTACCGGCTGGTTATGTTGGTACCAACATTGTTATACCAACATTATTTATGCCCTCTTTCATAGTATTGCCGCAAAATAAT
The DNA here is from genome assembly GCA_964058755.1 of Campiglossa producta. NCBI lineage: Eukaryota > Metazoa > Arthropoda > Insecta > Diptera > Tephritidae > Campiglossa > Campiglossa producta. The sequence continues at coordinate 53,733 of CAXKVI010000083.1, read as the reverse complement.
TTGTTTTAGATATATGTATGTGGACCTACTAACGCATAGACAGTATCTTTTGTAAAGATGCCTGACATATAGAAAATAAAGAAATGTATTTCTGTGAATGTCACTGGTTTAAGTCGGCAGCCATTAATACGAGGTTTAACTTATTTTTAAAAATAATTAGACAAGCTCCTTATTTCGCCGAAATTTAATTTTTGTGTTATCAACTGCTTTGATTATATTCTCAGAAAAAAAGTTTGATTGAAAAACTGAATACCTACATAAGCCGAAATACTGGTTGCATAAAAATATAATAAAGCCGTAAAGAAACAAGTAAGGAAGTCCAAGTTCGGGTGAACCGAACATTTAATACCCAGCGGTAGTTTTTAGAACGGGATAACAATCATTAGGCCCTGGAGGATTTACTTAATTTCCGTTACCGAATTATTTCAATTTAGGTGATTTTCGATATCGAAAGTGGGCGTGGTTGGAGAGCGATTTTTCCCAGTTTCATCAGGTATACTCGCAACAATACTAGTATAATTTGTGCCAAATTCCATCGTTCTATCCTAATCTGTTTAAAAGTTACGACCATTCAAATTTTCAAAAATGTCTCCCTTAAAATTGGGCGGTGCCACGCCCATTATAAAAAATTTATCAAAAAATCTTAAGAGAATCACTACTAATATTATATCATTTCACCTATAAAATTATATCATTTTAGCCATTTCAGCTGCCGAGATATATCAATTTGTGAGATTTTCGAAATTTTCGATATCGAAATAGGGCGTGGTTGGAGGGCGATTTTATCCAATTTCGTCAAGTATACTCCCAACAATACTAGTATGATTTGTGCAAAATTCCATCGATCTATCGTAATCACTTTATAAGTTACGACCAGTCAAATTTTCAATAACGCCTCCATTAAAAGTGGGCGGTGCCACGCCCACTTTAAGCAATTTATAAAAAATCTTAAGAGTATCACCAGGGGGATTCACCTATAAAATTATATAATTTTAGCCATTTCAGCTGCCGACCCTGCAAAAAATGCGATTAGTCCGCGATGCATCCGGGATCAATCGCAGAGGAACAGGAGACTACTACTTTTCCTAGTCTCTTTGTATGGAGAGTTTTGATCACATTTGTTCGAGCATGTCCTATGGAGAAACTAATTGTACCCCTTTTATACCAGAACGGGTATGAATGTAGGTTCGTCGCTTGTGTAAAGTGTAAACTAAAGTTTTCCCCATTCATATTTGTAACAGCTCCTAGGAGATTTCACGGGTAAGTGTTATTGAAATTATAGTGTCCTATTGGATTGGATAGGATATAACCTTCCAAATCCCCAAGATATCAGTCTGATTAATCCCCAACTCTATCCGTAAGGCATGTGTTCGGCAAATTGTAGACCAGTTGTACCCGAAAGGGATTAATCGAGGACAACTCTCTTTAGGGATTAATCGCAGAATTTTTTGCAGGGGAGATATGTCAATTTGTGTGATTTTCGAAATTTTCGATATCGAAAAAGGGGGCGTGGTTATCATCCGATTTCGCCCATTTTCAATAGTAACCTACCTTGACCAGAAAGTAACCTGTGTACAAAATTTCATGGAAATATCTCAGTTTTTACTCAAGTTATCGTGTACACCGGAGGACAGGCGGACAGACGGACGGACATGCCTTAATCAACTCCTCTTTTAATCCTAAGGACTTTCATATATGGAACTCTATATCTATCTCGATTATTTTGTGCCGTTACATACAACCGTTATGTGAACAAAATTAATATACCCTTGTACTAGTACCAGTACGCTGGGTATAAAAAAAATAATCCATTAAAATATGTAGTTAAGCTCGTAGGAATGATAATCATGACAAAAATAAAAACAGAGTAAATGACCAAAAGCTCTTCAAATGAAAACATTCTACACATACAAATTTGAAACTATTTCTGTGAAGAGCCAGGATCGTTCCAAAAAACTGCTCTTAAGCATACCAAAAACATTCTATGTGCTTCGAACTAACTAACCAAAAGCTAAACTGAAGGCAGCAGTACTGTCATGAAAAAAAAAAAAAATAGTAATTTATTATGTGAAACACTGCGGTGATGCAAAATGTGCCACAAACACATTACTCCACCTGTAGGCGCTTCGTTATTTCAAAAAGTTGCTGTGATAGAAAAATTACACAAAAATATGAAAAATATTTGCCCGTCAGCATTTTCGTATGAATAGACATCATTGTTGCTAACAAAACATACTTATGGGTGCAAGGACAGAGATTAATTTTCTATACAGATACTGATGCTGTATGAATACGTGTGGTTGTTTTTATATGACTTTAAGACTGCATACTCAGAAAGAAATTAAATCTTATATTATTTATTGATCAAAATTTGAGGAAGTGTTCAAAAAAGTTAAATTCTGCATAGAAAATTTAAAAAAGTGAATAATATAAAATAAAATAAATGAAAATAAAACAATGTTAAAAATATAAACAAGTAAGGAAGTCTAAGTTCGGGTAACCCGAACATTAAATACCCAGCGGTAGTTTACATATGATTTTCAAAATTTGCCATTTCGGAAGTGGGTGTGGTTGGGAAGCGATTTCGTCCAATTACATCAGGTATTCTCCCTATTATGCTAGTATACCTCGTACCAGTTTCATCGTTCTACCGTAATCAGTTTAAAAATTATGACCCGTAAAATTTTCAAATATGCCCCCCTGAAAAGTGGGACGCCTACTTTTAAAAATGTATCAACAAATTATAATACAATGACTAGGAGATTCATCTTATCAGACTATATCATGTTAGCCATTTCCGTTGCCGAATTATATCAATTTAGGCGATTTTCGAAGTTTTCGTTATCGAAAGTGGTCGTGGTTGGAGGGCGATTTTATCCAATTTCATTAGGTATACTCCCAAATTTCATCGTTCTATCGTAATCACTTTAAAAGTTACGACCAGTCGAATTTTCAATTTCCTTAAAAGTGGGCCGTGCCACTACCACTTTAAAAAAATTATGGAAAACTCATAAGAGAATGACCAGGGGAATTCACCTATAAAATTATATCATTTTAGCCATTTTAGCGAGATATGTCAACTTATGTGATTATCGAAATTTTCGATATCGACAAAAGAGGCGTGGTTATCATCTGATTTCGCCCATTTTCTCTAGCAAGCTACCTTTGGATAGAAAGTAATCTGTATACCTAATATCATGCAAATACCTAAATTTTAACTCAAGTTATGTCAATTTGTTGGCGGTCGCCGTGGTGTAGCGGTTAAGTGTTCGGCCTTCTACACCAAGTCGTGGCGGTTCAATGCCGACAAAAGTAACATCAAAAATTATTTAGAAAAAGAATTTTTCTAAACGGGGTTGCCCCTCGGCAGTAGTTTGGCAAACTCTCCGGGTGTATTTCTGCCACGAGAAGCTTCTCAGCAAAAAATTCATTTGCTTTGCAAGTGCCGTTCGGAGTCGGCAAAAAACTGTAGGTCCCGCCAACTTCAGGAAAACTCAAAAGCAACACACCACAAGTTGGAAAGAGAAGCTCGGCTAAAAATCTCGATAGAGGTTATGATAACCTGTTGGTATTTCGCCGCCATTAGTTTTTTTTTTTTTTATGTCAATTTGTATGATTTTCGAAATTTTCGATATCATAAAAGGGGGCGTGGTTATCATTCGATTTCGCCCATTTTCAATAGCAACCTACCTTGGCCAAATAGTAACCTGTATATAAAATTTCATGCAAATAT